>LR990126.1:8420000-9020000 GCA_905147285.1 Hypena proboscidalis | reverse complement strand
AACTGTTAGTGCAAGAAAGCTAAAATTTTGCATGGATATGTGTGTTAACTAAGTCAAGAAGCGTGGTAGAATGAAATCTTGAAAAATATTTTTATTTCAGTTACCTCCTCTACGGATAGGTGAACGAGTTTTCCTCCGTGCCTCGGAGACCACGTTAGGCCGTCGGTCCCGGCTGCCATTTTGACATCTATGGCAGTGGTCAGAGGCCAGTAAGTCTGACATCTAGTCTATCAAAGAGTATCGTATTACCTCGTACAGTTGGGTTGTGGAGGTCTGATGGCAGTCGCTTCAAATAAAATACTGATATTCAGCTAAATCCGTTAGACTAGAAGCCGACCCCAATGTCATTGGGAAAAGGCTCGGCAGATTGATTGATTGCTTACCTTCCTCGACGGATAAAGTGGGATGAACATTTTTCAATCACGTATCCCAGTGTGGCATAACGTTAGATAGGTCTTTTAAGAACATCGGGGTTGCTCACTCAGTTTTTGAATTAGAGATCCGTTTGCGAGATAATTAACTTTAAAGAGCAAATTTTTAGGGCGTCCGGCGTAGACCCGTCTAAAAAGCTTAACCTTTAGCTTGAAAAATCTGAAAAGAATATTGGCAATAGTATATGAAATAAACTTTTAAGGACAACTATAGCAGCTACGTTAACTTAATAAGTTAAAGAGTAATAAGAGACCAAAGTGTGTACTTAGCTTAAAATATATCATAGTAATGTTCAATAAAGATTATTAAACCTGTTTTGAGTTCATAATAATGTTGTAACGGCTGACTACCGCACACACCAAGCTGGCGGCCATTAAAGTAAAAAGACCCGCTATCACACAGCGCTGACTTGGATCACAATTTTGCTCGGAAGCGGCCACTCGAACGCTCAGTGGGTGTCAATACCATACAAATTGAATGCCACTGGATAGCAAGATATTTTATCTTGCTATCAAGCGGCGTCTGCTAAAAGCTTAGCTGTGGCTGCAACAAGAGTGGCTCAATATGCGAGCGCCTTTCCTTAAAATTCTATATAACGTGGACGCACCTTGCCTAAGCGCCATTGTTTTGTGTCTACTAAAATAGACGCTTCATGACGTCTAGGTTTGTGACGTCAAAATGTCATAAACGTTTTTGTAATAACTTCTTTGTGAAAATTTATATGCTGCTTATCAGCCTTCATTTTTAAAAGAATAAGAAACTCGTACTTATAATATTCCCAATTATCAACATGTTGAATTAAAGCGTCTTGTTATCCACGCAACCTTTGATCTCGGTGATTTTGAGGAACTCATTTGAATATATTCTTACTAACCAAATTACGACAGTGACAGGTGATATTATTATATTGTCACGTTTCGACAACACCTCTTCTCCAATTGAAATGAATGATCGATTCCTGATGTAATCACACAAAACACATGATAACACGCAGGAAATAATATTGAAAATGAAAACTACTACAACGAGTTTCACACACGCGTAATTTATTTCTTGACGTGTCTTTGTCATGGAGCATAGAAGATGCGCGCGCTGTTCCTACTAGACATTATCCTCAATAAATTTTACCTGTGTAAAGGAGCGTAGCACAGAATGATGTTATCATTCTAGGAAGATTTCGCCCAAAAACATGTTCCTATGCAATCGTGGCATACATGATGCATATTACTAATTTCTACGGAAATCTATGCTCTTAGCCTGCGATTATTATATTATTATATATTCACAATATATTAAACGAAGGCTGCCATACAATAGACATGTTATTTTGACAGATTCATTTGCCGTTTTAAAAAGATGGTACGGAACTGTACAGTCACGAGTCCGACTCGCACTTGGCCGGTTTATGGATATGCTGTAGGTATATGCTGACTTAAAGGAAGCTTAAAAGAGTATATTGCCTACCAACTTTCGACTTCAATTTCCTATAAACTTTAACCGGCTCACTCAATTTCCTATTAAAATAAATATTGGAACATAATTGCTATCGTGGTAAGCTCGGCTTGCCGTTATTTTCGTTCTATGATTAAATACCAAACATTTTACCGGGCAACAACATATATTTCGCCGAACATCAAAAATACCGTAATTAAATAAATTACATCCATTTATTTCATGATATCATATTGAGTTACATTTTAAAACTAATTTTACTCTTACCAAATTACAGGTTAAATATTATTTTGGGTTTCGATTAAAATACATGTTTATTATCAATTAAAATGAAATACTTAACCTAATAATACTCGCACTTTTATTCCTTATTTTATTTTTTAACAGAATATTGATTATAAACATTTTAATCCGTCACGCCCAATAAAAATATTCTTCATATTAGCAAAATACCGTATCCTCGGCCACTCTGAAACGCTGTGACGTCATCAACTACAGTGCGAGCTCGACTCCCGACCGTCATGTATGAAGTTTGTAAATTGAATGTGTTTTGAAGAATTGTAGAAATACAACTGTAACTGCTCTGTAAAACACTACACTTATACTGATACAGGTATTGTATTCTTTTTTGGAAAAACGATGTTATGAAATTGGTCTTATTTCGTCAACAACAGGTAGTCGTAGCAAGCCGAATCTGCGGTGGCGTTAGAACATGCGTGGGACCGCCGCGCCGGAGCCTCGCCGTGCCTGAAACCATGCCTGCTACATGATGTATGCTTGCGGCTTGCATACTGCTTGCTTGCTGCATGCCTGCTGCTATCATGGTTTTTCAGCTATATGCATGCCTGCTGCAGGCTATCTACATGCTTGCTGCATGGTTAATTGTAGGTACAAGGCATTTTTATTTCGACTTTTTTATAATCTGAATTCGTATTTGTGATATTTTGGATTTATTATTAAGTCAGACTTCTTATTAATCGATCTTAAAAACTCGTTATTTTGAGAATAGTAGTTATAAACGTTAGGAAAATTTAAATTTCGGACTTATAAAAAAAGGATGAATGATAAATCGGAGATGTTGTTACATTAGGATTCTTTTACCAATTAGATTACGAAAATCGGTATTCTGAAGTTCGTGTTTGAGACAAATGGAATATAGTTTTATGTATTAATATAGTGTACCTATACAAATGGTACCCAGGGGTCTTGTCACTTTAATGCGATTCAAAATATTACCGATTTTGTATGGCGAAACAGGACATAATTGTAAAAGCAACTTCTTGATAAAGACGCAGTTTCTAAGATTATTTTTTTAATTAATAACCATTTAATAACGATCAAAACATTTCATTAGACTGAAGGGTTATCAAGATTCCAATTAAGTCCATCAATTTAACAACAGATTGTTGTAGCTTTGTAATAAATGTCAGTTCTAGAGGCTCAAGGGAATATAATATTTATTGATTTGTATTAAAACCTATTGTGAAAGCATTTTCCAATCAATAAAATTAATAATATGTATTTGCCAGACTTAACAATGGTAAAAGTATTAAGTAAATTATTGTAATTTATGAAAGTTTAAGGGAGTCTGATGGGGTGGGACATGTTAAATAGCTGCCAATGGTAGGGCATTAATCTTCTATCACCGTAAACAAACATAACGTCTAAAAACCGGCAAGTGCGTGGCTGACCACGCAAAATGTAGGGCTCCGTAGGCTGCCGTTATTACATAGGTACGGACTTCAAGGTTAAAGGGGGAGACGCAAACTTTCTCGCAAACGGATCTCGAAATCAAAAATATTTTAGCAAACTCTTAGTATTTTTAAAAGACTAATGATACCCCACAATATGTGGTAGACGTGGGCAAAGAAACATCCTACTTATAATTATGCCTCCCCTACGTCCTACATATAAAATGGGATGTTTTTTTAAGGGGTACTCGAAATAAATTTGGCGAGATTTTACTTGACCACTCTGTTGCCACAGTTAACATACATATCCATGCAACATTTCAGCAGTCTATCACTAACAGTTATGCCTCGGACAGACGGGTATAAGGGGTTCCTTGTGAGTACTACGAAACCCTATAAGCTTTATAGTTATACTATGACGTAACATTTTAACAACTTTTTAAAATACATATTTCCTTAAGCTACCACGATCCAAATTCAATATAAGTTGAACTTTCTTACCTATGTGAGATCCCTTTTGTTTGCATAAATGTCATTTGACGTAATTGTATTTTCGGCATACTACTTTACTTGGCATAACTATCATTTCACATAATGTTTTTTTGGCATAATGGGTTTAGGCGTTTTTTGGTCTAATAAAGATCAAAAGAAATTTGAACTGGGTATCATAGTATAAAAATAGGTTAAGGTGTGGCAAGGATGGCCCGTGGGCCACCCCTAGGCCACCACTTATTTATTTTACAAAAGAAAAGTATTATGTTGAATTAGCATATTATCAAAATAGTATGCCAAAAGACATTTATGCCAAAAAAATTGTGTATAAAACGTTGTGCCAAGAAATAATATTATGCGTAACTTTAATTATGCCAAATAAAATTTTGGGCAAGAATAAATAACCCTATATGGGAGGCAAACACATAAAAACGTTCAGTTTCTATTAAATAAAAAAAAATTAAAAAGACCGGCTTCTAAACAAAGCTGATTAAATATTTGTTAAAGTCGGTGCTCATAAATTGTAACTGGCAGAAAATAATCAGCACAGACTTCAAGAACTTTTTGCGTTATTAAATGCTTTAAATATTAAATATTTTTGCAAGGTATTTTGAAGTCGGTTTCTTTTTTAAACATAAAAATTATATATTTTAGTGAAGAATCTTTACCATGAGTAATTCACGTAAAAGACGGCTTGTCCAGCAGTTAGAAGAACGGGTAAGAAAAACGACTTGTCCTATGTAGATTATTTTGTTAATACCGACTTTAGTAATATTCAACGTCTCGCCTCATATGTGTATAACTTTAAAGAATACTGAAAACGGACTTCAGGTTGACCGAACCGTTGAGGAGTTGTACCTTCCAGCATTAGCTCAGCAACATGAGATCCTGACCTCTAGATGCAAATATCCGATAAACTTTATTTAATATTGAGGGTTCCCTATAAGATATGGGTAAAATATATCACAAAAAAGTGTTGAAATTAAGTTTTTGATTACTGGAATATGAATCACACTTGCATCTTCATACTAAATATTATGCATCAGTAACTCACGCGCAATACGCTACACAGCGCTAATCCACCTAATCCACTAGATCATTGAGTGAGTGATATGTTTAATTGATAGGTATGTGGTAATAGGTTAGTTTGCACTTAGTTTAGTCGTTAGATTAGGTATTTTTCTGATTTATCAGGCTCCTGTTTATTAATATGATTGAAAAAAATATTAAATAGGTTAAGATAAAATCAAATATCTAGGCGGTTGTGTTGTTAGCTGCAGATGGCTTGCTGTACTTTATCGACCAATCGACGGCCCTTAAAAACCACAAAGAAAATTCTCAAATCGGTCTAGGCGCCTTCGAGTAATCGCCGAACAAACATAAAAAAATACAATCGTATTGAGAACCTCTCCACTTTGGAAGTCGGTTAAAAATATCATAAATCAGCCACCCACGTGCTTCTTCGCTACAAGGCTGCGTTTCCACCAGCACTACGAGAGGATGCTACGCACGCTCCGCTGTAGTTGTGTGAAAAAACTGAGATTTGCGCTCGAACTTCAAAGTTTTTCAAAGCTATGCAACTGCATTAAACCGCCAAATGCAGTTAATTTGCAGATTAAATGCAGCTCATCTGTCAAGAGCCTAACAGTCTTGTTAAGTTAACTTAAAATCACGGCTATATTACTTAGAAGGATGTGGCAGATGTGTACAACACCCACATTTCACGTTTTATAATTAGGTCTCGTGGGATAGAAGGTGAGCCTATCGCCATTCTATTACGTACGTAGGTACTGCTATTGTGAATTTCCTGACGGAAAGTTCACATAAAACACTTTGTCTGACCCGAGAATCGAACCCGAGACTTCACGGTAAGAGCACGCATTCGCTCACCACTAGACCATCGAGGCAGTTACGTTGTAGCCTCTTATTTAAATAAACTAGTTTTAACAAAGACACGAAGAATAAAGACATCAATAAATTACCTATATGTGAAGGGAACGTTATCATAACATTTTTGTGCTCATTGATGCGCCGTTTTATAGATAATTAAATTGCATTCACAATAAAATAATTACTTACTATGAAGTTAATGCTATCGATCGGCGTTACCTTGAATTTAAAATAGATTAGTGACTAATTAATCCTTTTTATATTCTATATTTCTCTATTAGTCAATTAGATAACTTCTTTATTTATAGTTATCTCACTGTTTCCTGCGACTTCGTCAGCGTGGAATTAGCTGGTTTTATCCTCGTAAAACCATACTACTCCACTCCCGTTAAGGCGAGGTCCTATTTCAGTGTGAATTCAGCATTTACCCCAGCACCCGTCGTGATAAACCCCTCCGACACCCCGCGGCCCTGATTCTGATGAATTGATTATCTGCTCGAACACACTTAACTACAAAACAGAAACTTAGTACTTATACCTGACAAACAAATAGTAGTAGCATTGCATGCCTTGCGGTTCACAGTTCCACGTTATTGATGATAATCATGGGCTACCATCGCATTCTACGAATTAAGTATTATGCGGTAAAAGTTTTCGTTAAAGCTGAAATCGGTATTTAAGTTGGAAAAAATTGACTGTGCTTCTTAATGACCGTCGTAGCCTCCTAAGTTGTACTTGCTTCAAGTATAATTCATCATCACTACTCTCACTACTCGATGTCAGTACCATTTTAAGTAAAATCTTTAAACAACCCTTTATAACATCTGTAAACTTCAGCTCACAAATCCGCGACAGAGGGTAGAGCACCTATCACGATTTCATTGTCGTACAATTCCACAAATACATATGTCAAAGTTCATGATAATTCTCTGTCCAATAAAGCAGATTCGCTGAAATAGTTTTATTGAACTGAAATATGTTGGACTGTTGCCACAGTCACTTTGTGAATTTATTATACCAAAAATATGCGATATTGCTGTGTATGTAAAATTTGTAGGATAACTTGTATATCCTGCATTTTATTACGCTTTGTAATTACGTAAACTCAGATCGGGTAATTTTGTGTTAAAATATTTCAATTTAGCCTTTTACGGCTGCAATTTTTTTCAATACATGCTATCTTATAACCTCAAAACAGAACATTTTTGATCCCCTTGTAGTTGATTGTAAAATTGAGTTATTAGTGATTTATAACGCAGGGTACTCACTGCACCCGTAACCGTAACTGTTGCATATACTGTAACCAAATAAATATACAGTGTTTACGTGGTTTGCAAGCAGTTTACGAGTGGCTCACCACTTACTATGTTGATTTGGTTACTGTGAGTACCCGGCTTAAAACATACTTAGACAATGTTGATCTGAGGCTTTTGAGGAAGATGAACGAACGTATTTGAGCGGCTGCACACATCCAGAAATGCATATTCTTATTTTATTTTCTGTATTGCGGTGTGTGTGTCTTATCTTTCATATAAATGTGTGGATCCACAAGTATTCTGACTGATAAATCGAAAAATTTCTGAGTGTGTGAGGAGAACGGATTATTTATATGCGATTCCGTGCTTACCGTATAAAGATTATGAATATCCGAATGTGTGTCTGTCCGCCCGGCTTTACAAGTACAAAATCAATGCCAAAGCTGATGGGTCACATTCTTGTAAAAAAGTAATGCTTCGTGCTTAAAAATAAGCTACTTATGCACCTTGACCTATTTTCGGTTAAAATAAATTTAATAATAAATTAATTCAAGAGCCCACCACCAGTGCAGTATTTCTTCAGCGTTTTACTACTATCTATGCCTATAATATCGATTTCAAGGTCAAGTACAATGGTACAATGATGTATGTGACGTGCTTACGCATGATTGGGTTGCTGCCATTGCATGTATATGCCACAGGGAGGTGACTGATCTGTGTACAAGCCGATATTTAGGGCACGTACCCATTTTTACCGGTTTTCAACTCTCTCCCTACGCTTGTTTACGTAGTATTTTTTATTAAAGATATTTTTTTTTTTGTAAACAGAAAGTTAACTGGCTCATATTTTGTCATAATACTCCGCTTTAAATGAGCTGAAATTGAAATTGAAATTTGAAAATTTTCCATAATAACTATCTGTAAGCTTTTCCTAAAATCTTATTTTAGCTGCGGCTCACCTATTAATAACCACACACCCTTTGCGGGACATGATGTATACTCATCGGAGCTGGTATTTAGATTGATTTTAATTAAAGTCAATCTAAGCTCCGGTGATTCAAATCATTTTAATGCAATTAGTAGATATTATAATTTGATAACTTAAGTCATTTTAATTTTATAGATTTTGTATTTAAATGTTTGTTTCGACGTGTTCAAGCACCCTTTGGGGGCAATGGAAATATATAATTTTACTTCTGATTGCCAATTTAATTAGTTATAACAAAATTTAAAGGTCAATTAAATATTATTGTTTACTTGGCACCGACTTCAGAATTACAAAATAATTATTTAGTAATTTCTATTTAACTAAATGAAAAAACGTATTATTTTGTGCGAAGTAAATTTATTTTTTGCTTTTTAGATTACCTACTTTTTGAAGTCGGTTTTTTTTTGTTAATAAATTATTTTATTTTACGATTTTATGTGATGGGTAGACCGAGCAAGAATGTTACTCGAATGAGGAGTCGACGGTTACTTGAGATGAAAAACTTATTAATAATAAATAAAGAATTAAATCGTATCTCCTGGCTATTGAGGGTCACGAACTTCCATCATCAACTCTTTTGACACAATAACTAGCAGTAGGAATATGCGTACAGTAGTGAAAGAATTATACTTTAACTGCTAACTATTGAGGAGTTGACCTTCCATCATCAGCTCAACCACATTAAATTATTGCGACTAAGCTTAAATCCTGGTGTAGCCTCGAATAAATAAAATATGAGGGTTGCCCCCAACTTCCCTGGGATCCCATCATCAGATCATGACATGCTGACAATGGGATCACCTTTGAAATATCTCCGTTCCAACAGCTCACTTGACATCATAACTAGCAGTCTGAATATGTGTACAGTAGTAAAAGAATTATCCTTTAACTCCTAACCATTGAGGAGTTAACCTTCCATCATCAGCTTAGCCACATAAAATTAGTACGATTAGGCGTAAATACTGGTGTAGCTTTGAAAAACACACTAAAAACATTACATGTGCCTATAAAATACGAGGGTTGCCCTCGATTTCTCTGAGATCCCATCATCAGATCATGACATGCTGACAATGAGACCCCCTTGGAATCATCTCCTGTCCAACAAAAAAAGAATCATCAAAATCAGTTCATAAACGACGAAGCTAGCCGTGAACAAACATAAAAAAGCAACATATATACGAATCGAATTGAGAACCTCCTCCTTTTTTGAAATCGGTTAAAAAATTTTTTTTTTATAGATTTATGTATGACACGGCTATACGTCCAGCTATACATTTTCAGTGTAAATGGTGTCGTATTGCACGACATTTCTCAACGAACCGACACCATCGTATATTGGATATGCAGAGATTGATGTGCAGTCGTATGTTTAATGTGCGACTGCAAAAAGCTTGTTTTATTTATTTTTAGACACGATTATGTATCAAACCTCACCCATCTCTGAATTAACTTAACCATATAGAGAACATATCTTTAAGCATCCAACATAGCGCCCCGTCTTCACCTGGCTACATATACTAGACATAGTTTCCATTCTGTGAGGACTATTTATTGCAGAGATAATGAAACATTTTCTCAAATTATTTATTTTTGCCAGACTATAGCAAAATATCTAGAGCCCAAGATACTTGTGTTGTTTTGGACTTGCAAGCTTTGCATTGTGGGTATATTTATTTGATAGCAACGTTTGTTGTTCCTTATTGTTTGGATTTCTCTACATTCTAACTAAAACGTTAGTTAAACTTGCTTACCTTTTGGTAACGTGGCGTTGTTTTGCTTAACTTATGGGCCGCCACAAGGTAGAGTACCATAGCGGTTGCAAAAACTTTTCTACCTGAAGTCAAGTTTTAATAAAAAATGTACTTTTGCATTATTTAATTTTCACATTTTTTTTAATTTATCTTCCATGTAATAAAATTGTATACATAATATTTGACTAACTGCCTGATATTCACCTAAACTGACCTGATATACAATACCGTATTTGGCTTTAATTCCAATACGGCCGCCGTTCTTAATTCTTAATTCTTTATTGTACAAAATAAATGAAATACAATACAATAACATTAGGTACATTTTAAATTTATGTACAAAGGCGAGCTTAACCACTAAAATGGGTTTTCTTTCAGCAAACCTTTAAGTGCTAGAGGAAAGAGATAATTTTTGAGGGTAAATGGAAATGTACAATAAAGTGATAATTAAAGAGAAGAAAATAAACTACTTATGACTACATACATATAATATCATGCCTATTCTAACCTGAGTATATACTAATATGTATACAATAATACAGACTTACATAGACGGTACAAACTATTAAATAGAATATCATTCATTATCATTATTATTACAATTGAGAGTGAAAATGCCGTTAAAAGATGGTGGCTTACATTATTCTTTTATACTACTATGTACTCATACAAACTCGGTTGCCGTTAGTATGAGTATCAAATAAAAGGTCATGAAGACTACCTCTAACTTATATCTTATTTTCGCGTGTTTTCATGTTTGGTACTCTTTCATACAAAAACTACGAAACCAAATGCCGCGGATAGAAACTAGTGTATTATAAATGCAAAAATGTGTGAGTAAATTTGGATGTTTGATACTCTTTAACGCAAAACTACTGAACAAATTTTGATGAGGTTTGGTACACATAGTATAATATATAATCTAGACTTATATTTAGGTTTTTATCAACATACCACGTCAAAACGGCGGATGGAAGTTAGAATAAATACTAAAAGCTAGAAACTCGAAAATTGCCCTGTTTTTACGGTGATATCTTCATTACTTGTAACACTCAACAGTGTCAGATTTTACATTGGTTTCTAATAAGACAAAGCGCTTGAATGAAAACTATCCTTTAAGTGTAATTATTTTAAGTTTAAATTAAATCGATAACTTAAGGTTTAATTGTCGTATAAACCATATTATACGACAATTAAACCAAAAGTTATCGATATTCAAGTTACACAATAGTGCTGAATATACGAGTACGCTATTGATCTTCATGATCAAAAATTACTGACAAAGTAGACGTTAAATTGAATTAATAAATAAACAATCCTGGGAAGTGACATTTCTTATATCTATTATAGATCAGTTCATGAGTTTCAGTTACCACTAGATTTCTAGTAAAATGCTTAAAGTATTTTGTATAATATCGTAATTACCAGTTAACTATAACCAAAATTATATTATGACGTAATGAAAAGGTGACATTTTATGAAAGTGTATAATATATTCCATGAATCGCATTTGTTGCAAGCTTCAATGGGTACAATCTACATAATGGACTCGCTATTACTGTTAATAATCCAGAATCAGATTTATCTTGTAAAGGTTCGTGCATTCATTTCACGTCAATTAAAAGGCGTGAAAGATTTAAGTAATGTTTAACATTTAAAGGAATAAATGTGTTTCCATATACAGTATTATCAACATTCCTCATGTGAACTGCCAAGGAGTGGAACAACCTGTTTGTGTCTGTATTTTCGCATAAGTAAAATTGGGTCTCTTTAGATAGATAGATAGATAGAGAATTCTTTATTGTACACAAAGAAGAAGTACATAATTGTGATACACAGTCTAATTGAAACATGCACAATGGGCGGCCTTATCACTATAAAGTGATCTCTTCCAGGCAACCTTTGGATGGACAGAAATAAGTAAATAGACATGGTCAGTGGTGTAGTGTAGTAAATTAAGATAGCACTTACTTAACTAAAATAATGTGTATACATACATGTATACACATTACATACATACTTAAATAAATACATACAGGCATAAAATATATATATTAAATATCTTTAAATAAATATATATAAATATTATATGTATATATATATATATATATATACATTTATATATAATATATAGATAAATATATACATACATAATTCAGAATACATTTTAAAGCGGTGATAATTTTTTGGTGGCTTTATTATGATAATGTTCCTTAACTCTATTCTTAAACACAGCTAATGTCTGTGAACGCTTGATATCAACCGGCAAATCATTCCACAAGCGCACAGCTCTTTCAGAGAAAGATTTATCAAAGAAACTTGTTGAATGTTCTGGTATTTTCAGTCTTAGATCTTCAGATGACCTTAAGGACCTCATATGTGTGTCATGAAGAAACGTAAAACGTTTTTTGAGGTAAGTTGGACTAGTCGGACTAAATAGTATGTTATATAACATGAAAAGAATGTGAGTATCCCGGCGAAGGCTAATTGGAAGCCACTTGAGTCTGTTTCTGAAATCAGAGACATGATCATATTTGCGTAAGCCAAATATAAATCGTATGCAGAAATTTTGGAGTCGCTCAAGCTTATTAAGTTGCTCCTCAGTAAGGTCAAGATAGCTGACATCGGAATAGTCCAAGATTGGTAGAAGGATGGACTGAGCAAGCGTAATTTTAGTGGCTGTCGGCAGAAAATTGCTAAGCCTTCTTAAGGAACCAGCAGAGGCAAAAAGCCTGCGACTGGTTTCTTGCAACTGGTGTCCCCACGACAGAATACTGTCTATGTGAATCCCTAAGTTCTTCACACTTTTTCTAACAGGTAGGATGGTTCCATCAAAAGAAACCGTTGGGAGTTGTGACCAGTCAATCTTATTGACCAATCTGGAGCTGCCTACTATCATAAATTGGGTTTTTGCTGGGTTCACCAGAAGTCCGAAAGTCTTGCTCCAATCACAAATTATTGATAGATCTGTATTGATTTTGTTCAATGCTTCCGGCAATTTTTCTACAGGAGCTTGTGTGTAGATTTGAAGGTCATCAGCGTAAAGGTGGTAGGAGGAAATTAATTGATTAGAAATAGAATTGATAAAGATTGTGAAGAGTAAAGGAGAAAGCACGCAACCCTGTGGTACACCGGCCGATGTATCGCACCAAGAAGAATATGATTGTTCGATACGAATACGTTATCGGCGACCAAATAGGTAACTATGAAACCAGTCAATTGCCGTTGGAGATATGTTAATTGATTGAAGTATTCCCAGTAGTGATGTTAAGAACTCGAGTCTTTGAGTCCTAATTCAATAGACTCGACTCAATTTTACAAGACTCAGTGAACTAACTGAACTCGGAGTCTTGAGTCGAGCCGAGCTTTAGTCTTTTCATAAAGACTCGAGCGCTAAAATAGAACTCGAGCTTTAAAAAGAGCTCGAGTCTTAAATAAGGCTCGAGTCTTAAATAGAGCTGGAGTCTTAAAAAAGCTTGAGTCTTAAAAGAGCTCGAGTCTTATGTCTACAACGTATTAAGGTTTAATAATGTTAAAAGTTGCAGGGTAATCCAAAGGTTTAATAAATAGATTTACGAGTACGTCAGATTTTTTCAAGATAACCAGAATATTCTGGCCTTTATACATACTTATAATATGTGCGACATCGGGTCAATTTTTATTGCTTGTGATTTTATTTAACTTATGTATCTTCTTTTGCCGCTTGCCTGTTATTAAAATGATAATAATAGAAACAATACTTCACTTAGGCCCGTATATTAATAAATAATATTGAAATTATCTCTTAGTGTGTAATACTTTATTTTCTTATTTCCTTACAATGAAGTTTTACATATCAAGTAAAATATAATAATTAAAATATATAGGTATAGTTTCATAACTTTCGAAGACTTATTGTGGTTCATATCTATTCAGAATCGGAAAAACTAGGTAAACTAGTATCTCTTAAACTATCTTCCTCTCATACTTTCCGTATAAATGTTAATATCCTGGAGTAAGTCATAGTGCGTTTTATTTCGGGTACTCGATCCATCTCAAATGCTACCAGTTTAGCTAATTCTTGATTCCTTGGATCACTCGGTCGTTCTGAACCAAAATCAATACCTTTTAGTAAATTTGTACGAGCTCGTACCTCACATGAGTCCCAGCGATTTCTTTGATACACATTGGAATCTATGATATCTTCATGTTTAACCTGCGTTTGTTTATCGACTTTTACTGAAGTTGTTGATCCTGATAATTTTCTGGTTTTTTCCTGATACAATCCTGTCAAAATACTAGGAGAAGTAGATCGTTCACTATCAGCACTGGACATTTTGGTAAAAATATTAACGCACCACGTTTGAAAGTAGTCACTTGTAATAAAAGAACTATGACACGAGAATTTGTGGATTAAAGTTTCCTTGTATTATAGTAATACTCGTAGTTACCTACAATAATTAATTATTATGGTGACTAGGTACCTATGTGATGCAGTCACTCTAGTTTAGTTTACTTCCTTTGCATGAAGGTACAATGATTTAACATTTTGTTATAATACCCTTAATATTATTTTTTTTGATATTATGGTTAATGTGGGTCTCAGTAAGTACGAGTACATAATCGATTTGTATGTTAGGAAACTTCATAATATATTCATATCAGCTGTGTAGTAGATCATTTATATCCTGTTGTTTAAGATTGTAGTTTTCCTGTGTAGTGTGTGTGTTTATTGTATCAAGTAATTATGGAGTCAGTGGAAGAACAAGCCAGTATTTCATTTTGCTCGATTTCCAGTACTGATTCGCCGACTGCAATGATTGTAGATTCGGATTCGGTGCGTAAACGTGCAAAAGCTATTAAGATTACACATTATAATAAAACGTCATTGTATTATGAATGCAAACAATGTAAGAAACATTTTTCACTTAAAACATCGCATACGATTTTAAAAAGACATGTTACTAATCACGATACATCACTCAATGAAGAAACAAATAAAGGAAACAGAACGAATAAGTACTCTGTATATGATAAGTTGATCGTAAATTTTGTAGTACGCGGTGCTCACCCTCATAGTATTGTGGAAGAAGAACACTTTATTAAAATGATAAAAGGATTACAGTCTAATTACCCAGGTATAACTCGCCAGCATTTAAATCAGAATATACAAACACTTTTTACGAACACAAAAAATCAATTAATGGAATGTATAAAGTCTATAAGTAAATTGTCAAACAACATTTGATTTTTGGACATCAGTGACGAACAAACCGTATATGGTTATTACAGCCCATTTTGTTCATGAATCAAAAATGCAGTCTATTATATTAGACTTTGATCTTATACCTTTTCCACATACTAGTAGTGAAATATTAATAAAAATTACGGAAATTTTTGACTGTTATGGATTGCAAAATAAAGTTATGTCTATAACAATAGATAACGAGGCCACCACAGATATAGATCTACATAGATAACGCAAGTATCACGATTTGTATTGAAACCAAGCGTGCCGACTTTTTAATACCTATTGTAACGTCACAGCCGAAATTTAGTGACGGGAAATCCAAACCGATTCAAAGACACCGATGCCGCCGATGCCCATCCGCCCAGTACGTTTAACTGGAGCCGTCCGCTATGATTTTCTCTGACAAAAGACGCGCGTGGACTGAAGTTAGCGGCGACCAACCTCGACGCTTGGTCGGGGTTCAGACACGCGAAGTACATGCATTTGCGTTATCTATGTAGATCTATATCTGTGGAGGCCACCAATATAAAGACTATGCAGTTGTTACAACTATTTCACAGCGATTATGAAAACGTTTTCCACACCAGATGCTTAGCGCACATTTTTAATCTTAGCGTCAAAAAAGGACTAGAGAAATTAAAAAATCTTGTGTCAGATATATCAAAACTAGTAAACTTTATAAATTTTTCACCTAAGAAAAAACAATTGTTTTTTGATATTTGCGATTTATTGAAAATATCACGATTAACACTACTTAAAGAAATGCACATACGATGGAATTCCACATTTTTAATGTTGGAACGCGCCTATAGTATGCGGCTTGTAT
Source organism: Hypena proboscidalis (assembly GCA_905147285.1). Lineage (NCBI taxonomy): Eukaryota > Metazoa > Arthropoda > Insecta > Lepidoptera > Erebidae > Hypena > Hypena proboscidalis. The sequence goes on along the minus strand of LR990126.1, from coordinate 9,003,992 downwards.
TAGATCATATGTGCAAACATTTTGAGGAATTCAAGAAGTACCTAATTGAGGATTGGGGCAAAGTAAAAAACTTGATTGATTTTTTAAAACCTTATTACGATGCAACTATTTTACTTTCAAAATCAAAATACCCTAGCTTGGTATACGTTATACCTGTAGTTGATGTGCTGTTGGACCAAATTTCACAGAATTACGACGATGACAATTTTTTAAGTGCTTGTGCACATGCTATGGCTGACAAATTAAATCAATACATACCAGTCTTACGCTCACAATATGCAAAATTTGCAGTTATTTTGGACCCCCGTTTAAAAAACCATTATTTTTACGAAAAAGAGGAACATGGGCCGCTTGAGTTGTTGACAACATTTTATCAAACAAAATACTGTCAACGTTGTGACAGAAATGAACAGTCACAAACAGAAGACAATTCTAGGAAAAATATTTTTTCGACAATTTATAAAAACAAAAAAAATATAACGGATGAACTCCAAGAATATTTATGTATGCAAGTAGAATCAGAAGATACTGATATTATATTTTGGTGGTCAAAGCAAACTAATACATTACCACAGCTTCAGAAATTAGCGTTTCAAACTAAGTATTCCAGCAACAAGTGTGCCGAGCGAACAAGCATTTTCACGATCCGGTAATTTAATCACAAAAAATAAATAATAGTTTAAAAAAACTAAAAAACACGCTTTTAAAGTACTTCTAACTAAAAAGTGAAAAATAATTCCTAATATAAGCTGAAAAAAGCGTGGGTTGCTCGATAGACGAAAAATATGGCACAGAGCGCCCCACGCTTTTTTCAGCTTATATTAGGAATTATTTTTCACTTTTTAGTTAGAAGTACTTTAAAAGCGTGTTTTTTAGTTTTTTTAAACTATTATTTATTTTCTACTTTTTAGTTTGGTTTATTTATAAGAGCGTTTTTTTTTTTTTTTTTTTTTATATATTTTTAATTTTTTTATCGAATTATTGCATTGTCATCGATCTTTGACAGGTGTGCAAAATTTGAATGAAATCTGTCCGTTTAAAGTGGGTCAAAATCGAGTCCAAAGGAGTCGGTTACATACAAACAAACAAACAAACAAACAAACAAACAAACAAACATACAGGTGAAGCTAATATAAGCGTGTTAAAAAGAAGAAACAGACTTGGTAATAAAACCATTCAAGCTTCGATGTGCCTTGCATCGTGGCTAGACTTTTTTAATAAAACAATTTAATAATATAAATATTAGTAAGTATAAGTATAAATTAATGAGAATGTGTCTTATTATTTTTTAATGATTACAATTATTTTTCATGATTAAAATTATTTTTCCTATTAATTAACGCGCAAAAGTATTTTTTAAAATATTTTATTGCCTGATTTCAAAAGGAACTCCAAACGGAATAGAACTCGAGCGCGACTCGCCCGTAAAAAGGACTCGAGCACTAAAGGAGACTCGAGTCTCAATTTGCGCTCAAGAGCTCATATGGGCTCGAGTTCTCTAGTCTTGGGAGTTTTATTGTAATGAGTCGAGTCCTGTAATTTGTCAGTCGAGCTCAAAATTTAGGACTCAAAGACTCGAGTTCTTAACATCACTAATTCCCAGGAGGATATGGAAATCTACAGTGTTGAATGCACTGCTAAAGTCTAGGAGAATTAAAATTGTTAGATTTCCATGATCCATACCTAGTCTTATATCATCCGTAATGTGAACCAATGCAGTGGTGGTACTGTGGCCAGGGCGGAAGCCGGATTGGAAAGGGTTCAAAAGAGAGGGTCTATTAAGGAAGGAGCTAAGCTGGGTATGGACAAGACGTTCTAGGATTTTTGAAAGGAAAGGTAGTATGGATATAGGACGATAGTCAGAAAAATTACAAGGTTTTGAAGTTTTGGGTAGTGGGATTATTTGAGCATCTTTCCATGTGGATGGAAAGACACTGCAGGTGAGAGAATGATTAAGGACATTACACAGGATAAGTAGGATTTCATCTAGGATTGGGAGGATCATGTTCCGGCTGACACAGTCATTACCAACTGCATTGGACGATATTGCTAGAACGGCTCTTTTAACATCACAAGCGGACAATTGCGTGAAGAAAAAAGGAGAGTACTCGGGAGTTGGTTGAGTTGAAAGATTTTGTAAAGTGCGCGCTTTAGTTGTCCCGTCTAAATGGGACGAAGATGAGAAGTGTGCATTAAGAGCATCGATATTTAAGTCTTTAGGAATAGACTCTTGTCGCGCCTTACCAACTCCCAGTGTATTAAGAAACTTCCAGACTTTAGCTGGATCTTTGTTTTCGAGCGAGGTATGAATATATTGGCGTATTGCTTTCCTACACACCTTGTTGCAGTAGTTTCTAGTAGCTACATATTTTTCAAAATTAAGCTGCGTTGGTCGACACTTATACCTTGCCTTGGCAGTGGCTTTTTTTGACATGGCTTTTTTTATATCTTCAGTCAGCCAAGGAGCAGGCAGATGCTTCAGCTTAATCGGACGGAGAGGCGCATGTACATCATACAGCTGAATTAAGCTGGTGGTGAGATATTCAGTCTTAGTGTCGACGCAATTTGATGACAAAAGAGATGTCCAATCAATTTTGGCAACATCCTCACGAAGTTTATTATGATCAATACCACTAAAATTACGCTGCATGATAACTTTGGGTTTCATTTTGGGTGGACGGATTTTGTAAGACACATAGACAAGATCGTGATAAGAAAAAGCGTCGGCTGAGCATTGTCCATGCTTAGAGACAAGGTGTGGTGCAGAAACGAAGATCAAGTCAAGGAGTGAAGGAACAGAGTTAGGGAAGTTATGTGTAGCTTGAAGAGGAAGAATGGTAAGATCACAAGATTCCAAGATACGACGGAGAGAAGAGGAGCGTGAGTCTTGTTTCACTAAGCAGGTGTTAAAATCTCCCATCAAGATAGTGCGACTGTAGGATGGAAGTAAGGTTTCAAGAAGATGTTCGAAGCAAGAGAAAAAGTCAATTTTAGATGAAGGAGAATAGTACACACCTAGAAGGACTTTAGTGTGTCGAAGTTCTACCTCTAAGAAGAGATGTTCACCGGCATTCACCGGCGGTGGCTGTGATGACATACTGACTATGCGAAAAGGTATATGCGCGCGTAAATATACACAAACACCACCACCAACGCGCGTTGTCCGGTCATTCCTAATTAATCGGAAACCAGGAAGAGAGTAAGAAGTAGACGGTAGACATGGTTTCAACCAAGACTCTGAAACAAGAATAGCATGTATGTTCTTACAGTCAAGATTAGCCAGCATATCGGAGTAATGAGCTGGGATACTCTGTGCATTAATATGGACTACATTGAAATTCTTAGGAACATCAACAAAATAAGACTGAAGCGTTTCACCAAGAGAAGGCACACTAACAAAGCTGTCATCGCTGCTAGCAGTAAAAAAAGAATCATTATCGCTATCTGATGCAATCATAATAATAATATATAAATAGAAAAAAAAAATAAAAAATATATATATATAAAATATAATATATAATATATTAATATAATACTATTTAAAATAAATAAATAATATAATAGATAGTATTAAAACAAATAAACGTCTAAAGTTACTAATTTTGTCCACCCGCCAGATGCGTGTTAAGAGAAAAATAATAAATACAGATAAATATTAACAACAAATAAACTAAACAACAACAGTTTAAAACTTAAAGTTCATTTAACCTTTTTTGGAATTCCGTTAAAAATAAATATAATCTAAGAATTTAAAAAAAAGAAAAATTATACAACTAAAAAACAATAAAAAGGATTTGAAATAGCCAAAGGATCGGTATCCAAACCTTACACCAACTTAGTGAAATTGTCTAAAATGGAACGCAACTTAAGAAATGACAGTAGTGAAGTACGAATGACATTGTCAACATTGACAATAATAATATTTTTGTTCCAATGATAATTTGTGTTGTGTGTGGGTGCAAAGTTAAATAAAAATGAGATTACCCTGAACTTATAGAAAAGAAATGGAAAACCTATTTCTTCGAAATTGCGGCTGCACGTCGTGTTTTGGCTGCTGTAGGTTTTGCCGGCAATGTCTCGACGTCCTTGACGGCTTGGATTTTCGCCAAATCGCCGAGTGAAACAATGCGGTGCCGCTTGCCATCCGGGCCCAGGACATAAACAAACCCTTCTTTAAAGCTAGAGTAATTCATTATTTATCATCATCACTTACCATCAGGTGAGATTGTGGTCGCCTATCCACCATGTCCACCAGTCATGGAAGCTCCAAAAAAATGAATAGGCAAAAGGCATCCTAAAATGATAGCGAAGTGATGTACTCACAAAAACATTCTATACACATAAAAAATGCTTGCTTAAAGTTGATTACAAAATGTTTGTAAGTACACAGTATTTTTTACGTATTAGTTGATTATATTGTCATGAAGTTGAGTGTGTTAGTAATAATGATGTAATTTAAAATTCTTAAATAAACTTTCCTTTCCCGTAAAATCCTCTTACAAAATTTCCTACTCCCCTCGCGCCTTCGCAGGTCCTGGTCTACAAAACTTTGTGTATCAAAGACTTGAGGTGCACTGCTACTTTGTAGGTTCTAAAGAGCGGTGTGTTTTTTTCATTCTGGTATTGTAAAATGAGCAAAGTGTTATTGATTTTCAAAGAACTAAAATTTGGTGGTTGTGGTGATACTGGTAATTAAATTTGGTGCCTTCCAATAGTACGCCCAGCGGTTTACCTTAATTGCACTAAGCCATGCCTATAGCGATTCTAAATTTTAATTAAATGATACAGTAACTGAAATACGAACAAGAATTTTAATCAGGATTCTGTTTTATAGCTTATAAACAATGTTCTACATACTTTAGCGTGAATAGCTTGTATCTATTTTATTTACAAGGCTACGAAATTCTCAATTTTGAACGCTTTTAAACTATATTACGGGGTAATAAGGTTGAAACTTATTTGAAGGCACTCGCGAACCTCTCCTTTGCTTCTCTACATCCCCTACAAGATTTAATAAAATCCCAATTTATCTAACGCCAATTTCAATTTCTAACTTTTGGATTTTTGCCGCAAGGCGAGCGTGTATTTAGAACACTGACTCGGGTGGGTGGCAAAATAATGTTTAAACAGGAATAAATAATGTTTTAAGTTGTTTAAAACTTCGGAGACCATAAGACACATCGGTTACTTAGCATAATAACATTTTCGTTCCAAGAACCGATCGTTTTCTATCAAGAAATTCTCAGTAGTAGCTTGGAGTGTGGCATTATACCCGTTAGGGGTCGATAGGCTCAGCATCTTGTTATGTGTAGGTAGTATAACAAGTCAAGCAAAATAAATTATTATTATACATCTCTGCTACATCCTGGGTGATGAAGGCGTGGTGTAGTACTACGTGCAACGTACTTCCATATCCTCCAGTAATATTGCTCCAGTCAAATAATACAAGAATATGCCAAAAAAAATAAAATTTACCGAGAAAGTTGATTTTTGGATATACAGAAGCAAAAAAAGCTCAACAAAATTTCCTCTGAAATTGACGACCGATAAAAAGCATATTTCAACACAATTTTTTAAATTTAATTCTCAGGTAAAATTTTTAACGTTAATAAAATTGTACTTATTTTAAACGACTTCAAAAAAGGAGGTTATCAATTCGATATGACTAAGTACTATGAGTGCACGGATAGTGGTTAAAGCAGTCGCCTCGACGCTTTCGGTGTGATCCGCAAAGATTTGTTCTCACTCTGGGTGTGCTTTGTGTGTAAAAAATGTATAGTTATGAACACCGCTGCGACACTAGGAACGTCGTTTAATAAAAAATAAAAAAAAAACAAAAAAAAATGATAAATTCAAATTCAAATCATTTAAAAAATAAAAAAATTAAATTAATTTTTTTTATTTTAAATTTCATAGGCTCGAGGGGACGCTCGAACATGTCAAAAAATTACAAACATTAATTTAAAAATAAAGCACGGATAGGCCACTTATATTGCCATGCCAAGTTGGTATTGCACTAGCTAGCGTTATGCAAACTAGATTATTTAAGCTTAGGAGAGTGCTCCAATCCTAAATTTAAGTGTACATACAGCAGTGAGGTTATATTTTACTGAGTGCCCAAATCCCTTTAATTTAATATTTATTAAATTGGCACGAACCCGTAAAGCGGTGTATTCACTCTCGCAAAGAGCTTTCGTAGATGGGCGCCGTCGAGTGTAGTCGATGGGACTAGGTGACTAAAGATAGTAAAGAGGTGTAAGCGAACTAGCCAGTAATCACCCTGAGATATTTCATGTGAAACGGCACAACTCGTAGAGGTGGTAACTTTTGAGATAGTCTTCAGACAATAATGCTAAAGAGTGATAGATATATTTAACCAGCGGTCGGCAACCTGCGTTTCGCAACGGTCCTCCGAGTGGCTCGCGAGTATCATCATTGTGGCTGTGGCACTAGGATATAACATAAGAAACTTACAGTCTGGATTATTTCGATAAGACTATGAATCAGGTCTAGCATCATAGGTTTTCTTATTTTACACAAAAATACTTTTTTCAAAGATGTATCTTTCATTCTAATGGATTCCATTCATTTGTCCCCATTCTCCTATGTGACTGATTCGGTTAAAAAGCGCACAATTTATTATTATCAAGTTTAGTGCGTGTGAACTAGCAGAATGAAGCGTGGGCAAAACAGGTGTTTATTAAACTTAGTTCTAATTCGATTATTTGCATACGTTAGTGACCTACATACAAAGTTACTTACACTGATTTCAAGCAACTCCTAGCTGCTGTTAAACTTTAAGCAATGCTGTATCTCGAAGCACTTTAATTTTTTGTAAACTTGTTTATTATACTCTTTGAACCCATGAGTCTTTCATGCTTTTCCACGGCCCTATTGCTTTATAAATATACTAGTTTCCGTCCGCGTGGTAACTACGTCAGTAAAAAATACCATTATGTTAATTCATCAGTTTCATTATGATAGGACTAGCAATTTGGAGCTAATTTGCATCAAACAAACGAACAAACAGAAAATGATCTTTGTAATATTACTAGCTTCGCCGCCCGCGTGGTAAGGCACCTCGCCCACGACGACTTTTTGTAGCGATGCAGTAGCAATGCTGTCGCGCGTCGGAATTGATACAATCGCGAAGCGGTCGTTATCTGTGTGTCTTCGCCCACGAGCCCAACTTCAGTCGCGATGCAAACGCGATACTGTTCTGTTTCATCATCTCTCGCCGATGTCGTCCGACACGGTCGCGCGTTTGCATCGATACAGTAGCGATGCAGTAGCGCGTTGCAAATGCGACTAACACGCGTTAGTAGTACAAAAAGTCGTCGTGGACGAGGGGCCTAAGTCCATTAAAATTAGTAGTGTTGGGTATTGGTGTGACTCGTGATATTTTCCACTGAGCAGGATACGATACCAGTCTTAACGACCATATTTAGGATGTGCAGAAGTGGTTCTAGAAATGCTATCACAGTCCTTTACAATGTACGGTCACAGTATAAATATGTAACAGTATGGAAACTAAGCCTATTTCATAAAATAATTACCTACGCTCTATTGAAGCTATAGGGTTGACACTTTCAAACTTTTGATATTGACTTTTTATGAAAAAAAAAAGTGTTTTTTAGTGATCGAATAACTAGTTAACAAATAAAATTTAAATAGGTAATCTCAGAGCATCGGTTAATCTCAACAAAATACGATACACAGTTTAATATTGACACATAACAACTTGTAGATCTTTGTTTTTGTTTTGTAGATATTTATCTAAATATTACAGCACGCGGCGTACAAAATGTAATTTAACATAACATTACAAATTAAAATAAAAGAGAGGGCTAAAAGGGTAAAAAGTACAAATTATTTACTTAATTAAGTTAGGTACGAAATTCTTTATTATTGAATTTAATTGTGTAAATAATTCTCATTCTTATAAACAGCTTTTTTAAATAAACAAGGACAGGGTACTATAAGAGTGATTTTGTCTAATTCTTTGTAAATGAATTCAGCTACTTTGCAGTTTATGTGTTGTTTTTTAAAGCAATAACAAAAATTTCATCCATTTTCTCGATATATTGAACAAAATCATCTGGTGGTCGGCGAAATTTTAAACGTGACCACTCGCTTCCACGCGGCACTCGCTACTGAGAGCACGGCGACAATCGCTTAGGTGTCTCGTCGGTGTGCATGTTTATGTGTGCGTGCCGTTTCGAACGTTTGTAGGCAGTTTCCGTACTGTTTGTACATATTTATACTGTGGTACGGTGGTGCTCTAACAGGTCCAGTAGCGGATCAAACATTTAGATGTTTAACGGCTAGTGAGAGGTCGGATGCTGAGACAAAGTTGGCTGATCAGCTAAAAAAACGGACTTAAAATAGCTAGCATAAGCATTGGCTGCACCCAGCCCAGACACCATGCCACCATCATACTCAAATTCAGAACCTGGTGACGAGCGTTGATATCTCACAAAGGTTCCAAAAGTGTCTAGGTTCCTCTCTCAGTATACTCCTAACCGTTGAGCAGAGGACCTTTCATTATCAGCTCAGCAACATGAAATGATGACTACTAGACCCAAATACCTAAATAACAACAGACAGGACGAGTATATAAAACAGTACAGAGGACTATAAATTCAAAGATTACCCTCGAATTTCCTGGAATGCCACCGTCATGCAAGCTCCTGTTTTCATTGACATGGTCTATATGAGTACTTAGCATCATCGCCTCATCTGAATATATCTTAAAGAATACAGCTATCGGTTTACATGTACCAAGACTCCTCTTCTTTATGGTATTGTACTCTCCATCATCTGCGCAGCATCATTTTATGACAACTTACATGCTAATATCCAAATCACTTCAGAATATATACGAAAATTACGGTGAGAGCATTTTAGAGATTCCCCTTAATTTCCTCCAGAGCCCATCATCAGATACTTACTTGGTGACATAGGAACCACTTCAAAAGTAGGAATATCTAATAACAAAGAGTTTATAAACATACATAAAAAAACAAAAACACGTCAAATCGAATATAACCTCCTTCCTTTGAAGTCGGTTACAAAAACATGTAAATTGGGATGATCTTTTTTTCTATCGCCGATACTATCTTGTATATAGGTATATTTAGATATCGAGGTACCTTTAAATATGTCTTAACTGTGTTAATTAAGTATACAACTATCTTTAATTATAGTTATTGGTGTAATTACCGTTATAATTTAAGTAAATAAATAACAAAAAAAATGCTATTAAACTTAAATTTAACTTAGAAGAACAAATTTTTGCTTGAGTAGGTGCTTTGCTTTCGATTTTGTTTTTAAAAAACTAATCCGTTGGCTCGAAAACTGTAAAGAAAATTATCGCAGTATTATTATATGTAATGCAATTTAAAGGAAAACTATAGCGACTAATGTTAGCTTTGTTTGTTCAAGAGTAATGGGGCCCGAATTGTCGAATGTAGTTACATGGAGTTACAGTTACGGTTTGTACATAATACAAAAACCTTTGAAAATATTGACTAGTATGAAGATGTTACTTCTCGTAATTATAGATAGTAAATCCCTTTTAAGTCTCAATATTTGTAACGACTAACTACGGAACCCTACTGCGCGTGGCCTGACACGCACTTGGCCCTGTTTTTTATAAGTCGGTTATGAGCGTGGGCTCATAACTTGTTAGCATTCAATAGGTTGCGATTACCTTTTACCACCAGGTGGACCATGGGCTAAAAAAAAAAATCTAAAGTTTTCATAACTTTAATTTTTTGCCTTTACCCGAACTGTCAGCTTCTATTATTAAATGTTGTAACTGCAATAGATAAAAGCGGCCAAAATAAAAATAAATTAAAAAGTTGACACTCCGATTAATTCCTCTCTATATGAAAGTTCATGTCAAAACTTTACAGTCACACGATGGCTCCGCATTGTTCCATTTTTTAATTAATCGAGCCTCTAAATTTCAATCCATTTTTAACCTGTTATGAGCCGAAGTTTCAATAAACCTTTCTTATTGCACGATTAAATCCTGTAACTCCAAATTTCAAGTCTCGGTGACCAGCAGTTTGGGCTCTGCGTTGATTGTAAGTCAGTAGTCTGCGTTTTATGTCATAGATAGATAGATGAAATAAAACCTAGTACTAACTAAGTTTAATGTAGGTATTGGCTGGGTGCACGGACCTACTTATGGCGACGTATGCGATCTAAAATTTGAACATAATCGCAGCTCCCTGCATGCATTTACTATTCCTTCAAGTCCTATAAAATGAAAACGCACCTCCTGTTTGTTCGCTAAGTTATTATTTAAACTACACAACGGATTTTAATGCGGGTTTCACCAATCGATTGAATAATTTATGACATAATTATTTGTTTACAATATGCATTATATTTTACGCAGGTTTCACCAATAGATTGAATAATTTATGAAATAATTATTTGTTTACAATAGGCATTATATTTTACTAATATAAAGCCAAGGAATTAAAGATTTGTAGTGTAAAAACAACAAATATATTACATACTTTAGTCCACTTTCACTTCAAACGTAGCCTAAACCTTACGAGAAAATTAATTAAATGTACTGTGAAATTGTATATCTTTGTAAGATCCACGAAACCATTTTGATCTTTTACATTTTACAAAAAACATGAAATATTCAACAATCTGTTTTAAACTATACAGTATTATTAATTTTACTCACCTCATGTAGTTTTAGCAACATTGATTTTATTGGCCATTATTCACTCTTATCATGGTATTTCAGTAATTTCGCATTATAAAATACAATTATTTATTTATTTAGGATTGTCTATATTACTAACACCTTAAATTAACAAAGAAAATTATTAGGCATTAATGGATTTAGTGTTGTAACACTTACAGTCAACCACGACATTACATTAAATAAATTAAATAATTAATTAAATAGGTGGTTTTTCATTTTTCACAAATTAGCAACGATGATAGAGCCCGGCATAACTCGGCTTATAACTGGCGCCATTGATGTTCACGGAGCGAATAATTGAATCCAAACAATGGAAACCTCATAACAATATGTTACTAAACTAGATTATGTTTAGAAATCAATCAAAACTGTTTCATGCAATAACAAATAAGTTTCAACTGACTTTTTTATGCTTAATTTAGTAAATGAGTGGTAAAAAATTATACTGTAAATAAACTTAACAGCCTGAAAAACTGTTCTTGACTTATAGCAAGAAATAGGGTTACAATCGTAATAATAATATTTTGAATTGCTTATAATTAAAAATTAAGTTTATAAATAACCTTTTTCACATTTTACATGTATTAATTTGTCAAGATTTAATATCTTTAAAACAGATAGCTTTTCAAGATAGTCAAGTTTTAATATCTTTAATACAGATTCTTTACAATTTCCATCTGGATTTTCTTCAACATTTGGTGATGGCCAGCTTAAAATATTGTCATAAAATGGCATATGCTCTTCCAAAATGCTATCCTGGACTCAAGACACTGACTAATGTTGTTTTTGCAATGAACGTCTTTTACACGGTTTGATTACCTTAACAACCCAATAATATTAGACATAAATAACTTATTCGCAAGATATTTTTTTCCAAATTAATGATGATATATCAAATTACACTGTTTTATTTTGTCTAGGAGCGAGCTAGATCCTCTTTCATAAAAAAACATAACAATATCAAAAATAGAATAACAATATTAAAAACATACTATATAATATTACATAAGAAATCAGTTCTGCCGGCAATTCGAATTAATGAGTGTAACCCGTGAATAGCCAATAACAATTACTGTTTAAAGCTTTATTAAAGCTACTTTGATATTTACCATTGAATGTAAATTCGTATTTACAAAACAATATTTAAATTCAGGAAAACGTACACTCAATGTGATAAGAGCATTAAAATTTGTATATGACTGGCAATTACTGATACACAAGCCATAATTACCTTTTGGTCTTTAGATGAATTCGTCTCCTTTGTGGATGTTCTTTGTCCATGCTTATGGCCTGGCCACTTACCATCAGGTAGACTAGCTTGATAGTCACTTGCTTCCACTTGCCATTAAGAAGAATCCAAGTTAATAATCTACATTTGTATTAAATATAAACAGTTTTCCAAAAAAAAAAAAAGTATTATTTGGTATCAGCGACGTGACAGCTTAATATAGCAAAATACTGAAGAGTAATTTACAGTTGACTAGCGAACCTTTAAATATGGTCAAATCCCCAGACGCTCTAATATAACAAACGGATAATATTGTTTCTGTCAGCTATTTAATAGAATTTATGCGCACATTGTTTTTTTTCTCTCAAATACATTACACATTTTCACATTGTTTCACCCAATGCCATAGGGTTTACTATTGTTGGCATAATATAAGACGCAATAATTTAATATCCCACACTTGTATTTGTCATAATTTCATTAGGGATAACGATTAAAAAGCCATGTGTGTTATGACATAAAATAATTTTGACTAATTTTATGGGTCATAATTGATCAAGTGTTCAATTTAGACCAAAAGTCAATTATGGGAAATGAAATGGGAAGAGATAATATTGAAATAGAATAATATAGCAATGATTCATTTTCAATATTATCGTTTCCCATAACATCTATATTCCATATTCATTCAATATTCTACGTACTATTTTGCAAATATAGTTGCCATAATAAACTACACGTTAATACACCACAAAAGTTCAAGCATGACTTTTACATTTATATTAAGTTGCTTAGATTAAGTAGAATCAAAACTGTTTAAGAGGGAACAATTAATAACGTAGGTACATAATTACAATACAAAAATATTCTGATTCTAGCTTTAATATTATTAGGGTTTTATCTATTTTTAGATATAATATCATGTCCAAAACACTTAAAAATTTGTTGGCTAAATGTTTTAATCATTTAATGATATAAGTTAAAACTGACGTATTGTCATAGTATAAATAGTAAGTTATCTTCGAACAAAGGTACATCGCGCCGTTTGTATGTACGCGTAGCGCTTGCCACGCCCCGGGTTCATGTACGTACGCACGCACACTACGCCGCTCGGCCAGTTTCTCGGTCAGCGGTAGTGCGGGCCATGCCATTACTGTGAGCGGTCGCTGTTTGTTTAAAAAATTAGGTACGGTTACGCGCTGCACTGCAAAATGTCTTCGTGAGTCAATAGATATTATTGTGAAGTTTATGGTTGTTCAAACGACACTATTTCAAACCCAGAATTAACGTTCTTTAAGGTACCCTCTGAACACAAAAGGTGAGTTAATAAAATACGTATTTGGTAATAACTACTAAATACTTAATAATAATGTTTTTTAAACGCCGCCGTGCCGTTGCCTCTTTGGTTTATTTATTTCACAAAATTGATGTTACATTATGAATATGATGCGCAATTTTGTGATGTGTTATTAAATTATTTTTATTTTAACCGATATTAAAAAGGAAGTTCTCATAGTCTGTATGTATGTTGGTCTGCGATTATCTCGCATTTGGCTGGTTTTAATGTAGTTTTCAGAAGAGAACCTATATGTTAACCGGTATGTACTTATAAGATATTAAGTTAGAGTTTTTGTTTTATTTGTACTGTGTTAATCTATTTAATAGTAATAATAATAATAAAAATATTTTTCTGTCACAAATTTGTAATGTTTTTTATGCTTGTTTTCATTAGTAGCATAAATAATTAGCATTTAATTTTACAGTTTAGATTTTTTTTCATTTTTCTATGTCTGTTCTAGTACCAGTATGTATGCACACATTGTTTTTACTCCTTTTCCTTTCTGCTTTAAGTGTAAGAGATTGCAACCTTATATACTACGGATAATTTTATTAATATAATATTGGTCTATTTGACAAAGAATTTAATTTTATAGTATTATTCTCTCCATAACCATTTCTAGTCATTGTATTTTGGTTGGTATAACTTACACATAACAATTATTGTCAATAAACAAACAAAATTGTATGAATTATTTGAAAAGATGGTGATCATGAGTTTCTCACCAGCTCTTCTCATGATGCAATACCCATCGGAGCTGGTACTTAGATTGATTTTAATTCGAACCTCAAAGTTGAATTGAAATCAATCTAAGCTCCGGTGATTCAAATCATTTTTTTGCAATTAATATTATAATTTAATTAGCTTAAGTTTTATTTAAATTTTATTTATTTGAACGTTGATGTTTGTTTTGACGTGTTCAAGCACCTTTTAGGGCCCATGGAAATAAATGATTTGACTTTGACTTGACATAAATAAATGCTTTGTTTTGTAAAAAAAACGTTTTTTTTATAATTAAAAAAATGATTTCTGTACAGGTAATTTAAAATATCAATCTGACAAGTGACAACCCTACGCCTCGAGCAAGTTTAGGTATCGTGCGCTCCTAAACGCCTTTATTTTTACTATGGTATTGTAGCACGCGGGTGGAGTTGCGCGCGCGAGTGTCAGCTAATACCACAGGTAAGTACGTGAAAATAATGTCAGCAACGAGAGTCGAACTACAAAATCAATCAAATTCAAACTGCAATTAAAGTTATCATAAATAGCTTATTTTCTTATTTGTTTTGCCAGGTTACAAGTATTAGTAATTATAACTACTATTAAATAAAGCGGTTGTATTTCGATCATTTATTGAAAAGATCTAATACCCGTACTGTGCTCACACTTCACAGGTGAATTTTAAAGGATAACGTACCTACTTTAAAATTACTTTCGTTGCTGACCGTATAAAAAAACTAAAAATAATAAAAAGTTGTGTTCGGAAATCAGGACAAACTCTAAATCAAAAAGGACTGTAAGTAAATAAACCGATACCAAACAAAGCGGGTAGCGTTCATTGTTAATTTGCACTCGTTATGCATACAAACAACTGTTACTGCCGCTCGTTACCAATTCAATTAGTTTTTTATTGTTCCTGTAGCGCCAACTGTTTACATAAAACACGTACGGTGTTTTAACAGGAATAATAAAACTATGCATTGTGACAAAGATCGATCGTTGCACTTGTATTTGCTTTCTTTGAGAGGGCGTTTTTGAATGTTTGTCTTGGTCTGGATGTTTTTAAGTGTAAGAAGTTTGTAACATATCATAATATCACCCTTATATTTCGTTACCCTTACATTCACACTTCACCTGTTATTTTTGGTCCCATGGGATAGGGGGTGAGCCTATCACCATCCACAGGGCACAATTCCGACTCCGTGCTGCTATTGTAAATTTCCTGACGGAAAGTATACAAAAAACACTTTGCATGACCCAGCAATCGAATCCGAGATCCCACTACCACTACCACTAGACAATCGAGGCAGTTGAAAAAGTTTGTAAAAACCCCACAAGAAAAAGTTTAGCGTAGTCAAATCATACGATCTTGGTGGCCAAATCACGTCACCTCTGCGAGAGATAACCCTACCCTCAAACCGTTCATGCAGAATGTCCATTGCGTCATTTGCTGTGTGGCAAGTAGCCATATTGCTGGAACCATATGTCGTTCACGTCCATATTGTTCAATACAAGCCAAAAGAAGTTGTTTATTATTGATTTGTAGCGCTCGCCGTTGACGGTGATGGCCTCGCCAAGGTCGTTTTCGAAGAAGTACGGACCAATGACGCCGCCAGACTAAAATCCGCATCAAACAGTAACTTTTTGTGAATACATTGCCACCTGGTGAACCTCATGTGAGTTGTGGTCATCCCATATACGGCAATTTTGCTTATTAACAAAACCATTCATTCAAAAACGTGCCTCGTCGCTAAAGATTATTTTACGGCCAAAATCGGGATCCTCTTCCAATCAATCCAATTCAATTTTGATACTAAAGTTTTATCATTTGCACTTGCTGCTCAACCGTGTAACTTGCCATGGTGATTCGGCATCAGTGATTGAATAAGAAAAAACAGATTTGACAGATGCCGCCAAAACAAAATGGCCGCCACAGATTATTAACATCGACCCGCTCTATTTGAAAGACCCTTTATTTGCAGAAATCAACTGCCAGTGCAAAGAGAGAATTTTATTAATAGCAAGTTTCACTCAAAGGAAACATTTCTGTATTTTTAAAACGAAACACTACGAGGAGCTTCAATAAAAATAAATAGCGAATTTATTTATTAATTTGCTATTACAGGTATATAGTATGTTAAACATTTAAGAAACGCAAGATATTCAATGAATATAAGAAATGACAAGATATTCAATGAATATAATAGGGTCCAGGGTCGAGTCTGTTTCAGTGGTTAAAGCTAAAGACGACAATTAACATTTTGTCTCCTACTTTAAACGCCAAGTGAGTCCTAATTTAGGTGTAATAAATAATTAATTTGTCATGAGCACTGCTCAACTCTACTAAGGTAGAAAACCATAGAATATTTTTTTTCTTTCACAGTGTTGGTGATGTTACAATTAATGGTGGTTTTATTCATAATTTAAAGTTTTAAATAGAACTACAGAATGTAAATACCATTTCAGGATCACATTAAAACTGGCATATTTTTAGCAATGCATGTTAAATTTTTCTACACCATAAGGGTTAAAACTTTAAGTACAATAAAAAGGAAGTAAAATATTTAATATAAGCTCTGTACTTTTTTAAATTAAATAATTTAAAAATAATTAGATAGTTATTTACACTTACGTAAAACCATAATTACTGTAATCTAAATGTTGTTGAGTTTATAAGAATTCCTGAAGTACAGCTTAAAAGTTCTACTATAGATGCAACTATATAACGTTCTCCAAGAAAATATTAGTGAATGTACCTTAATTGAAATAGCAATTTATTGTTTTCTAGATGTGGTAAGTCTGAGTTTAAGAGTTTTTCATGTACTTACACTGATTTCATACAGCGAAAGAATAAAGTGGATATGCCTCAAATCCCGAGATTAATTTTAAAGAGCAGAAAAAATCCCATGATTTTTTAAATAAAAAGTTATTTACTTTTTTACACAATTTAAACTACTGCACGCGCGACGAAATATTTTAATTCTCACAAAATTTATACAGTAATGTCGGAAGCAAACACTTCAAATCTTACTGGTAATGAATCGGACAAGGAAAATGATTCGGTTTGAATAAGCAAAACCTCTCGAGTCTAGGCTAGAAGCAAAAGTATTTGCTCGTATTTATAAAAAAGGCGAAATATGCGTATGAGAATTTACTACAGACTTTCAACAATTTGTATTGTGAATTAATGTAAACTAATAAAAAAAATATGTTAATTATCTTTGTTTTATTTGTCTATCTCTGAGGTTTTTATTATTATTTATTCGTAATATTGTTGGCCACACGGGATTGTCCATTAAAAATCCCGGGAAGGTCCACATTAATATCAACATTTCGATGCAAGTACATAAAAAACTCTACCTAATTCCGAGCCCTGGTTATAACACGAAATAAAAGGTTTGATAATCCAATAATTCGATAAAATTAGTATTTTGCGGAAAAAATGTCGTAATAAGCTTAGAAATCGAATATATAGTACACAGTGTTTTGTGTCGGATAAATCCGACTCAGGCGGTTAAAGGGTTACAATCAATACTAATTTAACATCGTAAACATTCAATTTGGTCGGTCAGCCAGTTTTGATTACATAATAGTAAAATCATGGTTTTGTAAACCACAATTAATCAGAACTTGACTAAAACGTGGTAGCTGGAGGTTGGTACAAATACGCCGCAAATGTAGTGCGGTTTGGAGTGTTGTGCTGAATTAAATAATAAATTAACTAGTGACATAATAATATATACTTTCACCACACCAGCACGAAAAAGATCGTTTCCTTGCCAGAATTCAGTGAGTAAAAACCGTTTTTACTCATTAGTGAGGCAAAGTGATTCAAATTTCGAAACACAAAATCCTTCCAATGAATAGGCGGTGAAAAAAAAACCAAAGCAGCCACCATGTAGGTTAGTAATAAACATCGACATCAGTTTTTATTAAATAACTACAAACGATACGTTTTAATTATTTTAAATGATAAAAATACACGCTTATTTAGTATTTAAACGTTTTTATATTCGTGATTGACCATTAAATTTATTAAAATCAGGTACTGAATATTAGGCTCTATAAATAAATGTTACGGAACGAATTTCCGAACGCATTCTTTAAAAAAAAGGCTGTGTCATCAATCAGTCATCGCGGGCAACTATAAATTCTTTTCAGTTTATGTTTAATTGTTTACTGGAACTTTTTAACAAAAAAAAAGTGAATCCAGTGATGAAGAACTTTGTGGAACTCCAAAAGAGTTGCGACAACTTGCTTCTAACACAGAAGTTTGCTTTTTACCAGAAAAATCACGTGAAAAGTATTGGAAAGCGTACGGCATATTTAATTAGTGGTAACTTACAAAAGGCCCTAAAACGCATTCTGAATCGGTATTACTGTCGTATTTCATGGAAAATTATTCCAGGTTAAGCAATCGAGAATGAGTTTATTATTATTAACTTAATATGTTCTCACTGGAAGAGGTGAAAAGTTTTGTATGTAACACGTGAGAAAAAAATTATTTCCAGTTCGTGACCTCTTAAACTCTTTCGCTTGCGAAGTAGTTTTTATTAGAATCACTCGCTACGCTCGTGATTCAATTCAAGACTACTTCGCAAGCTTAAGATTTAAAATTGGCACTCACAACAGAAATGTAAACTTTTTCTCACTTGTACCATAAATATTCTCGCTCAAGTATTTTTCATCGTAAATTTTCGGTAATTAAACATTGTTGATCCTCTAGGAATCTACTTTAATAAACTTTATTGAATGCTTTGACATTTCTGGCATTATTAGTTATTATTAATGTTTCCTTGTCCTGGACTTTTGAAAGGCATGCGTGAGGCCGAAGCGCTTAGGTCCTGTAAACGTTTTACTCTAAAATGTGATAAGGCACATATCGACGATTATCCCATTTGGCACTATTAGTACAATCATTTGGTCGAGCCTGCCGAAAGTTTACCAGGAGTTGTAAAACTAAGTGTTTTTAGAGTTCCGTAGTACCTACAAGGAACCCCTATAGTTTCGCCATGTCCGTCTGGCCCACAATTTACGCCCTAGAACAAGCCAGGTGGACAAAAGTCATTATCTAAATCCCGGCAATTTGTACTTTCTACCCGTAAACAACACCCCTAAACCTCTAATTCCAAGAATTGTTTACGTCTAAAAATACAATGTTTTTCTTTGTTTTCTAACTTATCAAGCTTGAAAAAGCCATTTATCTTCTTGTATCCACTCTAAATTTTTGATATGTTTTAGCTACATGGCTATAGATGATTACATATAATTTATGTAGCACACTTGAGTACAACATGTATTTTTCTTTCTCTGACCGTCTGATCAACAGCCTCCGGGAAGTACCGAAAAAAAACTATTAAATTGTGCGCGGAGGTCTTAAAGCTCATCATAGCTCCCACTATAGAGCCTCAACTTCAACTGCATCTAAGACCTCCACAAACTCAGGAAGACAATCTTCTATCGGATTCATCGGATTCTGAATTTGATGATTCTGATATTGAGGATTAGAGTTAGGTTTATATATTTTTTTTGTTTCAGATGTAAGTCTAAGATTGTATAATTATAATATATATATTTTTTGTATATTAATCATGTATACATGAAATAAAATATATATACACAATTCCTATGCGTTTTATTAAAAAAAAAAATGGTGCTATATAAATAAGAAGTTTATAGTTAAAGTTCCAAAACCATGAAAAATATTTTTGTCCACTTGGCTTGTTCTAGGGCGTACACTAGGGCCTAGGCATAGCGTCAAAACTGTTAGTGCTAGAAAGTTGAGTAATTTTATCTACTCGTACATATAAATCAATATTTCGATTTTAGGGAACGCAGAAGGATAATGAACAGCGGCGATCTTGTCATACATATTCTGAGGCTATTCATCCTCACACGGTGCGCTAAGTCAGTCGAAGACGTATTTAATATGTTCATTGAAGCTGCCATCTCTAATAGGAATACATATACTTGCAATAGATACATAGAGAATGTTGAAGTCGTCGTGAATATTTTCCATTCGAGTACATTTACATTATTGAACAATTTGTACATGCTAAAAAAGACTAGGTACCTACAATGTTTTTTGGCGATACCTTCACTAATTATAGAGATAAAGATTTGTTTGTTTATTTTTTGTACCCAATAATCTCCAGGGCTACAAGGCCGATTTACACGATATGTGCACCAATAGTAAAGCTTAGTTATTGCGAATTAATATAGGCTACATATGATTTCGCTACAATAAATAGCAGCAATGAAAAATGTATAAAAACGAGGCAAACTTAATAAAGATGTTATTGCGTATATATACTACACAAACAGTTGGGGTAAAGTTAAGTGGGAGGCTTCTACTCAGCTAGATAAAATGAAATAAGACCAAATGAGTTTATATGTTATGAAACGCATCGCGAGGATAGGCTAATCGGAGTTCCGCGAAGCAGGGCTCCTACTCCTGGGATATAAAAAATAAACACGAAGGGGATGGCGTCCAGTTTCTTCTGGTAACAATAATTGAGTGTGGCTGATGTATAGGGTATAAAGCGAAGAAAAAAAACTTACTACATTAAATATTTATTAAATCATGACTACCAGCAGGCGTTTAAAATCGTATCAGATTTTCTAAATGACCAGCGACTACTGATTTCGTGCCGAGAGTTTACCTACTTACTTCTACTACTATTACTATTATTCCTACCGGATATATTTTACCCAAACAAACTGAGAAAACTCTAAATACACTTCAGAGCCAAATTGGATGAAGCAAGAAAACCAATGTCAACTTTGAAGGAGATGCTTAACAAACAATGGGCTTTCTAACTAATTGCTCTACATGTCCTACCTACACATAAGAGGCACTCATAGCCGCTGTTAAAAGTGCAGAAATAGAGAACACTCATTTGGCTGAACTCTAACTCACAAATTTAATTTAAATCGGTTTGGCCGTTAAGAAGATTTGCCGATACAAACAGACAGACAGACAACATTTTTAAAATGTATATTTGGCAAACAACTTTACCAGTTTGAAAAAGCATTGTTATTTTGACATTAAAAACAGACACTTCTATTTTATTTATTTGAATTGATGACCGTACCGGATATCGCACCGTGTGTGAGCCTCAGAGTATAATAAATGTAAAAGTCTTGCACATATCTTCTAACTAGCGTATAAATTGCTGAACATGATATCCAGCCGTGTGCAATGAAGAAATGTTACTAACTCGCGTTGAATGAAGTTGTGCTCATTGATTCATGAATTACCTGAGGAAAACGTTATTCAAATGGTAACTTTGTAGGTTTAGAATTTAAGTTTTATTTATTTTCTTACTGCTGAGTAATGCTGAGTGCAAACATATTGATTGGGGCGTTTCTGTCTCTCTTTCTATCTATCTTGTCTGGAGATTTTAGATTTTTGTTACAAATAAGTAGTTTTCCTGTTATTAAGTTTTATTAGGCCGAGAACTTACTGTACTCGGTAGATGCGTTATTTGATTTTTTGACGGATTGTTATATTAATGACTATTGCGCTACCAATAAAGATATATATATATATCTATCTATTCTGGACATTGTATTTAATACCGCAACTTCGTCTGCATGAAAGGCCTCATAATATTTCCCCTGGTTTTACCCGCGTTATAAGTAATGTTACTCCTCTGCTCCCGTCGCTCATTTTTGAGAATATAATGAAACCGGTCAAGTGCGAGGTGAACTTGCACACGTAGGGTTTCGTGCCATTATCAATAAAAACGACAAAAAAAACATGTCTGTTGTATCTAAGCCACCTAAGTATTTGTTTTATTTAAATTTAATTTAATTTTTAAAGTAAATATGTATATCACTAAATATTTTGTGAATATTTCAAGCGTCTGCAAGCGTGCGTGCGCAGTAACAGTAACACATCATCTGCGAAAATTTCTAACTGTCTAAGTATCACGGATCATGAGTTACAGCCCGGTGACCGATATAGAGCAAATCCAAGCAATAAAACACGTTTTTTGTATGGGACCCTCACCTTAATATCTATTATATTCTCACCCTACCTGACGGCCTAAACTTAACAGGTAAAGTGTGGGTGTTGTTCGCCTCTGCCACACTCTTCTGGGTAATATCTATAGGCGTGATGTTATGTAAGTTATGTAATTTCGGTCTCAGTATTTGCTGTTATAGCGGCAACAGTTTTACGTCATCTGTGAAAATTTGAACTGTCCAGCTATAACGGTTCATGAGATACAGTCTGGTGACAGACGGACAGACCAACAGCGAAGTCTCAATAATAGGGTTCCGTTTTTACCCTTTGGGTACGGAACGGAAGGTCGGAACTTACCGTTAATTCTGTAGTATGTAGTTTGCTTGCATGCTGTATGCCTACTAGCATGCTGCATGCCTGCTAGCATGTTGCATGCCTGCTGGCATGTTGCATGCTTATTTTCACGCTGCAAGCCTGCTTGCATGCTGCTTGTCTGTAAAACATGATCAAAGATAATACTTCCAACAAATGTTACTTCGGCTAAAAGTAACTTCAGTAAAAAGTTATTCGTCCAAATGAAACGTGGTAATGAGAAAAATCAAAGTCGTGATTTCGGTTAAGTAAAAAATCAAGAAAAGTTTTAGATTTAAGTTTTTGCCACAGCAATTCTGAAAAAGCCTAAATATGAAAAAAAACCTCATGTGAAAGAAGCCTTAAAAAGAAAAAGCCTCACCATCAAAATGAAATTTGGTGTTACTGACTGATGATTTTTTTAGATTAATAGATTTTTTTTATAGTTCTAACACCATAATCAATCTTTTTATTTTTATAAATCATCTAGTATTCCAAAAATAAATCAAAATGTACCAATAAGTGACGATTTCGCATGTTAACTGAGGTCGTGAGCAAGAATTGTAGCCATGCAATAATCAACCATATTAAAGAGCATCAAACGTTAGAATTCAAAAGGATAAAACAGCCAGCCTTTTCTACTCCTGCCAATGCCATGCTCTTAAATATTGTTTTTTCTAAATAGATGTACTATCTCGTTACTGTAAAATAATCTAATTGAAAATATTATAAAGCAAAAAAATTTATTTTTACTTTGAAAATTAATTTTCGATAAAGTTTGTGTAATTTTTTTTTAATAATAAGCCAGTTTTTTGTGATATTAAAAAAAGATCAATCCCCTATACATACTACTTAGAGGGTGTTAGACTATTAAATTTAAAAAAAAAGTATTTAGGTGACGCCCTCGACTCCTTTTTTTTTTTTTTTTTTTTTTTTTTTTTTTTTTTTTTTTTTTTTTTTTTTTTCGAGGGGGGAAATCTTCAACAAGATACCTCGCCGCAAGGAAAAGGGTGCGACGAGGGTATGTGAGGTTGCCGGGACTCCGACGACTCACTAAAACCCCCCTCGGTGTCCGGCCTCGATGCGTGTCGAGGGGCTCCGGGATGTCTAACAGAACTCTCCGGTGCCCCTCTGCATATCGCCAATAGCACGTTCCCGGGGCGACTCTCTCGCCCGGTCTGCCCGCGGTTCGCGACGGCACATGACACTGTGTGCCGTCGCCCGTCTCTGAGTCCGTGTGCTGGCCAGCTAGAGCCCTCTCTCTAACCGGCCACGGACCCAGGAGGACGCCCTCGACTCCTAAGCTAGCCTTACACTACGACACAAAATTTTTGTCTAATTTGCACTCAATAATTAACGTGTTTACAAATGACTATGACTTATGATATGAAGAGTGCAACACAGCAAGATTTGTACTTACAATAGTGTAACAATCTGAATTTATTTTCACCTTAAGGAAAAATATAGGTAAATATTTTCAAAGGTCATAACCAGCGAATACGAAGTGATTGTGTATCGATCGGTAGTTTCAAGCACCGTTTCTTTTCTATGACGTTAACGAGTTTTCAAACGGTAGTGAAAGCACAAAGGAAAGGTATAATAATCATTATGGCTACATCTATAAATTGAATGTGGCTTTCGTTTAATATTAATATCACAGTAGGTAAGCTTAAGAAATTGAGTAGGATTATCTTTACTTTACCTGCTAATTGAATATTATTTTATTATCTTATCTATTTCATAATAAACTAGCTGACCCGGTGAACTTTGTAATACCATTATTAAAAAACCGGCCAAGTGCGAGTGGGACTCGCGCACGTAGGGTTCCGTTCCACTACACATCTAAATAAATGTTTTTCTTAATTCTTTATTATTTTGGAGTTGATTAAATGAAAGGTATAATCTATAGATCTCGTACAAACCAATTTTCGGTGGAAGTTTGCATGGTAATGTATACCATATATTATTTTTACATTTATCATTCCCTTATTTTAGAATATACGGGGGGGGGATTAGAAACCTCAATATCATTTTTGAAGACCTATCCATAGATTGGGGTATCTATGGATAGGTATGTGTTTAATGAAAAAAAAAAATGAGTTTCAGTTCTGAGTGTGGGGAACCCCAAAAATTTATGGTTTTTCTGATTGATTTATTGAAAATCTTAATGCGGTTCACCGAATACTACTATCTACTTACCAAGTTACCACAGTATAGCTCTTATAGTTACGGAAAAAGTGGCTGTGACATACGGACGGAGAGACAGACAGACATGACGAATCCATGAGGGTTCCGTTTTTTGCCATTCGGCTACGGAACCCTAAAAATGAATGGCTAGACCGATGCTTTCACTGATACATTTTTCGTTTTGCTGTCAGTTGCGTTTGAAAAGTTAAAGTGTTTAAAAAATCCCAATACAATATGAAATATCGTTAAAATGGTGCTCGCGTTGAAAACATTTTTTTGCGTATAGTAGTAATATAAGGAAACAGTAATTACAAAACTTGTAACATTTGGTCCCTGGCCAGAAACTACTACAACTGATTCCGAACCCATCAAAACAGTTGCATGCGTATCCCACCTAATAAATAAAAAACTGCATAAATAAATATAACACTCCCAGGTATGGTTTGAAAAAACTGCGAAAATGTTGCCTGATGAGAAAACTCACGAATACCTAACGGGAGGCTTCTACTCAAGTCCTGAGTTTAATTATTATTACTGGTCTAAGTGTCTGTTTTTTGGCAGCTGCATATAATGCATGTCCGGTGTGGTCCCGATATTTTACGGAAAATCTGTTGAGATGAGTGATACCACGCCAATGAGACATACCGAATAAAATCAGGCTATCTCAAACCCACTTTGGATGACATGCTGTACCCCCTGGCTGGAACCCCTCTGCTGGAGAGACCACAGGTTGTGAAAGATATTAGATACTCGATGTATGGACTCTGTGTCGGACCTCAATGACTCGAGAGCCTTAAAAGTTTTCTGCATTGCACTTAATTTATTTCATGTTCTGGTTCTGCACATGTGACCTGTGGTGACCTGTGGTGATCATAATGACACCAGACCACTGGCCAGATTTTGCAAGACCCATTTCTTCTGATTTCATGCCGAAGGTTTACCTACTTACTACTCCTACTTTATTAAATAAAAACCTAACTATTAAAATTGAGATTAACACTGAAAACAGAAGAAAAATATTGTTTTATTAAATATTATTGAAATAATTCTTGATAACAATGATGAACTGTGATAATAGTAAAAAAAAAAATATTAGATAATAGTCAACAAAATCGGGCGGCTTTGTTGATTGCTGGTTATAGGCACACCTTAGGATTTTTAAATAAAGGTGGCTCGTCAAGGTATTTATCGTGATAGCTGTAGTGCCACGGTGACAATAAATAAAGAAAGAAATAAAATTCTCCGCTAAGCAGAACATAATGTGCAAACCCAAATATATAAAAAATAATATTGATGTCGTTATGGATAAGTGCAAAGACATAGTTCGCAAGAATTATGAACCAGTCCAAAAAATATTTGAAAAGCAATTTAGAAAAACATAGTATGAAGATTTCAAACATTACGTCGCGCTAGAAGACATTTTCTTAATGTATTTATTTATTTATTATTTATTATACACTTTATTGTACACTTGGAGTTTACAGTATTAACTTATTTCTAGTGAAAACAGTACAATGGGCGGCCTTATCACTAATAGTGATTTCTGCCAGGCAACCTTAGGATGGAAATAATTTTACAATTTGGTGGTTGTTTGTGTGTATAAAGAAAAATTTCGATTCTTTAAAACGATATAAAAATACCAGAAATACTAGCGCGTGATTATCTAGTTTGTGAAGACGGATTTTTTTTTTTTTTTTTTTTTTTTTTTAAATGATTTTGTTCTTGCAATCTGCCTGTTTCAGGGCATTTAGCTAGAGTTTACGAGCTTTCAGTTTGTCTTGAATGAAACTAGCCCAATGGCTAGTCCATTAGAATATTCCAAGAGGTCATATGAGATCTTGGGGGACTCTTCTTTTTATTCTTTGGAATGTGTTGGTGGTATTTTGCATCAAAGTACAAGCAAGAGGGTTAGGGTGCTTCTCAATACGTTTGGCATACGATTTAAGCTTTTGTATTATTTCTTGTTTAACCATTGGCATCTTCAAGTCATGGTGTAGTTGTTTATTTGTAATGTACCATGGTGCATTTGTTATCATCCGAAGTACTTTCGATTGAAATCGTTGAAGAATTTCCAAGTTTGATTCGGCGGCAGTTCCCCACAGCTCTACACCGTATGACCATATTGGCTTTAATATACATTTGTACAGTAGTAGTTTGTTTTCAAGTGACACTTTGGATTTGCGAGACATAAGCCAGAAAAACTTTCTGAGTTGTAGTCCGAGTGCTTTCCTTTTGGTAAAGATGTGCTTTTTCCATGTGAGCCTTTTGTCCAGGTATATGCCCAAGTAGCGAACTTCATCGTGTTGTGGTATTTGGATGCCGTTTAGCTCAACAGGAGGACACAACCCGCGCCTGAGAGTGAAGGTAACTTGTACAGATTTGGTCTCGTTGGCTTTAATGCGCCAGTCACGTAGCCATTGTGATATATCACTAAGGTTTCCTTGTAATATAGCGGATGCTTTTTCTGGGTTTTCGTGTGTAGCTAGAACTGCTGTATCATCGGCGAATGTGCCCACGATCACATTGTCTGGCAGGTCATACGTGAATATAAGGTATAAGACTGGCCCCAGTACGCTGCCTTGTGGCACTCCTGCTTTGATGTCGTGTAACACTGACCTTTCATCGCCATACTTGACATAAAAATGACGCTGAGTTAGGTAGGATTGGATTAGTACATGATAACTTTCAGGAAGAGTTTTTAGTATTTTATATTGCAAACCTTCATGCCACACCCGATCAAAGGCTTGAGATATGTCAAGAAAAGCAGCAGTACAGTATTTCTTATGTTCAAATGCGGAGTTTATCCCATTTACAAGTCTGTGAACTTGTTCTATAGTCCCATGAGCCTCTCTGAATCCGAATTGATGCATTGGTATTATTTGGGACTTCGACATTTCCGATAGCAGTCTTTTCAATAGTAGGATTTCTAGTACCTTAGATGGTATTGGCAATAAGCTTATGGGACGGTAGGACGTCACGTTTTCCGGTTCCTTCCCGGGTTTTAGTATAAGGATTATTTCCGCTGTTTTCCACTGTTCAGGGATGAAGTCTCGTCTCAGGACAGCATTGTATAATTGTGTTAAGAATTTTATACCGGGCTCAGGTAGCTCTTTCATAATTTTTGCTGTTATAAGGTCGTATCCCGGCGCTTTGTTAAGTTGTAATTTACGTATCGCATGGCAGACTTCATTTTTAGTAAAAGGCTGAGGCGAGTTTGTCAGCTGACGTGTCTGAGACAATGTGTCCATGACTTCCGCATGTTTTGACGATCCCAAATCATCATTGGGCGTAAAAGTACGCGATAAGTGCTCTGCGAACAGTTTTGCCTTTTCAGCGTCAGTTTTGGCCCATTCTCCATTTTCTTTGCGCAACGGGGCTTGAAAAGTAATTGGTCTTTTAATAGTTTTAACAATTTTCCAGAGAGAATAATCCGTGGCAGGAGTGGCGTCTAATTTTTTGAGGTAATTTGTCAGGTTTTCGTTTCTAATTGTTCCTAGGATGTATTTAAGTTTTTTTGTCAACCTGTTGTAAGCAGACTTATGTACGGGATGTCTGGATTCTTGCCATGTTTTCCTTGCTTGCCTCTTTTCCTGTACTAGGTCCTTTATAACTTGAGGGTATGTAGGTATGTATTCAATTTTTTGAGGATTTGTTGCAGGAGTTGCTGCCCAAGCTGCTGATTGAATACATATATTGAACTTTTCAACTGCATCCGTAATGTCTATGTCAGTTTTAAGTGGTATCTGAGTGTCCATTGTTTCTATTATGTGTTCTCGGAATTCATCCCAGTCAGTACTTTTACTGTGTAATTTGCATGGTGTACCTACTTTAATAGGTTCATTGAATAGTTCGGCTATGATTGCTGAGTGGTCGGATGACAGGTCAAAACACGAAGTACAGGTAAGAGAACTGGCAGAAAGACCTTTAGAGACAAAGTAGTCCACTAGGTCAGGTTTCATTTTGGCATTGGTGGGCCAGTATGTTGGTGTACCAGTAGAATGTACTTTAAGGTTCAGTTGGTAAATAGTTTTGCAAAGTTCACGTCCTTTAGGGTTAACGGTTCTAGAGCCCCAGTCCGTGTGTTTAGAGTTATAATCTCCTCCCGCGATGAATTTGTGCCCAAGTGTTTTGAAAAAGGATGTAAAGGTTTCACATTTTATGTTGTGCTTTGGAGGTATGTACAGAGCTGTTATTGTTATCGGTCCGTCTGAGCATTCTATTTTGATGTTTGTAGCTTGTATTTCATTGCTGCAATAACAATGTGAGACGTAGTGTTTAATGCTTTTTTTTATTAGCACTGCTGAGCCTCCATGGGCTGTACCATCAGGGTGGTTTGTGTGGTACATTTTGTAATTATTTACATCGAAGAAACTTTTAGATGTAAAGTGAGTTTCGGATACAAGCATTATATCAATGTTGTGTGTATATAAGAACATTTTTACTTCGAGAGTATGGTTTGATAAGCCATTGGCATTCCATGTGGCAACTTTTAATGGCTTGAATGTGGATTTAGTAGTGACATGATGTTCATGAGTAAGTTAGTGATGGTAGTCATTTGTTGCATCATTTGTTTGAACATATCCAGCATTTGTTCGAAATTGCCCGAGTTTTGAGATGATTTTTGATGCGGTTGTTCCGAAGGAAGAGGAGTTTGGTTTGATTGGATAGAGGTTGGTTTGACTTGCTGCTTTCCGAGAGTGACATCAGCATATGATTTGAGCTGGGATGGGGGATGACTGTTACTTTGGTTGGTTAGTACATTATTATTATTATTATTATTATTGTGCGAAGGAGTTTTACTACGTATGGGTGGATATTTTTGCTTTTGGAGTTCTTTGTACACTGTGCATCCTTTATAATTTGCTGGATGGTTTCCATTACATAAGGCACACTTGACGTTTTCAGAACGTTCTTTGCGAGAGCAATCTATGGATGCATGGTAGCCTGCACACTTAATGCATCTTGGCTTTCTTCGACAGTACTTTTTAGTATGTCCATATTCCAGACAGTTGGAGCATTGGGGGATACTACGTTTTGGTCTTGGCGGTTCAAATTTAATGCGACAATTTAGTAGAGATTTCATGTTGTAGATTTCTTTATTATTGAGATTTGTTTGCAATTCAATAACAAACATATCTAAGGGATTTTTGGTCCTTGCTTGTTTTATATTCCATATATTAACAACTATATGTTCTGAATCAGCCAGTGCGGCTTTGATATCGTCCAGGTCCGTTGAAGGATGCATGTGTTTTAATATGACTTTGAAATTACGCTCTTGTTTAGGTTTATACGTGAAATACTCTGTATTTTTAGCATCCAGTTCCTTTGTAATTGTTTTGTATGCTTCGCTTGACACTGGTTGAATTTTCACTTGATTATTGCGTAGGATCTTCAGTTCAAATAGCCCTTCAACTGTTTCGTTAAGTAGTTTAGTTAGAGGTCGTATATTTGTAACGTTATCCACAAATAGAGGAGGTGGTTTTGATTGTCTCTCAGATGGATTACTCTGAGGAATGTCATTTTGAGTGTCTTCCAGTTCAGCAAATGAATTGGAAGTAGGTACTGTTTGGCTAAACCAGTAGCTATCTGGTTTCGCTTGCTTTACCGATCTAGCCTTTTCAGGACTGTCACGTTGTCTTTTTTTGTTTAGGACTTCAGTCCATGGTTCATCATCTGTGTTTTGGTTTGATTGAGTTGATTCTTCAAGGTTAATTGTCGCAACTGTGTTACTTCTGCTAGCGTCTGAGAGAGAATGAGATCTAGGTCTATTGAACAGACCGGGGTGGAATATCTGCTGTGTCAGCTTTCTATTTTCTGGTTTGTTTTGAGTAGGGGTGTTTAAAGATTCAGTATTCATAGTTGTTCCCACGAGTAGGGTCGAATAAACGGTCACTCCTGGGGTGACGCCCATTCCCAGAGAGAAGGCTATTATCATCGGCGGTTCGCCTGCTCCGTCGAGGTTGGTCGCTAGTGGCTGGCTATCCTTCCAGTCATTCATCCCCTTGGCGCGCCCCGCACCGTGGGATTAGGGGATTTTTGAAGAGGTTACCTTCCTCGCAGTCCAAGTGGCGAAGCTCAGACCCCCGTTCCTGTGGAACATGACCACAGGTCTACGGTGCTGGGGCGACCCTTTCGGGCCGCTCGCTGGTTTTTCTGTCGGGGTTTTCTCCCTTAGCTAGATGTTCGGTTTTATGGCGCCGAAGATTCGCCTTTGCCCTCCTTACTTAGCTATCAAGATCGCGAGGTAGATGTAATGTGCAAGACTCGTTATGTGATCAGGACATTGCCCGGGGTGTGGGACGATCCACAGAATGTGGATCCACTACCAGACCGCGGCGGCAGTCTGGCAGTGGCGGGGACGTGTAAGATAGGACTTTATGGTGCGCGCCTGATAGCCCAGTCTTGCACACCTGGGCGTACGCTAACAGCTCTAACTCAGTATTTTTTTTAGATCTATACCTTCTAGCATAGGTATAAACCACCGAGGCCAAACACCAACTTCCCCCCCTATATTATCTAGTTTGTGAAGACGGAATTAACAATGACAAAATATTGTTATGTTGTACAACATCATTGAGAATTATAAAAATCACTTATTGTTTATTGATTAGGTTATTTCTATACACGTCGATATAGATAGCAACAACGAGACATCAAATGTGGTACGGATAATATATGCATAACTAGCCCACAAACTACAAATAACCTATGAACGATACTTTTAACTAATAAAGCAACATTTAGACATAACTATAAATAAAATAAAATAAAATGTGACAGTGAATGGTCTTACAAATGCATTGAAAAAGTGTTTCCAGACATATTCATAAGTACATGCTATTATCATTTTCATAACGCTATTTGGAGGTAAGCGAAAGCTTTGAGCATCACTGATACCTACTAAGGAAACTAGAAGTACAATCAGAATATGTGCCAATTTTCCTCTTCTACCATCAACATACTACTCAGAGTGCTGGTTGCATATTAAAGAATATGCTTTGTTAACGGATGGCACAAACAACTTTCTGAACAATTTTAAAAGGCGTCTTTGAATATAAACTGCTATAATAATAAATTTCGTACGAACTATCCGCTTGAGGGGTGGTATAGTCGCTATAGCACAAAATTGAATAAAAACCTACATTACTACTATTTCTGGATGCCTTAAAAAAGTAAGCGAAAGGCAAGAAATCAGATATAAAAACAGTTTGTTTCATAGCAGTAAAATAAGAAAATTATGCTGGTTAGACATTTTCGCAAGACACTCAACTAAAGCAATTTTTGGTTACATTTTCAAATGTGGACGATTTGCTCTCAAGTATTATTAAATTGTGGATAGTCTTAGTCAATAGACATTTTGCCTAGTTGCCGATCCAATCCGAAATCGGTTTATCTCGGAATACACGGATATATTATTATTATTGGGAAGAGGCTTTAGGTGTTCACGTCGACCTCCGTGGGTCTATTGTGATTATAGCCTCATTATAGACTCTCCTTTAGGCCAATAGCCTCCATAAACTGGAGCAGTCGGCCGATCGGGAGTGACTTGACATCATCCGGATCCAAGATATGGCGTCCCAGGATGATGCTTCGTCTATGGATCAGTGGCTCGCAGTCGCAAAAGAGGTGCAGCGGTGTTTCCGGTTCCTCTTTACAGAATCTGCAGTAGTCATCGTCCGCATAGCCCATACGGGATAAGTGCCTATTTAGCTTGCAGTGTCCTGTGAGGGATCTAACGGCAAGGGAAACCTTGTTCCTACTAAGTGCCAGCAGCTCAGTAGCAAATTTGTTCGAGAAGCCTTCGATAAGGCTTTTGCTTTGATCCATCCCTTGACTCTGTTGCCAGAGTCGTGATGAATCCTCGAATAGCTTTCCCTTGAGGAATTGGTAAGCCTGGTTTTTTGAGATTCCACAGAAAGGCTCCGGTCCTATTTGTAGAATCTCTGTACCAGTTCTGGCCAGTTGATCGGCCTTTTCATTGCCCATAATATCTGAATGTCCGGGGACCCATCCTAGAACAACTTTGTTCTTCTCCCCTACGATATTTAGGCTGTCTACGCAATTCTTGACCAGTTTAGAATCAATTGTGTTTGATTCTAAGGCCTTGAGAGCTGCTTGGCTATCTGAGAAAATATAGATTTGTTGGTTGACGTAGTTCCTTTGTTGCAGGTGGTTCGCACATTCTATAATGGCGTAAACCTCTGCCTGGAAAATGGTGGCCAGCTTACCTAGGTTTATACTCAGATTTACACTAGGTTTTTTGGCATAGACACCACATCCCACATCATTGCCCATTTTAGAGCCATCCGTGTACCAGATGAGACTATTTGCCTTTAAGTAGTTCAGGTTTTCAGGCCATTCATCCCTTTCTGGCAGTTCCACAGTGAAGTTCTTAGTGAAGTTCATCTGTGTGAAGAGAACATCCGTAGTCATGGAAAGGACGGGGACTTTCAAGACTGAGTCTTGCAAAGCTCTCAGCGTTTGTGAGAGCCAGGTCGTCCTCCCCACGGTGTTCATTCTGTACATACACTTTTGCGCCTCCGTTTCCATTAGGAAGTGGAGGGGCGGTAAGTTTAGTAGAGCGTTTAATGCGGCTGAAGGCGTCGTGGACATGGCACCAGTTATGGTAAGGCATGCGGTTCTTTGCAATCCGCAAAGTTTTGCCGCAGCCACCTTCTGCTGTGCCTTTTTGTACCAGACCACAGACGCATAGGTTATTGTGGGCCGGACTATGGTCGTATACATCCATAGGGCGATCCGAGGTTTTAAGCCCCAGGTTTTGCCTGCTAATCGACTGCATATGCCCAACGCGATCTTTGCTCTCTGTACCACGTTAGTCATATGCGTATTCCACGTCAGCTTTTGGTCGAACGTGACACCCAAGTATTTGACTTCAGTGGAAAGGGGAATTACAGTGCCATTCAGGGAAAGCTTGGTGAGCCTGTCCAGCTTCCTTCTTTTCGTGAATCGCACCACTACTGTTTTCCCCGGGTTAACCGAGAGATTGTTTTTAATGCACCAACGATTGATAGTGTTAAGTGCTCCCTGTAAAAGGTTGGACACAGTGCTTTCGCTCGGTCCGAGAGATATTGCTACCACATCGTCCGCATAACCCTGTATCTCAACTCCTGTATTAGAGGAGAGCACAAGCAGTTCATCTACCGCCAACGACCAGAGCAGGGGTGATAACACACCCCCTTGAGGACAACCTCTGGTCAGGTGGTAGTGGCACGATTCACCGTGCAAAGTGATCGTGACCCTGCGCTGAAGGAGCATTGACTCCGTCCATTGGGTTGTGGTTTCGTCCACACCTTTGCTCCTCATGCCATTGGCAAGGATGCTTATTTGAACGTTGTCGAATGCTCCTTCAATATCCAGAAAGGCACAGAGGGCGATTTGTTTGTCCTCGAGTGCCCTTTCAACTTTGTCCGTCAGACTAAGCAGCGCGGTTTCAGTCGATTTGCCTTTCTGGTATGCGTGCTGGTTAGGGTGTAAGGGGTTTGCGCACAGCGCCCCATCCCTTATGTGCCTATCCAGGACCTTCTCCATCGTCTTAAGGAGAAAGGAAGTTAGACTTATTGGTCTAAAGGACTTTGGTTGTGAGTAGTCCTTCTTGCCGGTCTTGGGTATGAACAGGATTTTCACCTCAGTCCAAGATGCTGGTATATGTCGCCAGGCTAAGCTAGCTCTGAAGATTTTAACCAGTATTGGGAGCATATAAGCTATTCCCTGTTGTAAAAGTGCAGGAAATATGTTGTCTGCTCCTGCTGACTTAAAAGGTTTGAAGGCGTTGATAGCCCATTTGACACGATTGGGTCTGCAAATGTTAGTCGCTATGCTCCAGTCGCGATTTGACGGTCTAGCCCGCGATCTATCATTGAGTTCGCCCAATCGGTGACGGTGGGTTTCCATAACTGAGCCAGGAAAGTGCGTTGCGGCTAGGAGGCCTATCGTATCTTGAACTGTCTCAGTGTAAGTTCCATCCGTCTTTTTTAATAATCCAAGTTGATTACACGGATATAACAAAATTTACTAAAATATGTGGCAGCTTATTTAGTTGTATTTAGTTGTATAGTATACTAAGGGCCAGTTCCAGAGGTTCCGGATAGATCTTATCCGATCCATAAAAATATAACCAGACCGAATTCAAAAGTTATAAAATTTACACTTGAAAAAACAACATAACTCTATCTTTCATTAATGTGTTATATGCTTATCCTGCCAA
Source organism: Hypena proboscidalis (assembly GCA_905147285.1). Lineage (NCBI taxonomy): Eukaryota > Metazoa > Arthropoda > Insecta > Lepidoptera > Erebidae > Hypena > Hypena proboscidalis. The sequence continues at coordinate 8,969,238 of LR990126.1, read as the reverse complement.
TTAGGTTTATCTAACACCTGTGAAATTGGGGCTTAATGTTGAAACTAACATTCAGATATGAATAAAAAAAACTATTTGAAATACAAATTTAAGACACATTTACAGTTTATTTTAATGCCACAGTCGTGATTTTTTTATTTTCTAACTACTTAAAAAGATCGGAATGCTCGTTATGGCCGAATTTATAAGCAATGAAAAGATTTTAGGGATCGTTACGCAACTTTTAAGGGCAATGATTTTTCGTAACAACATCATGATATAAATGACTTGTTGAATTTAGAGTGCGTCACAAAAATAGGGTGTGACGTCTTGTAGTTTTTTTGTGTATAATCTAACTAAAATCACAAATACAAGCGTTTGTGAATGTGTGTGTAGGTCTCGATTAAATATCTGGATGTTTAGTTTAATTCTCTATTATCAACGTATTCAGCTTTTATGGTAGCCTCTATTAGGTCCCCGTTGAAATTATGGTTTATTATATAAACTATTACCGTAGCTCTACCTTCTAACTTTGTTAACAATAACAGTCTTTGGGATATTCCCACCAATGGCTTAGAGCCATTTTCAAGCATTATTGACATAATTAAAAAATGTGAATGGATCTCCATTATAGGTATGAAAAAGATTAACTAAATATTTGGGGTCTATCACAAACTGCACTGGTGTTATCAGTAGTGCTGATAGACCTTGATTTGGGCTAGGTATGTTATGAACGTAGCTTGGTTTAGCCTCGATTTCGTTTATAGAGAGAGCTACACTGCTTGTTAGCGAAATGTCCCCAAGATGGTTTTTTTTATACTAAAATAAACCTAAGAGCAACGCGCCTGATTTAGTTCCTACGTATTTTGACATACATTAATGTATATGATAGGTGCCGTGTGTAAAGCCAAAAATTCACGTATAAATCACGCGGGGCGTCGGGTGCCGCTGCTTGTCACGCGGGCTGCCCGGATAAAAGCGGGTGCACGCCAACCCGCCAACTTCATTAACTCTCTGAACATAGGTATATTTGTTTTACGGGCAGCCTAACGTTCCCTAAGTCATATAATGCATTGTTCATCGAACGTTGTGTAACTATCTATGTGTCAAATCAATTTTCCTACAAAATGGCGAGACATAATTTCGTTATTTATAAATTAGTAATATATAAAACAAAAGGACTTTCCTTTATATGATAATTTATGTGATAAATTTACGCGATAGCATGTAAATTATATTTTAACATATTTTAGCAAGCATTTGCATACATCTCGACAGTCACTATTATGACGTGTTCTTGCTATGGAGTGTAATCAAGTGACTGAACACACTGTTTCCAATGTGCTATAACGCGTTGAGTAAACATTTTGTTCAGGATGTCTTCTCTCTGTCTTCTCTAGTTGTACGTCATACATATTATCTCAAAGCGTAACATGTCAATATTATATATAGAATTCACCTACGTCTGGCCACCCTGTGTACCCTTCGACAGGGCGCGTCGCACTCCGTGTGATGCGAACGCTCTTATTGTTCTTTAAATACAGTTCAACGATATTTATACAAGCTTCTTTTCTAAGCTTATTTCAAAGTTAACGCGCAACTTGTCACACTACTTAAAAAATAAATTATATATATAAACATACACAACATTATTTTTACTTTTTTATGCTTGTGAGTTTAATTTTGTTTACTCATGGTCATTTATATGTATATACACCACAAGTTGCAATAAAACGTAGCCTCCTAAATTGAAAGAGAGAAAAAGAAAGAAAGAAAAACATTTTAGTCAAGCACAGACGGTATTAGGATGCAATATTACTCTTAAAATTAAACACGCCAAAAAATCTAAATGTAGACAGCAAAAAAAAAACAAAGTCGCGTCACATCCGTCATGAGTATCCGTGCAGGAATCGGGATATCGCTCAGAGTTATGCATTACAGCGCTTGCATTGCTGCAAGACGCCGCGGTAGTTAATATGGAAACACAATTTGCCACAAAACGTAGCCTCCTAAATTAAGCTCTTACTGTTAAGCTAGGACTTGAAGATTTGGATTACGATGAGGTGGAAAACTTATTGGAATCATTGAATAGAACACACTCACACACACACTAAAACACACACGACACAAATGCATTTCAGACAATAATTACATTGTACTAAATGTAATGTAAGGATTATCTTGGTATCATTAGATCAGTTTGTAACAAACATACCTATTTCAATGTAAACTATATTGGGAACTATATTGAGTACTATATTGAAACTGCTTTTCAACATACAACCCACGCTAGTTTGAGAATAAGGGCTTTTATCTTAATTGCTGAATGTATTTTGTTGCAATAAATTCATTTATTATTACTATAAAGAAATTTGCAAAACGTGTAAGGCTATAAATATAAGAACATTTTGTTCATTAATATGTGTACACGTGCGACGATCGCCAAAAATACGATCAACTACACAAAGGGAGGTGCGTGGGCACGCATTCCCGGCTATTGAGAATTCAATTTTATTGTTTTTTTAGCCCACTCATTTGTGACATAAATATATCTTGGTATTAAATATTGTAAACTAGTTTTAGCCCACGGCTCCGCTCGAGTTTCCAACTTCTTTCTCTAATTGATTTTTATATAGCATTTCACCATGCTTAGCAATGAAGTTAAGCTATATGCATTCTTAAAAAAAAACCGGCCAAGTGCGAGTCGGACTCGCGCACGTAGGGTTCCGTACCACTATACATCTAAATAAATGTTTTTCTTTATTCTTTATTATATTGGAGTTATTCAAATTATGAAATAGCGCTGGCTGCGACTCAGGTGCGACGTATCGCACTCTCTTGATAATGCCTAGACGTATAGGCGAAACCGCGGTCGACTAAATAGACCAACATTACGTGAGTAACACCCGTAGGTATTTCATAATTTGAATAATGTTACAAACTGAGTCAGTTTTAATAAAAATATATTGAAGTTGATTGAATGAAAGGTGAAATGCGGTTTACGATTTGTAACGTATTAAAAAAAAACGAATTATTAAATCTCGTACAAACCAATTTTCGGTGGAAGTTGGCATGGTAATCCACTTTGGAAGTGTCTCTCGCGCAAACTATTCAGTTTAGAAAAAAAATATTTTAGAAACCTCAATATCATATTTAAAGACCTATCCATAGATACCCTACACGTATGGGTTTGATGAAAAAAAAAAATTGAGTTTCAGTTCTAAGTATGGGGAACCCCTAAAATTTATTGATTTTTTCTATTTTTGTATGAAAATCTTAATGCAGTTTACCGAATACATCTAATTACCAAGTTCCCACAGTATAGCTCTTATAGTTACGGAAAAAAGTGGCTATGACAAACGGACGGACAGGCGGACAGGCATGACGAATCCGGGTTCCGTTTTTTGCCATTCGGCTACGGAACCCTACAAAAACTAGCTACTGGTAACTACGTTTACTATTACTACTTTGCTCCTGTCGGTTGCCGCGGTGTTTTAAATAGTTAAAAGCTTTATCTAAGAATTTAATTATAAATTTAAAAAATTAATAATTAAATCTTGTCATCGATTCTAGATAAACGCATCCAGACAAACACATTCTACGAGACAATTAGATTTGTATAAATCACAGTTCAACAATCTCCAATAGCTTCATGAAATATATCGTTGTATAGGTATTATTAAACTGATCGTAAGTTACTATGACATTAAATTTCGAAATGTTAGTCCGTTAACAAATATTCATTATCAAACATCTCAGTCAGTTTAAGCAATATCTTCGAACCAATATGTTGACTGAAGGGTCATGCTGGATATGTGTTTCTTATTGATATAATGCGTGGAGCTCTGGACTCTCCCCCGTTTTTTTCTTGTGTTCAATGCAGCACTCCTAAAACGCGTACGGGAAATACTAGCCTGTTCTCAGTGCCTTACCAGCGCACAAATTACGGTAAAACTCAGTAATATCCAGATCCCACCGAATGATTAATACCAAGTTCAGTGACATAGACATTTTCTTCTTACCCAAAAATAGTTTAAGAAATAAACTCAGACAGATCTTGTCTACAACTTCCTGTTACTGCAGGGGTTGAGTGTGGCATTAGATTTTTTCATTTAATTTATAGACTAGAACACTTACGTAATGATGTTTTTTATCTCGTGTTATTATTTATTTAATACATATTTTTCATTTCTTCTTTTTCTTAAGATATAAAAAGTCTGAAGAAAAAAAGATATAAAATATTGTTAATGTGTATTTGATTGTATAATAAAGCATTATCGATTATATCTTAGTGCATACTCGATGTTACATTAAATAATAATAAAGTTCTCATTAAAACTATTAATTAAATTTCTATGTGCATGAGATGTTACTTTATTCTTGTTAATTAATTTACTACCGCTTTACTGTGCACTGTCGTGGAACTATTTAATTGGCTTTAGGCCCGTATTGTTAATGTAATCAGCTGAGGCTAATTGCATGGTATAGACAAAGCATGTAACTTGAACTAAGGCTGTTGAGATTCCTTAATAAATAAACAATGATTGATTATTTTTAGTTTAAATAAGTTCAGCAATAATGTAATTAACTCTTTGGGATTTTTTTGCTGAAATTACTGGTTGCATTTAGATAACTCATTTTGCATGTTTTATCTATAGAAAAGGTTTTAAGTTATTTAAAACGCTGCAGGTAGGCAGAAGTTACTAGTTTTTGAGAACGCAAAGCTTAGAACGGACTAACATTTGGAACTTTGTGTCATATTAACTTTTGTTCCGCATAAAAATACCTATCCAATATAAAGTATCACCATTACACATTTTATGTAGTTTAATGCTTCCTCTTTCTTGCCAAACTACAAAGTTTTCAACAAATTTTAAGTAAGTAATGCTTTTTATCGACGTCGAACGAGTCTAGTTACCTACTGTAATAAAAAAAAAAATAACCTGATTCATTACATTTCATGGATGGGGGAGACCTTTGCCTAACAATGGGACAATACTGGTTGATTAGATAATGTACCTACTTACATTCCGTATTTACAATTATCATTCTATTTGGAGTATTTACATTTATAATTTCGTATGTACATATATATTTGCAATAATTTATATGTATATAGTATGCAATAAATTTTAGTTATGTGAAAGAAATAAAAATATAACTAACGATAAAATCTATGGTTTTCATAATTTCTTAGAAAATTTCTGGTACATTTCTTCTAATGTTCACTAGGCTGGTACTTACGTTGTAAAAAAAATTTCAGTTCTGCAAATTGTTCCTCGCCATCATCTTAATCATAATAATATTATAATTTAGGAATTTAGGTTATATTCATGTGTTTCAACTGAAAGACTAAAATAACAATACAACACAACCGAGAGAGATTTACATGTGATTGCATCGTGTACGAGGACTAAGTATAAATTGCAATAAATACTCACAGTTTCTAGTAGCAAAGGGTTAAAATAATAATATGGTAAACATTAAAGTTAACTTAAAAGATAGATGGTGAATTTTATGATTGAATTTCCTTGTTTTTATTTGTTTTTCCATGGTTTCGTGTTCTATTATTATTATACTATATTTTATGCAATCGTTATAAAAATACGTCTTTCCAGAATGACTCACAATATATACCCCCTATTAAATATGTTATTTTAATATCTGCAAACAAATAATTTGAATCTTATAGTATGAATTAGTTACTTTCTAACTATAAATACATAAAATAAAATATTAACATCAAACTCGGTCAAATTATAACACATACAAACACACACATACAATCAATAAATTAATTAATAAAATGAAATAAAATAATTAAATACATTATGCGTCATAAAATTCCTCCGCATCACAGTCCACAGCGGATACCGTGGCCAGAAGGCTGGCAGCATTGCCACGTTGAATGGCAATGCTTATTCGCTGGGCGAAGTAAAAACCAGCCCTCTGGTCGCGAGAAGCGTCGATTAGGCGCTTTGAAATATCTTTAAATAAAGCCCGAGCACTCGGACCCCATGGTCCTAAAGTTTCAACCCCAAACGGCTCAAATATATAACCACTGACGAGATTATTATACTTGCGCCGTTTGAGGTTTTCGGCGGATGCTGCCGCAGCACCCGCGCAACTTACAGTGCTTGGAAGATGTGATGGCGCAAGGGTATCGACGCAAGTAGCGTCCCATACCAAAGGCCTGCCCATGTTCCATGGCAGTAACGACATACCGTCTGGTCTCTTGCCATCGTCACGCGCCAAGCCATTAGGTTCAAGAACGGCTGGCACGCCGGCGGTGACAAGAGTACGACGTAATATATCGTTAAGATGCGCGTGCCGCGACATGCGACCTGCGCTTTTGCTGCACGATAGGACATGGTGTCCGAGGCAATCGACGCTCTCACCGCAGTGACAGGGATGCGGAGCGACACTAGGTAGACCCAAACGAAAACAGGTGGCGATGCGGAATGTCTCGTTGTCCAGCATTGTACCTAAGCTAGGCGACGGGAGCGCAAAAAGCCAAAGACCTGACTCCCATTCTCCCACAGCCAACAAGCGAGCGCGCTCGGCCGCATTAGAGGCTGTATTCAAAAGGTTGTTCATCCTTTGATTACAGAGCGGCCCGTCCCATTGTCTCTGGGAGAAAGGGTTAGTCGGTACGGCTGTGCTCGGACAAGCCATCTGCCAGGCGGTCACTGCATCGGACTTGCATAACACTTCAGAATTAACCAGTGTAGGTGCTAAAATTTTCCTGGTTAATTCTTCCGTGCTATGGACCGACGACAGGAAGGCCGGCAAACTAATATCTGAAATTTTGCGAATGCCGAGGCCGCCCAGGCGAACCGGTAAGGACGCCTGTAGCCACGCTCGGTCATTCAAAGTTACATTAAGAATTTTGCTAATTGTGTTTTGGATAATATTGTCCATTTGGCCTAAAAGAGTAACGTTTTTCCAAAAATGAGTGGATCTGAGGGCATGAGTAAATTTAGGGACGAAAAGACAGTATCGAATAATCGTGAAAGCCGAATGCATATTAATTTGGAGAAGGCGATCCGAAATTTCGTTAAAATTTTGTATTTTTTCTGCTATGAAAGCATCATAGGCGTCTTCATGAATTGGAGCTCCTAGGAGGCGTAAGGAATCTTTTTGAACGATTTTAATATTTGGTGCCAGAGATTTAAATTTAGATAAAACCGAAAACTTGTCGACTAATTTGTCACTTAGAAAAATTTCGCACTTATTTGAATTTAGTTCTAAGCCAATGGAATTGAATTTATTTTTTAAAAAAGCCAAATCTTGTAGAACTGTCTGTACGTCGCCTCCTAAAAATCTATTTATACACTTTTTGTTGAAATGGAGCATTCCAAATTTTTCTTCAGTCCAAGACATTAGTTGCCACGAAGTAAAAATGTAAAATGTATTTTTACTTAGTGGGGCATCTAATGTCTGGTGTAAGGAAGGAAGTTCTATCAATAGAAATAAATACAATTCAAGTGTCTGTTTTTAATGTCAAAATAACAATGTTTTTTCAATGAGTAGACTGTATAGTTTTTACACCAAACCTATGCCTAAAATCCAGTTTTTATAGACGTAGCTACAACGCAGGCAAAACCACGGGAGAAAGTCAGCTAGTTTATATTATAGTTTTAATCGCGGGATATATAGTCTATCTTTTAATAAGCGGAGCAGTAAGGTTTTTAAATAGCCTAAGCCCGCGACTTCGTCCACGTGACACTTGCAACCCTTAATTTTCGCCATTTAGGAGTTGAATTGCCAATAAATATACCAATACTGATTTACACCTTGTAAGGCGTTTGGTGATATTTTTCTTTAAAATTGACAAATTGCCCATCTATACTTACAACCCCTCATTGAAACCCTTTGGGCGACATATTTATTTAAGAAATATCTTATAGTTCATTTACGTCATATAAGGCAACCTATGTGCAGAATTTCTGCAATTTCCTTTAAAAAATTAACGAACTTTCCATATAAACTTACACTCCCTGATTTACCCTCTTAAGTTTGAAATACAATGACAAAACATATACCAGTTGTTTAGCTATCAGGATAGTCGACGATCCCAAGCTCAAAGACGGTATCGAGCCTCTCAGTCTGAGGAGAGACCTAGCCTCCCTTTGTGTGTTCTACCGCCTGTATAATGGGCTGTGTTCTGAAGAACTGTTTGACATGGTACCTACGGCTACGTTTTACCACCGTACCTCTCGCCATCGACAGCGAGCTCATCCTCACACACTAAACCAATATCGTCGCGCACAGTGCGGTTCGCGAGGAATTTTCTCCCACGCACGATAAAGTTGTGGAATGAGCTCCCTGCCAAGGTTTTTCCTAGAGACTACAGCATGGGGTTCTTAAAAAGAGTGCAAATAGGTTTTTGAAGGGTCGGCAACGCACGCGTGATGCCCCTGGCGTTGCAAGTGTCCATAGACTACGGTAACTGCTTACCATCAGGCGGGCCGTATGCTTGTTTGCCACCTCAGTGGAATAAAAAAAAAAAAACTAGACCTCTAGCTAAACAACTACAAATTGCACCCAATTTCATGCAGTAGTTTTTGCATGATGCGCGTACGAACATACAAACAGACAGACAAAAATCAATAAGAATATGTTTTGGCTTCTATTGCTGTTATAAAGTCCCTTCGTATTATTTTTCTGAAATATATAGCTATGGTATTCTTGTTTTCAAACTTTTCATAATAAACATTAAATCTTTTCTTACGACTCAAGTTATTTCAACCTCAGATAAAACAATATTTATTGATAGAGTACGCGCCAGAACTAAGGCAAAAAACTGTAAAGTAAAAATAGATTAGGTTATCAGACTAGTTTATTTAAGATCCAACATGTATGTTTTTCTGTAAATTAAGTAAAATAATTCTTACTTTTATTAAAACTAGATAAACTACTACATATAACAGTGGATAATTTTGTATATTCTTTGTCCTATTGAATAAGAAACTTTTTTTTCCGGTTAATAATTTACAAATTGGTTAATTACGTTTAGTTTTGCCAATTGCCGTGAGCCATAAGTGATAACACGCACTCTAAACTTATGCTATTTTAGAAATAAGTATCTGAGCCTAAGTATTAAAAACACAACAATCTTTATGACAAAAATTCATGTTTTGAAAGAAACTATTACTTATTGACATAAACTTTTAGTATTTATTAGAAACTATTACTTAAAAAACTAATATTTTTTTTATTTTTGATAGAAACTATTACTATGACAATAATGATTTCATAAGAAATCCTAAATTCTACTAGGCAATGCCCCGGACTTACCGCCGCGCGCTTTTCATAGGTGTACCACGCCCTGTTTGCCGTACTCGCTCGTTTTCTTGACCTCGGCCGAAATTTAGGGATCGACCGCGCTTAGAATCCTCTTGCTTGGGCTGCAGTTCTTAAGGTAAGTTTTATTAATTTCCGTCTTTCATTTTTCATCTTTTATTCTAAGTGATAAATATAAACACGAAATGAAACAACTGGACCGAATAAATTCATTAGTGAACCAATCTAATGTGTACCTACACTTCACTCCCACTCCAACTGAACGAGCAATGAACCCGAACGGTCTGAACACCGAGACAGATTTCATTGTTCTGTGGCCGGCGGCCGCACGTTGATATTTTAAAAGCTTTTATTTAGCTTGCAATGTGGGTATGTCATTGTCTGAACTTTTGCAACTTAATAACCTTGAGCGACGTCAAAATTTCTGCATACGATTTATATTTGGCTTGCACAAATATGATCGTGTCTCTGATTGCAGAAACAGAGTCAGGTGGCTTCCAATTTTCATTTGCCGGGATACTCACATTCTTTTAATGTTATATTATTACATATTATTTAGCCCACTAGTCTAACTTAAAATAACGTTTTACGTTCCTTCATGACACACATACGAAGTCCTGAAGATCTGAGACTGACGAGACTGCCAGAGCATTCAACAAGTTCTGTTAAAGCTGTGCGCTTGTGAAATGATCTTCCGGTAGATATTAGGCGGTCACAGGCATTAGCTGTATTTAAGAATAACAAGAGGGGGATTGCATCGATCGAACCCGAAAAATACGCTCGGTAAAATGAATTTTGTAGACGAATTCTTTCATGCTATTACTATAAAAAAAATATACAAATAAATTAGAGTATATGAGAAAAACTTTGTATTCTTTACTTTTTCTATAAACTTGTCCAAATGTTGGCAAAAAAATTGAGAACATGGGTCTTTTTTAAACTAAATATCAAATTGTCTACATAACGGCTGGGTCATTTTGTATCATATTTATACTAAAAGAAAGAAAAAACCCTGTTTAACAATTTGTATTCTCTATTTTCACGTTTTTATTTTTATATTTTGTAATAATCAAATATAACCCGAATCTTTGCAAAGCTCCCCACCAAGCACCCCCGCTATGCCCGTGGCGCTTACTCGGGATTTGTCTTGTCAGTGTCTTGACGACACCTACGACGAGAGGATGTACGTGCGTTTTTTCTTTCAAATAATATTTTGAATTCATTATTCTTGAATGAACTCATAGTCTTAATGTAAGGCAAATATTCTTTTTATTTAGTATAAATTGTAAATAAGTTTGTAAGCGTAATAAAACCCAGTTTTATTTAAGTTTTATTTTTTAAATAATCATAGACTATATGGTTGAAATATTATATTGGTTAAACGTTAACAGTCAGAATAAAATATCGATATTTTTTACGGTTGAAAATATTAGTTAATATTTTTTGTCAGGTTTGAGATTCGGTTTATTGTTGATGTAAATAACGTTTAATATTTTATTCTATCGTTGCATTAGTTTGATGCTAGGTTAAATTCAATGAACTTTCCATCATACTTGAACAGGCTTAGGACTTTTTAGTATAGTATAATATAGAAAAGGAGAATAGCTAGGCCTAGGCGTATTTAAAAGTTCATTGATTTTATGTACATTCTAATTTACATTTTTCGTGATTTGCATTTAAATTTCGTAATCGTCAATACAAATAAATAAAATTGAAGTTACTGTTTTTAATGTCAAAATATCAATGGTTTTTTTTAGCAGATATAGTTATTTGCACGATACCGATGCCACAAAATATAGATTTTTAATTTTTGTCTATCTGTTTGTATCCGCTAATCTTCTAAACGGCTGAACCGATTTTGATAAAATTTTAGATGCAGGTACCTGACTACAAGGCGCGTAACATATGCTACTTTTTATCGATTACCTACCACGCCTCAACAAAATAAACAAACAATTAACATCATCAAAGTCTAATTAAACTCGTCACCAAAAATCAACATAATTCACAACAAACAAGTAGCACTACAAATTACGAATAGTAACAGATCATAATTCATATTACTTTCTTTTGGTTGAAAATATCACTTACAGCAATTGAATCTTTATAATAATAATGATAGAGCACATAATCGCATAAAATCAAAACCAATCTAGCCGATGAGTAGCCGGCCGCGCGCATGCGCGTGGCCGTGCAGCTCGGCAGTTTGTTCGGCGTTCGGTCGGGCCCGCCGCTCCACGTACGAAAATGATCTTTATAATTTAGGACTTAAAGTTTAAAATTCAATTGAGATAGAGTAGAGTATTCTTTTGTTCACCAAAAATATACAGTTTGACAATAAAAATACAACTTTAAAATATTTTCAAATGCACAATGGGCGATAAGATAACTTGCGAATTTGGCGGCAAGAGGTCATCAAAGTTCAAATCACGTTGAATTTGATTTCAAATATATTTTAGATTATTAATTGGGTTTATTGAATATTTTTGGTTGATGGTTATATTCATCATTTCTACTATTAGCCCAGTGCCGATAATTTTTAAAACAAAAAAAAATAATAGTAGGATGAAACCCATTAGAAAAGGAGGAGAATATTGTAATATTTTAAAGCAAATTTTAGCTTTGCTATGCATTTATTTTATGTAATATTAAAGTTGAAAAATTAAGATTTTCAACCAAATAAGGTTCGTCTAGCTAAAAGCTGGCACAAAAAGAGTTGAGAAATTTCGAGTCCGGCAGCATACGAATCCATAGCTGAATTGGCAAAGCACTTGGGGCGTATACCCAAGAGGTGCAGGTTCGAGTCCTGCTGGATTCTTAATTTTTCAACTTTAATATTACATAAAATAAATGCATAGCAAAGCTAAAATTTGCTTTAAAATATTACAGTATTTGATAAAAATGCGTCATCTCTTGACTGTAACAGTATTGATCTTAATTCAAACTTACAGTATGTGAATAGTACTTATTACATCACATAGATGGCGCTAAAACCAAATAAGGTTCGTCTAGCTAAAAGCTGGCACAAAAAGAGTTGAGAAATTTCGAGTCCGGCAGCATACGAATCCATAGCTGAATTGGCAAAGCACTTGGGGCGTATACCCAAGAGGTGCAGGAGAATATTATAAAAATTAAAGGAAAAATAATTTACGGGTGATCTGAGGTTGGAAATCAAATAAATTACAGCGTATTTGGGACATAAAAAGGTAAGTTTTCACCAAATTTCGTGAAAAAAAATATTGTTTGTAAAAGATAAAAATAAAAAACCAAAAACTTGGTTTTTTGAATTTTTCACATTAAATTTTGAGGTTATATGAAAAAAGTGTAAATACAAAAGTTTTAGATCTTTTTATTACCAACAACTTTGTCATGCGTTTTTTCCATGGGACTTTTAGTTTTGCCGGAAATCGAGAAAAACCGTTTTTTACCCTTAAAACTCCCCCTCTCCCCCTCTTCCCGACCTCAGATCGCCGACGATAAGTCGCAACAGTTTATACATTTTTCAACGATGTTTTGTATTCATCCTATGTTAAAGAATGTCTTGAGCACAGTGATGATGGAAAACTTCAATCATCACATGACACACGTAAACCAACATGTTTGTACTCATCAGAGGAACTGACTGACCTGATGGTGGACTCCGAAGGTATGCAGACTTCAATCAAGACACACGTAAATCAACATGATTCAGCATGTATTCTGTAGTAGCAACCGTGATCAATTAGGCAGATTTAAAAAACTGGTCTCTTGACTAACTCTATTATTGAGAGCCGTTGGGCGCTGACCTGGTCATCATCAGACCTTCAGCATGCATTCTGTAGTAGCAACCGCGATCAAATAGGCAGATTTTGAAAACTGTTTTCTCCTGACTAATTCCATTATTGAGAACCGTTGGGCGCTAACCTGGTCATCATCAGACCTTCAGCATGTATTCTGTAGTAGCAACCGTGATCAATTAGGCAGATTTTGAAAACTGGTCTCTCCTGACTAATTCCAATATTGAGAACCGTTGGACACTGATCATAGACCTTCAGCAGGTATAGCCTGCAGGCAAAGCGAAGTCAACGTATTCATATCAAACAAAAAAATACGTAATGTAAGTTTGGGCACAAATAAATAACTTTTTACATCTGAAAAAGTACTTACTGCCTCCCAGAGACCGAATGAATTAGGCAAATACTATACAGTATTGCGTCGCATCTGTAATCTTGTACAATCATCAGTAAATTTTGTTATAGTATGATTCTCTGTAACTAGATGGCGCTTAATTTTTAAACACTGTTACAACAGATCTTCAAGGTCATCGAGCAATGGATGCCCTTAAAGACAAAAGTTATCGCTTTTGTTAGCTATTATTTCCATTATTTTTATATACCTATAAAACAACAAACATTAAAATAAACGAATTTATTGAAAATATAAGTAAAGGACCATTCCTTCAAACCAATACTTTCGTCATTTTGGTACTTTAATTTCCAATTAATATCTAAACCAAAAAAAAATATATTATGATCTAAAAAATAAAACATTTTAGACTTTAATACAGTGGAACGTTTAACTTCAAAAATAAAAAACGGAAAAAAATCACGTTTTTTGTATGGGAGCCCCCGTAAAACCTATATTTTTGGTTTTAAGCATATGTTGTTATAGCGGCTACATTTTTACGGCTTACAGTGTACGGACAGACGGACAACGAAGTCTCAATAATAGGGTTCTCTTTTTTACCCTTTGGGTACGGAGCCGTACAAAGTAGGTACCTGCAGTGCCTCCTGATTCTTGACGACAAAGACGCTTAGTTGCCGCTTCTTGGTTTTGAAAGAAAGTATCTGAAATAGTCGGTGCATTCGGCGCTCTCTAACACTTAAAATATTGCGAAGCCATAACTCCGATGTTTTGTGACCCTTATAAAAAAGGTTAAGTTTCTATAAACTAGACTCTAGTTAATAGATGGACGATGGACGATCTTGTCTAGATGATCAGTCAGACGTAGCGGCCTAAAACCGCGCGCTGATGAAATCATTTGATGAAGCTTTTGTCCTGCAGTGTCTGTTTTTCAGCTGACGATTATGATGATGATGACAATGACGATGATGCCGATGATGAATCCAGTGTGCCAGGTATCAACAATTCCGTTCAAACTTGAAGATGTAAGAAACATACAAACTGTCGCATTTATATTAGGTACCTATATCCTACTTATTTATGATTCGATACCTTGATAAATTGACAGACACTGTGTCCGCGATCTCATGAGAATAATATCTGTGTTAATCAACATACATGTAAACTCGAGGGATTAACAAATAAATAAACAATCGATTTCTGTTATATATTATTTTGGATACAGAATCTGAAATGAGTTTTTGTATGAGGAAGTGTTGAACCTTTTCTGATATATCATGTTTTTGTACTTAAACTTACGACCGATTATTTGTGACCGATTTATTTTAGGAGAAAAAGCATTAACGCATATTTCCTACAAAATAATTGGTGGGAAATAGTATGAAAGTTTACAGCTGACCCGATTTTTGGTCTAACAAAAACTCAATGATGGGTGAGAGTCCTTAATTTCACAATATACAGGACAAAAATACTACAAAGGCTTAGATCCGGCGACCTTACCTAATAAATTAAATGACACTTAAAAATATATTTTGTAAAAATGAGCTTTTTGTTTAAGTTTACCGTATGCCATTACTTCCCAGAATTAGTGCGTTATTTGCGGCTAAATTATTAGAGTCTAATAATGTACTAAGGAAGACAACCTTATTGACCAATTCTAATTCCCCATCGTCCATCATAAGGCTGGTTCTAACTTGTTTAAATATTATTTAAATTCTAACACATTTATCATAGGCGTCCCGCGACTCCACCTAAGCTTCAAATATACATTCTAATAATCTAACCTCAGCATCAATGTTGACCTCCACGAGTGAAACTGAATTGTTTAGTGTGCAACAGGTTATTTTCATTTAAGTACATAACTGAGCGAGAATACGTTTTGTATAAAAAATACTTAATGTAGTACTGATATTAGTCTGAAGTTTGTGGGGTCTAATTTACTTACTACCTAATTTAAACTCTTTTTATCAGCTAATAATGTCAATATTTGTTTTATTCATGTTGGTAAAATCTGGCAAAAAGAAAGCAGTGCATTATAAGTAACAAAACACACATCAACCAGTGCTTACAATCTTTTTGTTTTGTATAATACTGATGGGGTAGTATAAGCAACAACATTCTCAAACGTTTAAGCATTTGCTAATACCTGCCTTAACACATATTCAACTCCATTTTAATAATAGAATCTGCCCAGAGTATTTAAAAAAGGCAGTGGTAATCCTAATATCAAGTCCGGCTGTAACAATTAGGTCACCAATTACAGATCTATTGTACTCTATATCCAAAATGTAAGAAAAATAAAAAAAATCGATTAGTCTTCTTCTCAAACGAAACCATTTCCTTTCTCCTATGCAATTTAGTTTTAAAGCTAACATATCTACTGCCGAGGTAACAGATAATGACTTTGTCATCCAAGATCTTGGTAAATAAAAGTAGACTTTGGGCATTTTCTTCGATCTAGCTAAAGCTTTTAACACTGTCTCTATATCTTATATGGCTTCTAAACAAATATGAAGCCATTAAAATAAAAAAGGAAAAAGCTACTAAATAGTTAATATCACCAGCAGTGACCTAAAAAACACAGGATATGGCCTACCTCAGGGCGGTATCCTAGAACCCACATTGTTCCTAATTTATATAGAGGATCTATTGAACTTGAATATAAAACTGCAGGATAATATTATACGCCGATGACACCGCTGTAATCTTCACCACCCAAAACCTATGACGCAGAGTATCAAAATGCACAACATGGTTTTTATTACTAAACAATTGGCCTCGTCTCAATTTCCTGACTGACTGAAAAATGCTGACAAGACAAAATACATCCACTTCACCATGCGCAATATCATTAAAACTCTACTTTTTCCATATACTCCACTAACATATGTTTTTGTATCATTATCCTGAACACCAATCATATAAAATATCTAGGACTCATAATTGACAAAACCCTCTCTTCGGACAGCATGTTGACAGCTTGGTAAAAACAGGCCGTAAATTAATCAATATATTTAAGAATGCGAGATATCGCATCTAAACTGATCACACAAAGTATACAGCGCATTATGCCAATCTATAATCCAATATTGTATTGGTGCATGAGAGGGCGCCCCAAAATCCATTATTCTTCTCCTTGAAAGAGCCCAGAGAGCCGACATAAAAGTAGCCAACTCCTGTTCATTCCACTACCCTACCACTCTATTATAAAAATCATGTCATACTAACTGTTCGGCAACTATTCATAACGCGGCTATTATTAAAACAACACAAAATGCTTGCCTATAGTGAGAATATTACTAATAAAAGACGAAAATATATAGCATACCAATAAAATTTTAACGTTCCTAGGCCCATGCCTGTATAACAAATTAAACAGAATTTTAAGTATTTATAATTTAAATTATTATAACTATTAAAATATCCATAACTATTAATAAAGTTTGACGTATGTGTAAACGTTATTGAACGTAATAACTGACCTAGTCACTTGACCTGTTAGGACATCCATATTCTAAATAGGTCGTATGCTCTAAATCGAAAATCATGAATTTTATTTAGTTTCAACCGATTTAAATTTTATTGAGTAGTATAAAATACAAGTTCCCTATATTAAATAGATACTGCTTTACCAGCAGGTTACCACACCTTATTGGAAAAGGCAAAATTTGAAAACTAAAGCGGTTTTTTAAATATATATTTTTACAAAATAGTCACCTTCTGGTACTGCTGCTGCTCATCGTGAGTTTAGTTATGTCGTAAAAAAGATATAGGCTAACTTGTTCGTTTGTTCGAAGTTTGTGTTGTCGAGAAGCGCGCGCGGACCAAGACACCGCTATGCCACCTTCATCCAGTCTTTCGATGCCACATTCTCAAACTAGGATTTTTTTAGTACTTTTAAATGTAGTTTATAGTTACTGTACAGATTTAATTGAAAACTGCAACGATTAAAATTAAAAATATATTTTCTTTATAAAGTAATTTACATAAAGTTTGAACCCCATTTATGGTGTAATAAATGAATGCAGTCCTGTATGCCCATCGCAGAAAAAAATATCGCAATTTTATCGTTATTCTTAATTGGTATAAATTTTCCGTAGTTCTCTTTATAAGTGTGAAATATTTCTAACTGACGAAAACATAAACATAATGAAAATCTTTTTGCATAAAGTGACTGGAAAACGACTTAGATATAGATTGTTGTAATTAATTAAAAGTAAACATTTCTATTCAAAATTTAAATAAAATCTATCTGAACCTTTACTTACTATACTCAAACGAAGAACCATTTGATCTATAGATAGAAAGAAAATACTTTGTTTGTACACAATTTCTATAACATAAAAAACTTAAAAGTAAACAACAAAAAGCGATTTCTCCCAGGAAACCTTAGGATTCTTGGAAACAGAAAATGAAGCGGTAGTTTTTTGCTGCCATAATGAGATTATTTTTTTTATTTTTTTGTATTTTATGATACAAATAAACATTTAAAATTACACTATATTATTAAATACTTAAAAACTAAATATATACCTAACTATACATACCTACATCAAATAAAAAAATATACAAACTTATTAATAAAATAGATCTAATAAAAAGTTCAGGTGTCAAAGAGCTTTAATGCTAAATTCGTATGATAGTTAAATCCAATCGATAAGCTATTTTTAATAAAAACGTAATCGGGTTTTGACTTTATTAAATACTGTATCTATTTTCATTGACATATCATATCAAAAACTCTAAAATTAAAGTTTGTTTGTGCCCTATGTGAAAATTATTATTTTTATTTATCAGTTTGCATGTAAAAATTAAAACTAAAATGCAATAAAATTAGGCACGAACAAAGATACTTTTATAACCGTTCACAGTATGTGCAAATAGGGAGTTACCAATCGGGCTCATATATGAGACCTGTTCCGGCGGCGTGAGTCAAGGTTGGTCCGACGCAGTTTTTGATAATGATCAATGACTTGCCGAACGCTGTAAAGTCGGCAAGATGTCTAATGTTTGCTGACGATCTTAAGTTATTCATGGGTATAAGTAACTCAGCAGATTATAAAGCGCTCCAGCGTGATATTAACAACATAGCTGCTTGGGGTGTTCGAAATCGTTTGGAATTCAATCTAAGTAAATGTAAAACCATTACTTTTACACGCTCCCGCTCGCCACTGGTTTTTAACTACACATTAGGTGGTATTTCATTAGACCGAGTAACACATCAACACAACACAGATATGTGATTTGGGTTTGCTTCTTGATAAAGGGTTAACTTTCAATCTACATATTGTGGCAATTTGTAGCAAAAACTTTAAAGCTCTTGGTTTTGTCATGAGGCAGTCTGCTCAGTTTCAGGACAGGGGTGCCATATTGTCCTGTATTATTCCTTTGTTAGGAGTATCCTAGAGTACAACTGCGTAGTCCCCACGAAGCAAAGTACAGCTTAATGCTGGGACGTGTTCAACGGAAATTTGCTCGTTTCCTTTATTATAAATTATATGGTACTACCCATATTTGTATCCGTCTCTCTTCATGTCAGGTATGGTTAGTATAAACACTCTCGAGCTGCGAAGGAAATGTTCGATAATGATACATTATTACATGTTATTAAACAATAACATTGATAACTCTTGTGCCTTATCACGTTGTGTTATGTCGGTGCCGGACCAGTACACGCGACTTCGTTCGCGGCGCCTGTTGGCGGTACCTGCAGTACGAACCTGTACTGCCAAATTTGCACCTACTAATCAGGCAATTTCGCTCCTGAATAGTCTGACAAGTAATAACTCAGAAGTAGACTTGTTCTGTACCAAATTTAGCCAATTTGTATGTTTATGTTTGTTATTTTTAAGAGATAACCTATAAATCTATGTACCTAATAGATATGTGTGTGTATTTTTCATCTACTTGTGTGATATAGATAAAGACTTACTAATATAAATAAAGTTACGAACCAATTACGTTTGTTTTCAGAATACGCTATAGATTGTTTCCTCTAAACATGACGCTAAACACCACAGGAGTCGGTAGTAAGATAACAAAGGTACAACACAAGGAGTAGCAATTTGAAAATATAACTGATTCTACGCGGACGGAGTCGCGGGTAACAGCTAATGATATAATACAAAATTATATTTAGTTTCTAAGATAAGCTTTTAAACCTTTTTATATATTTTATAACGCGGCAAGCTTTTTCTAGTTTTTGAAAACGTATAACTCAAAATGGACTAACATTTGGAACTTTGTACCATATTAACTTTTCTTCAACTTGAAA
Source organism: Hypena proboscidalis (assembly GCA_905147285.1). Taxonomy (NCBI): domain Eukaryota; kingdom Metazoa; phylum Arthropoda; class Insecta; order Lepidoptera; family Erebidae; genus Hypena; species Hypena proboscidalis. The sequence continues at coordinate 8,949,557 of LR990126.1, read as the reverse complement.
ATACTTATCCAATGACGTACTTATCACATGTAGCTATAAGAGGGTGGTGGGCCTTAGCATACGACATAACAATAATACAGGAAAATATAATGAATTACTAATATAAAGTTACAAGTTAGTTACGAAACAATATGTATATAAAATAATATAAAATAAACTATATTTTGTCCGAGACTTCGTCCGCGTGGCAAGCGTTATATTAAGTAATAGGTAGCTGCTCCCGCAGTTTGATCCGCGTTAAACCTAACTGCGTTCCATGAACTTAATTAACATTAAATATCTTAAACTTTCCTTAAGAATTGGACTATCAAATGCATATTCAATTATTAAAATCCTACCAATAGTATCAAAATCCATACAGCCGTTTAGAAGATTAGCCGATACAATCTGAGAAAAAAACATGCTTTTAGGCATAGGTATCGAGCAAATAACTACACCAGCTAAAAAAAAACTTTGTTATTAAGTCATTAAAAACAGGCACTTCAATTTATTTATTTGTATTTATGTATTTTTAACTTCTTTGATATATATAGGTAGATGTTTATCGGGCCTTCGATACATCTATAAATCCCTATAATATCACGCGATGATCTAAGCGACCATCCAAATACTAAGCAATAATCATAGAAACACTTGCTAATACTAACCACGGGAAATCCATACTATATTAATAATAATAATAAATAATTTATTTCAGGCTGCATAGGCCCATAGTAATATACCTTAACCTAAAAATACATAATTATATTATCACTTCCTTTGCACTAAGTCATTAGTGCGTTCCTGGGGTATAGTTCCGCGGAAGCGACGAAAAACAACACCTTGCGGCCAAAAACTTTCATCAAGCACTTGTTCTAGTAAACAGGTCAAGGAGCTAGCTTTTACTTTCGTATAGAGCTATAAGTTCTAGCTATACAGCGTAATAGTCGTGGATTAAGACTATTAAAAACTCATCAAGGCCTACATTTAAATCAGATCCATAGTGATGGGCTACAGCCTTAACCATTTTCCTCTCGTCTTAAAAGTCAGCATCACCTAGCGAGAAAAACTAGCTTCACTGATCTCCATTTTCTTAATTAAAAAATATTTAATTGTAACTTTGTGAAAGTCAAATTCGAATAAGCCCGCATTCTTATGTTCAAATAATAAATAAAAAAAATATGAGTCAGGAAGTGATTTATAAAATAAGCTTAGACAACGTTGATGTGTGTATTATAACAAAAATGTTGGCAGAATAAACCTAGATACCAGATGAATGCCATAGCGGATATAAATTATTGCATACACATCAAGAATTCAATAGATAGTGGGACTCTAGCTGCATGACAATACAAGAATAGGAGGAAATAGCACCCACGCTACGTATTAATGGGAAATTTTATCAGTGGCATCCCGCCTAGCTGCTATTTCTAATAATAAAAATTACTCACCGACCATTTCTCCATTTTGTTTTGTTTTGATATGGAAGTCGTTTTTCACACAATGCTTTGCTGCGCTAAAATGAAGTATAAAGTAAGAAATATTTAATTCATTGTTACAATCATAATTGATTCATTTTCATAGTTATATTTCAATAGCTATAAATTAATTCATTTACGTTTAATTTTCACTAAAAACAAAAAAACAACAAACAATCTGCAACGATAAGCATGCGTGGGACCGCCGCGCCGGGGCAGTGACAGTTATCATGCTTGCTGTATGCATTTTTAATGCTGCTTACAAAAAAAACATATAATGTTCGTTCACAATCAACTGTTTAAATTAAAAGAAATTAAGAAGAACCTGTGTTTGATTTAAACTCTTCTTAATTACTTTCGCTCAAACTTTTCATATTTTAAATCGAAATCACAATAATGATTCAACTTTCTTTTTACTTATGCCTCAATTTGCTCAGATAAATTAATAATATAATCAGATAACTAATTAATTAAATAGGTATCTATCTACCCCCCACTACCTTTACTGCAAATGTGAACAGATTTGATTAACGCCTGATCAGAAGAATATAGGATATATTCCTATATTCTATATTGGAATACATAAATATATTCTCTTCGTATTGCCGTGGCGAAAACAAAGTAAATTTAACGAGGTTTTTTGAACATTATTGATCTGATATTTATGCTTAAAGAAGATTCGTCCTCACAAAATTATGAGTTTCAAATATGTAATAAATGAGTGCTTGTCGAATGATTTTCTGTTAATACAAGTTTATACTATCCGTCGTTATGCAAAATAAAAATATGATGAAAAAGTTCTGCTGTAAAAGGTAGAGCCTAAGCTGTAATGGCGCCGACAATCGTCCAATGGACTTAAACCCAAGCGCTTGTAAGAGGCTCACGTAGGCAGCTGGGTCAGGGGTCGGATACTGAAATCGGTGCTTCTCGACTCAGCACGCATAGTGAGGATGTTAATATCTCTGGAGCCCTAACCACCTACTTATTATATATTTTTTTATTGTCTAATGTATATATGTATTAAAAATAAAATTTACATGTTTAGTTTTAAATAAAGGTCATTAAATATATTTTTTTTATTATTTCATTGGAAGACCAAAGCAGGTTAATTTTTTCAAGCTTCTTATTTTTTTGTAATATCGCTGTCCTATTTTAAACTTTACAATATTTTTGTTTGTTTTGAACCAGGACCCGTTAAATTCAATTAAAATCTCAACACAGGGGAAACAATTTATGACATCACCATTACATTAAATAATCACGCCTATATTACAGAAAAATACGTGTCTGAGATGAATATCAGCCACATTTCACCATTTATAAGGTTCCTCGTAATTAGGGGAACGACTTCTACCGAGCGCATTGCCAGACTCCCTACAGTTACTCACAAAAACATTGATATTTATTTTCGCAGTCGTTAGGTAAAAAGCCAACCCAGACATAAATAATTGGGCTTGAGCGGCTCATTATGCTCTCCGAGACACAGAGGTAACTCTATATGTTAGGACTGGTAACCTATACCAGGGTCAAAAAGGTCAGCGCTGCCTAACCTAACGAAAACGTAGTACCTAGTCATTTCGCTTTTAAGCATTTAAAAGAGTGTTACTTTGTTTACTTATTTTTGCAAATAAAAAGCATTTGTTTGCTTATTTAATAAAAATAAATATTTGGTTGACGCTATGATGAAATGAGTCTCTTGCCGAAAAAAAATTGTTAAGTATATTTTTTAAAAATATACTTATCAAATGCATGTTAAATCATTTGAAATATTAATAAAATGCGACAACTTTAAATTAAACTTGCCAGCCTAATTTAGTTAATATTGATGACGGAAAACAAAAACGCCGTAAACCTCAAAACACGGTATGTTCATCAAAACCAAAAAAAAAAAATATTAAATGAAAAAAAACCATTAGGTACTCTAAATCTAAACATCGTAAAAACATAATTTTAAAAAAAGTTTTTGTGTTATTTTATAGCTATAAAGTTACTTTTCTAAGACAATCATAAGCAGATATTTTTTTTACGACGACAATTTTTTATATAGGGTATATAATACTTTAAATTGCTGTAAATAACGTCATTTTTGTTGATTTTCCTGATTGCAAGAATGGCGTAAGCCATAGTAGCCTCTAAAACACAGGTTTTTGGCAGGGTTACAACAAAAATTAACCAACCTTTTTTTCGTGGTGGTTCTTTTTTAAAATAACGCAATAATTAACTTGAGCACTTTACAACGAATTTTATTTCTTTTCACAGGAATGCTCCGTGTTCTTCTTCGATAAACGTATCGCTGAGAAGCTGTACAAGCCCAAGAAAAAGGAGAGCATGCTGGACAAGATAAGATGGTGTGTGTCATTCCTGGAGAAGATGCGCCATCCAAAGATGCTGCAGATAATTCACTCCATGGAAGAAGGAAACCATACCATCGCGTTTGCATCTGAGCCTGTCATCGGGAGCTTACACAATATCCTGTCCTGGCATGTGAGTATTTTAAAGTTTTAATTCTTTACTGAACAAACGACAAAATGTTACTTTGTTTTATCTTATCCTATTTAAGAAGATAAAAACCGTGATTGGCTATATGATAAAGGATAAACGACGTTGTAAATATTGTCAAACTCCAAGAGTAACAGATAATTCATTAAAACATAATAATCTGTGATTACCATTCAATGGTATATACTCGTACCCAACAAAATCAATAACGTTGACTGGCTTCAAGGACTGAGATAATTACGTTATTGTCGAGACTGTAACTACACAAACCAGTAACAAATTCGATATCCGCGTAGCTAAATATCTAATTTAAGGCGGTACCTTGAGCAAATTATTATGAGGATTTCACCCACCACTCGCGTGCCCCTGCTTGAACATTACGCAGAGGAATAAATGAGGATCGAATGCAAAAATCGCATAAATCACCACAGACCTTCTAATCTGACAAAGGTAGTAAAAATACATTACTTCACATATTATTATATTAGTATGGTTGTTCTTCTCAATCATGATTGAAAACCGATATATTCAATAAAATGGTTAGGTATATGCCTCAAAAACAAATAAAAATATTTTCATGTATAAACTAGCCATAAAAGTGTTATAAATATTTGTATTACACTGTGTACTGCCTTGTTGGTTTAGCGGTAGGTATAATTATTGTATTGTTCACCGCGAGGACATTCAATGCCGGGGTTGGACAGAAGTATTATTTGAGAATTTTCCGTCAAAAAATTCTCAATAGTAGCACGGAGTTGGAATTGCGACCGTTGGATGGCGATAAGCTCGCCCCCTATCCCATGGGACCTAAACATAACAAGTGAAATGTGGGTGTTATACACCTCTGCGGTGATATAGGCGTGATGTATCAATCTTGTTTATCTTATATCATAGTTATGTTATGTATGTTACGACCTGGAGCCTAAGTCTGCTAATTTTTAGCGATTTGTCATTTTGACACAATACATTTTACAATGCAATTTTCATTGTGCCAAAACTTTGTAAATTGACAATGGTCTCCAATGGTCTCTCAATTGTGTTGCGTCGGAATCGTGGTAGACAGGCGTCCGGTATTGCCATTTACACAAAGCGAGTAAGACTTAGTGAAAAACGAGAAACAACTTCTGTGGCACTCTGCTTAGTACAAGTTATACTGAACTTGTTAATAAAATAAAATAGAAAAACTATTAAATTTTCACGTTTATTTATTATTAACTTTAAAATTATTTACGCAAGTCAAAACTCTATAAAAAGCTTAAACATGTTAAAATAATAAATAAAATATATTTTATCGGTGACAGTTTTCGTAACCACTTCATAGCTGTCACATTGTCATGTTGTTTTGATATTGTGGTGCCGGTGCCGGACGTGAACTTTTGACAGTATTGTTTCAAAATTTAAAATAGGGTTTTGGTATAACTAATGAATGCCCTCATTAATTTTATTGTGGGCTTCCGAGAATTGGCACATGGTCACATCAGTCGGACCATGGAAGGCTGCAGTTTGGGCGAAACGGCTTTGGGCAGAAATCCCTCTTTATATTAAATGAAATCATGAATGTATTCCCGCGGTTTTATTGATGTCAAACTGCACCGCTTGGGTTTACCACAATGTTAAATACTTAGGTAATAACTATACTTAGATTATTTTTATAGCATTTAGCTATGCTCAGCAAATTATACAGAGAAACAGTTGAAAAAGATATGGGACCGGCAGGATTTGAACCTGCGACCTTACTGCACACCGGGCAGTCGCTCTTAGCCATCCAGCTACGGTCGCCTCTTACCGACACCCTAAATTTCTCAACTGTATGATACGTCAAATAAATATAAATATTTCACATCTAGTCCCAAACTAAGCAAAGCTTGTACTATGGGTATAATTATACAATAACGACCAATAGTCAAGACGCTAACGGACCTTGTTGCGTAACTTAGGTAAGGTTGGTCGGTGTAGCAGCTTTGAAGATTACTCGAAACGAACATATTAAAATCTGGTTTTTAGGCATTGGTATCGTGAAACTAACCAACAAGACCTTGAATAAAACCACTCTAGTGCGTTGGGCATTGTGCCACGCGCGATATCTTCCGTATTCAGCCGTTACAATTTTTTTGGCCTTAGCCTGCGTTGTCCGGCTGCTGGGCAAAGGCCTCTCTATCTCCTGCAGTTTCCCACCAGTTGTGGTCGTAAGCATCTAGGTCGTCCCGCCAGCGCCTCCTAGGTCTATTTTTTTTTTTTTTTTTCTTTTTTTTTTTTTTTTTTTTTTTTCTCGCGGGGAAATGCATTTACGTATACCACCCTACCCGTGGGGGGACGGGCAGAGTGGCTATGTGGGACTCCCGTGCCTACGATGTTAAACGGCACAGAATACCCACTAAAACCCCGCGGTGTGCCCTCGTCGCCGAAAGATGGTGGGTCGGCGAGCCCTGGATCGATCTTACATCCACAGGGCTCGCCGCGGCGACCGTGCCCAGTCCGACCACTGACCGGGCACCCGACTCTACTCAGTCCTACTCTCGTAGCGACGCCCCGGGCACACCCAGGGCGTCACTCCGTCGCGGAACTCCTAGGTCTACCTCGACGACGATGTCCTTCTTGGGACATCGATTGTGTTACAACATACTTAACTTAAAAGCTTACTATACTTGCAGTGCTATGCCTCTGACAGGTAGACGGACGTAGGGAAACTATGAGATACAGATACAACAAAACTGGAAGAATTAAGAAAAAAGAGAAGTAGAAGTTTTATAATTATGATTTTCTCGACGTAACCCTGTGAACCCTCACAAGGAACCTGAGGTGAACAATACCGCATGTTTCCTATTATAAACGAAGTTCAATTCGATGATTTCAATAAATTAATGATTTATGAAGTACGAAGTATAATGAGGTACTGGTTGGAGGTTGTACTTCAATTTAAACCAATGTTAAATTTAAAATGACTAGTTAAAAGGATTTAATTTTAAATCGACTTGAAAAATCAATTAATAACGCAAAAACCGGTGCTTATAAATTAAGATTGGAAGAAAATGATCAGAACAGACTTCAAAACTATTTATTCGACTTTTTGCGTTATCAAATGCTTCTCAAGCTATTTAGAAGTAGATTTTAATATCTTCTATCATTTATCAATTTGGTAGTAATCTCTTAATAGTCTTTACCATGAGTTATTTTTGTTTAAGACGGCTTGTCCAGCAGTCAGAAGGACGGGTACAAAAAACGAATTATGTAGATTACGCTAACTTCTTACATGGATAATACCAACTTCAGTAATATTCAACGTCTTGTCTCCTCTTAGTATAATTTAAAAGAATACAGGAAACTGTCTTTAGGTGCTTATATTTAAAGAATTATCAGCAACATAAGATGGTGATCTCTAGCTGCAAATATCCGATTAGCTAGGTAATATAAGAAAAACAATATAACGGTCTATGAAATTTAAGAGTTACTTTCGATTCCTCTAGGATTCGATCATCAGATCGTGACCATGGAACCACTTGATACCCCTACATTTTTTTTTTAATTATCAACAAAATGATTTAGTCCCTAGGTATGTTGCTCTGCCTGCATTCCTATCCTCAGTTCATGCCACCAACAATCTTTCTCAACATATTCTTTCGGCTTCCCTTAATAAATTTGAATTAAGTGGCATGACTGAGGCTATGAGTGCTTGGCGCCTAGCCTGCCCAAACACCGATTTCCCTACAAACCCAACATCCCAGCGGCTGTGGGATGGGCCGATCTGCAAGCTACTACGGAAAAAACTCATTGATACGTGTGTAAGCTCTGCAGATCGTGCTCGTCTTTTAGCCGTTTCGGAATGGGAATCGGGTTTGTGGCTTCACGCCATCCCATCGCATAACACTGGCACCTTGTTGGACACCGCTACTTTTAGAACTGCGGTGTCCCTTCGCCTGGGCGCACCGTGTTGTGCTCCGCACCGCTGCCAGTGTGGCGCCGCAGTGAGTCGGCTTGGTCACCACGGCCTAAGCTGCGTTAAGAGCGCAGGCAGATTCACTCGCCATTCCAGCCTTAATGAAATCATCCGTCGGGCTCTTGCCACCGCCAACTGTCCGGCCATCCTGGAACCGAACGGTCTGAGCCGTGACGATGGTAAGAGGCCCGACGGAATGACTCTTGTTCCCTGGAGATTGGGGCGGCCCGTAGTGTGGGATGCTACCTGCGTCGACACTTTGGCGCCGTCGCATCTCCCGGGGACCGAGACTAGACCTGGTGCGGCGGCTGAATCTGCGGAGGACCTCAAGAGGCGCAAATATAGTCTCCTTGACAGTGGCTATATGTTTGTGCCTTTTGGGGTAGAGACGCTTGGGACGTGGGGGCCGGGCGCTCACTTTGTATATAAAGAAATAACGTCTCGCATTTTTGAGGCCACACGTTCCCGAAATGCTGGCCTTTATTTTGGACAGCGGATAAGCATTGCCATCCAGCGTGGCAATGCTGCCAGCATTTTGGGAACGTTGCCCACTGGCTGCGGTCTCTTAGAATAGGCTTTTAGTACATAAGTTAGGTTATTATATTTTTGTTTATTATTAGTTTAGTTTTTCTTGTCTTCTTTAAATGATATTGTTGTGACTTTCAAAAAATAAATGGTTAATAAAAATATGTCCCTAGGTAAATATGGTGTATTCAATCGGTGTGTAGACATTATTCGATCAAGACTAAACTTTTACCTTCGTAAAACTTCTGGTATGATTACGTACCAAAACTAATAATTACTTGGTTGAAAGTTGCCCGGCTCCGGTCGATTGCCTCCCAGTGTTTACTGATGGAATAAAACTATACGTTGGATGATCTTTTTTTTGATGGTTTGTTGTTCTAGGAATAAAGTGGAATGGTCCTTGTAGTATAATTTATAAAGCGTGTGTGTAGTAATTTTCAACTCATTTTCACTTACAAGAAAACATGGTGATTCTATGAACATCATTGGCGCACAATATTCTTGAAAATAACTTCTGTTTTTTTGACGTCATTCTCATCTGAATGAAGTTTGAGCTAATTTACGTACTATCGTATTTTATAAATTTATTTAAATGAATAAGTTGTTAATTCAGCCATTAATATGAAAAAGAAATACATTTGAAATCCATGAACCCTATTTTATTTGATCTATTCAATATTTTAGTGATGCTTGATTAGTGTCCTCTTTATCAATTGGAAATAATGTATTAAATGTACAAAACAACTGATGCAGTGCAAGATTGATCCGTACTTGCAAACGCCGTTTATCAAGCATTTTCATCCCCAAATTTAGATTGTGTATATCTCAAAGCACTTTGCAATATCGTCTGTTATTTCTCATGACTAACATACAAGGATTATAAAAGTGCACGACTAGTATGTGGGCCACGAGGTTGACGCCCGTGTAAGTGATTCGATTTAATTTCTCGGTCTTGAAATAGACTCGCAATTTGAATCCTGTCCGGAATGAAGAATATTAGCTATTTTTGATTTATACCTCATAATATCTCGACGAGTCCTATAATGGAGACTCGGCAATCTTAAGCTCCCAACCATATTGAAGGACGCGGCAGGCGGAATACAGGGTGTTATGGCACAAATTGGGAGACCCGCAGTGGATTTCTAGAGTCTAAACTTGTCTTGATCAAAATTATCATAGTCTAATAACGTCCACTGTTGGACAAAGACCTTACCTAATTACCGTCACAATGCGCAATTTTAAGATGCCAGAAGCCAACGGCTTCCCGCGATCTTAACCGTCTATCCAGCTCGCTGGTAGACGACCCACGCTGTACTACTTGCAGATTCGTGGCTGCACCGCTCTGCGAGCAATGTACACATAAACTTGCGTCTCAGTTTTCACGCCGAATGGTGGGAGATGTACGAGTATGTAGGCAATTTTTGCATTATGTTTATGATAAACGCTTCGCTTTCGGAAGAATTCTTGGCATCCACCATTTACACAACGGTTATGTTTTATGCAATTATTGCGTTTTTATTTCATAATAATGTATAAACCCTTTTGGAACTTGATAATAAGTGTTTAACGAGTGTAGTACATTGTACAACAAGACGTAAAAGTAGTTGATTTCAAAGAAATCGATTTGAAATCGAACATTCACCCTAGTTATACATAGTACATAATAATAACATAGTTACGAAGAAATAAAAAAACTTACCACAGAAGAAAAACCGTATTAAAATCCCATTAAAATTAAAATAAATTTGGCAAAACATGTTAATCGTGGAGATAAATAAAGCATGGCAATAAATAAAAATCTTACACAGGACAGGCCACTTGGAGGGGAAGTATCTCAAATATTGTAAAGAAAATTTTACTAAAAGACGACGTTATTTTTTTTAACAATTTAAAAGCATAAAGAAATTAAGGGCTGAGTTCTCCGACACATAATCAGCTTTTAAAATAACTCAAAAGCTGTTTGCGTCAAATTTCAAGTTCACAACTCACTAATCGCTAATTAGAGGCGCAAAGAGATGTAAGTTGTGTAAGTGAGTATGTAAATTGATATACATATGATACAAGGTATTATTACGTATAGTTTATGATCGAAAATTAAAAAAAAAACAAAAAGTCTTTTAGATCGAGGTTGGCATCGGACCAGTGAGGACCGGCATATTACCGGTGTTTCGCCGGTAGATGTAACCGACGTAGAAGGACCAGTAATCGAATTAAATCTTTAAAGAATATTTTAATAATTATAATTATTATTGGTACCGCCGGCGTACCTGCTGTACTAGAACCCAATGGTTTGGCACGTGACAATGGCAAGAGACCGGACGGTATGTCGTTGTTGCGATGGTAGATGGGTAGGCCTTTGATGTGGGACGCAACTTGCGTCAATATTCTTGCGCCATCTCACTTTCCTAGCACAGTAGTTCATGCTGGAGCAGCGGCCACTTCTGCAGAGAACCTATGACGGCGGAAATATAACATCGTCGGTGATTATAATATTTGTGCCGTTTGGGGTCGAAACCTTAGGGCCATGGGATCCGAGCGCCCGGCTGCTTTTTAAAGATATATCAAAAAGACTTATCGATGCGACTCGTGACCAGAAGGCAGGTTTTTATTTGGCTCAAAGAATAAACAATGTCATACAACTTGGCAATGCTGCCAGCCTTCTGGGCACGATGTCACCCTTTGACTTTGATGCAAAAGTGTTTATTGATGCTCAATAAAGTTTTGTAAATATCATATTATAAGTTATTGTAGGTGTGTATATTATTGTATCATAGTGGGTAATTTAATGTGAATATGAAATATTTATCTCATTATAATTACAATAATGAAGATAACAGGCGTTAGAGTACTGATGACAGCTAGCTCTGAGTCTGCTGATTTTTCTTAATAATAAATAAATGGACTTTATAGTGATAGAATGGACTCTAAAGAGAAGCAGAATGGCTTGTATGACTCTCTGGGACATAATGGTTTGAAGTTCTGTCTTTACTTATATCTAAGTAAGTGGGTTCTCTGATTTGTCACTCTCAGGGTCAAGTCCCTGTTTTAGTTCTGGAACAACTGGAAACTGTGTTCTGGGTATAGAAGAAGGAGATACATTACCAGATCATTTATCATAATAAGAGATGTCTTAATCCTCTGTTGATACTGAAAGTCCTTTATTACTAGATGTTAGTTTCTCTTTGCTTTTTAATATAATAAATACATTTTTCTATTCCAAAAGATGAACTATTCTTACCATGTCGAGTAGTCACTCTTTTTCCTGTTTATATAAGACTTTCTTTTATCTGTATATCAAACCGATCAACCGATCACCGATCCACTAAGTATTCTCACCACGTAAGTGACGTTTAGCCAGTGGCAGGATATGGAACTTTAAATAATCCTCCGAGGAATAGTTTAGTTGTAGCCGGTAGCACATGTATTTTATAAATTTTATCTGAATATTTTCTATTCGTCTAATATATGTTTCGTAACAGGATTCCACACCTAACTCGCGAATTCAAGAGTACTGCGCACAAATGTGCGGTATTAAATTTTGAAAGTTTTTGCATTTTAAAGTTACTGCACATCCATGCATGGCATTATAGAAGTTATGCTATCTATGTGTTCCTGAAATATAAGCTTATGTGTCATGCCAAGATCGCAAAGTTTGGAATTGTTAACAGTTTTGATTTTATTGTACTCAGATCGAATGGCGTTAGCTTTTCCACTCAAAGTAACCAAAGAGCACTTAGAAGGCTTGTTCCGAGAGCACTAATCGTCCAATCGAATTAGGTCTTGCTGGAGTGCGATAATATCAGCGGTACATGATGCAGCCCTAAAAACTTTCATATCGTCCGCAAAACAAAGTAAATGAGAATGATGGCATTTTTTTCTTTTATACAGTGAAGTCATGACGGGAATGTATTTAATAATTAAAATTTTAATATGCATTATGGAAAATCGTACTCAATCGTCCATAATCTACTTGTGAATTCAGTTTTGAAAATTTACTAATTTCAAAATTTATAGCGGTATAAGTCACCTTTCGCAAATTTATAATTAATACGCGTCGCAAGTTCCAGGTGTGATAGTAGGTCGGTTTTCATTCTATAGATAACGCTTTGTGGTGCGGGCTATCGGCACAAGATGGGCATTACACTCTGAGACGGTCAAGGAATCGTTTGATATAACAAGGTCCGATATTCTGCTATACCTGTTAGTAACATGATTGAACTGATTCAAGTTGTGGGTATTTAACGAGTCTATGAGAGAATATTCATCAGATGTAGTCATGTTTGTAGGTATTAAATTGTTATTAAAGTTGTTTGTAGCCACGAAATACCACTTCAATTGTAATCACCAATGATGTGAAATCTGGGCTATTCATTAAAGTTTTTTGAGATGTACAGAAAAAGATGATCCCAAGTTTTGTTTGCAAAGATAAAGAACACATAAACAAATATTACACCTTGTCCTAGTACGCGGTTCAACGATAGATATTGAAAGCCATAAATCCTCAGCTGACGATATAAACTGCGACTGCAAATTTGCGATTAGGTATTTACGCACTCCAATTAAAACTCAACCACCGCGTGATTGCTCGATAAGCTCATAATTTCTGTCCCTTCTCCACACTATGTAACGGTTTTCAAATAGCTCTGAGTAACAAACACTGTCAGTCAACCAAGTCTCAATTAAAATCACTATATCGTAAGAACTTAGGCACAAGTTTCCGTAGAAAGTAAATGTCATCGAAGAAAGTCCCCTCGTATTTTGAAAATAGATTGATAAATCTAATATTCCTTGTGTTTTTATTTGTAGTTGCTAGCAAAATTCAATAGAAATCACAAAAACAATATAGTACAGCAACAACAAAGCCTAGAGCGTAAATACGATTGCACAGGTACAATATAAATAATTTGTCATTAAATAAATAAAAGTAACCGGTAAGCGATTAGCGAGTCAGAACAAAGTGCGCAGGCAAACGGTTTATTCCGTGACAAAGACAAATAAATTTGCCATGTTGTGTAGCGAGCGAGACAATAGTATGTGATTGATTTTTTACTACGCGTTAAACAGGCTAGTATGCAGTGCAAAGCTTAGCACATAGCGATAAGGTAGTACATGCAACAGGGATAATTAATCTTTTGTACTTGAACATTTTTACTTTAGCAAAGTATATAACAAAATAGATTAGAAAAAACTGATATTAAAACCATGTATTTATGTATTTATATTATGTTTCTCAATTCGGTGTAACGAAGTGCGAAATGTAAAATACGTAAAAAACGAAGCAAATTTGTTATACTATGAGCAAGAACTGTCATTCTTCCAAAAATGAATTATTGCGTACTCTACCCAGACGTTATAATAGTTGTAACTTTTTGCAGCTTTACTTTCTGCGTTCAGGTGGTCATTGACAAACACTCGGTTCAACGAGTCCCGGTATCCAAGATCTTCAAGCTCTAAGGTCTTAAGTACTCTTGCAGAAGCTATGAAGTCACGCTTAAGTTTACTGGACGCTAATTTTTGTTCAATTTGAATTGTTCAGTTAACAATAAATTTAAATATTTTTGTTAAATTATTCTACAGCTTTGCATAAAAGTTGACTTACGAATCACTAATTTTGCTTTACTAGGGTTAAAATTGTGTTTTTCTTTTAAATTTTATTTTACTTAAACACTATTTAGGATCAAGTATAACTGACATCTGCATTAATTATATCTATAGAGAAATTCAAAAACAAAATTTCAATTATTTTCAAGTTTTGTTCTGCGGGTCTGTTTATTATACCACATTTTAACCATTCTACACCAGACTTTCTTATGGGAAATCTGAGCTCTTTAGAGACAGGTTCATTAAATTTTACGCACTGTTCCCAGACATAGAAAACTGAACCACTTGTTACTTCTTGAGTAAAAATCGTAAGGCAAGTAATGCAGGGCGCAGACTCCAAAGTTTCAAATATTTATGTCTGGTTGTTAATGGAGCCTTTTTTGCGCACAATTATAAAAACCTTTCAGCCTTCGACGTATTTACTCTAGAAAATGTTACGAGCCGTCGCCATTTGGGAAATAGTTATAAATCAGTTGTCTCGCACATATTGTAAGAGATCTTTGTTCGTAATGAAACGCTATACAGGAAAATAATACATTAACTTACTATATCTTATACTTCTTAATTCACGTTCTTGGGCATACAATTAAGAAATCCCCGATACAGGAAGTAATTCATTTTTATTCAAGATCAGCGATACAAAATAATGTTCTTTTAACTTATAAAAAAAATAAAAGGATTTCCATGCAACCGTTTAATCCTTATTTTACTCCCTTTGGGCTAAAAGAAGAAAGCCCATTCCAGTAGGGGTTTGGTACTTAGTCAAAGATTTTTGTCTTGTTGTCAAACCAACTGTAATATATTCTAAAATACGTCAGAATATTTCATTCAATTTCACAGACATTGCTTTCGGCATTTTCGATACATTCAATAAACAATGCTCAATGTTTTGAGGTCATGTTACATTATTAAAATGATTTAGGTCAGTTATTCCAAGTCTATTGCAGAGATCTGATACTGTATGTCTAATTATGCATTTATATAATAACAAAGGCATTATAATACATCAAGTCGAAATAATGTGAATCGAAATATTATCACAAATTATAAGGTTTTAAATGACATGACAATTAACTAAAAAAACGTGTTAATAGTACAAAAACACTACATTTTACTATAATATACTATTAATGTTCAAAAATAAGCATAAAAGCAAAGTGGCGTATCCTAGTACAAGGGATAGTTAAAAGATACTATTTAATTTTCCTAAATAATCTGGTAAAAGGCATAATCAAAAAAGTTTACCCAAAAATTGCGTTTGTATTAGAACGTGCATAGTATTTTTATTAGTTGAGACACAAGCTTTCATTACAGAGCACTGTTAATGAGCTTTGTCCTTTCCAAAAATCCCTTCTTAGTGCGCTCGTGCGCCATGCTAGGAGCCTTCATACATGAAATAATGCAGTTACAAGGGGTTAGACTCTGTGTAGATGAATCATTCACTCAGTTAGATCACTATAGTAATGTGTACGTCACTCATGAGTCGCCTTAAATGAGGTCCATTTTATCATGAGTGATCAGATCAAGAACAATTAAAAGAGTTACTCATTTTTCATACAAGAGGCGCTTCACTTACCTACTCGATTGAAAACTGAGTACGTAAAGTAGATCGAACTAACAAATTAATTTAAGAGTGTGAAAAAACGAAAAACTCGTAATGCGCAACTCGCGAGTGAATAAGTGAGTAACGCGGAATATAAAATTGGAGTCGATAAGAAACAAGATTGTTTATAGCGCAAGATTGTTATTGTGTCTAAATAACAAATTAATTTAAGAGTGTGAAAAAACGAAAAACTCGTAATGCGCAACTCGCTAGTGAATAAGTGAGTAACGCGGAATATAAAATTGGAGTCGATTTGAAACAAGATTGTTTATAGCGCAAGATTGTTATTGTGTCTAAATAACAATCAGAAAGGAATTTATAATAACATTTAAAAAAATCATTTGACACTATTTTTCCGCATGAGCGAATCACACTTGGGTTCATTATTATGTTATACTCGGCGCGACGAGCCGAGGTACCTAGCAAGTGAGGCGATTCGTAAACGGACGGAATCATCCGAGACGCGGGGTCGTACATCGCGCAAGTTGCGATTGCTCAGGTCCTCGCAAGGAAAAATGATGTACTCCCTCATCCTTTGAAATTGACGTGGTACCCATGTCTAGATTATAATGATTTGTAATCTAAACATTTTGATATTTTATTTATTTATATTTTAAATATTATAGATTGCCAATTAAAATCCAAAACAAAACCCAAAAACAAAAGTGAAACAGTTACGTTCTATAAACATAGTAACGAGATTGTATTTTGTTTCAATCACGATTTTAGTCAGCCTTTCAGGCACCAAACGATAGTTATTCGAAACTCCATTTAATGCCCAGTATACAAATCTCACAATTCCACGCGCTAGTTTTAACACTACGGCTCTAACACGATTAAACTATTGACGCCTGACTATTCAAAGAGTTGCGGATTCATTTTTTGAATTTATATATTTGACTTTATATGTTCTCTCACCTAGATATACATAGTACAGTATCCCACGGCAATGACACGAATTTTACTTAATTCTACTCATTTTGATCCACAAACAATTTAAACTGCATTCAATTATTTTTGAAAAATGTTTTTATCGTGGAAGAACTTTTATGAAAGGGTGACTGTGGGTCTGCCGAGGCAATAAAACACGGTTTTTTTATATAGTGTATGCGTCAGCATTCACAAATAATTATTTGTGAATTTGACATATTAGGGCTTGATTTTTGTTTGATTTTGATACAGCCGTTTCGTTTTTCTACTTTACGGTTATAATATCAAACTTGTTTAGAGTTATCAGGCGGATAACTATCCAAAACTTTAGCAGTAACTGGTGAAATCGGGCCTTAAGTGAGAAAATTAGAGTTATCTTCGAAAAATTTCAACTTCTAAACTTTATTATGAATGAGACATGAACATAAAATATTGTCTATTTTACAATTCGCACTTTAATACATATCATCACGCTATTAGCTGTGGTGGATGAGCAGGAAAGTTCGTTTGTTTAATTGATAACGCTAATTTCGGTAATACTTACCTAACCTACCTACCATAAGTCAGATTTCAATATATTTTATGCATTTCGTATTCTAACAAGTAAAAATGGGTTGAAAGATATCTAACATCTCGTTTACTTTCTTTTTATGGCAGTCTAACAGTAAAGTTAACACAACGGAAGTAGCAATTGGTTAAAACAAATAATTGCACGCGGGCACTTCGTTTTTATAATGTTGTCTAACATAATTTTATGATAAAGCCTAACGTTTTGCCACGTTTTGCTGGCAAACGCGAAAAACCAATTTAAGGGACCTTTGACGTTTAATTGTATTTTTCAAAGTAAGTATTTAACATGCTGTTCCGAACTTTCATACCAACTTTCAGCTCTTTGAGAATTGCTGAATCTTTAATATTAGTTTGAATGTTTAGTGGTATCTGAAACGCGTCATAATAACATGGTTTCCATTATATTATTAGTATAGTATACTACTAGTTTCACGCGGTCTCCCTTGCGTGGAGTATCGATAAAAAGTAGCTTAAATGTATATTAAAATACTTGTATACCAAATTTCATCAAACTCGGTCCATTTGTTTGAGCGTGAAGAAGTAACAAATTAAAATTAAATTTAAAGTAGGACGATAAAGCTTCTTATTTTGTTTTTTTGACAAAAGATACGCAAAATGTCATTGTCAAACAAAATACATTTCGAATCTACGTCGTTCCCAATCACAAGTTTGATCTCCCAGTGTCAGTGTGGCTTCACGCCGATATTTCCCGTGGGTTTATTAGTATAATGAACACAGACAATATGTCATATCACAATATCACGTAATTCAAACAACGATAAATATGCCAAAATACAGGATGTATTTTGGCGATGCCACATAGAGAGAAAGTATTTCAAATAAAAAAGATAGACAATTTTACTTCAATTCTTCGTCGTGTCGTTGGCTGAGTATAATTTTATTGGCCCAATAAGTGACCACTGTTAAGGCGCTCTCATTGGCGTTCATGAGCGCCTTTCTTGTGCAGGTGGTAGGGCATTTTGGACAGTCAGTAAGGTGGCTCATTGATTGTGTTGCTCCACATTCGCAATTTTTATGTTGGTGTCAACCAGATATCCCCATTTGACAAGGTTCTCCTTGCTTCGCCTGACTTGTGTTCGGAATCGATTTAAAGATTTCCAGACTGGTCTTGATTGTTCGTGGCCAGTAGGTAAGGCTTCGGAAATTGGGACGAAAGGTTACTGAACTGACAATTTTACTGAAAGATAACTTAATTTCGATTATAAAACATTTAAAATGCATTCAAAGATTTTTGAAAACATGTTCGTGTCGCCGGAGAATGAATCTACCCTAAATAACTAACCAGATCTGAAGAAAATACGTCCATTATTTTTATGGCATCAACCGATAACGTTAAATGTATTATCTTTAAACTCGTTTACTGGTGTAACGTAACATGGTTAAAGTTTATTTTGCAATGACTATAAATAAAGCTCATGGTCAGTCACTGAAAACAGCTGGCATCGATTTAAGGGAGAACTGCTTTTCAAACGGCTAGTTTTACGTCGCCTGCTCCACAGTAAGTACACCTTGAGACCTGGATTTTTTGACAATCGTATATCGTTTACAAATAAATACTTTAACTTAGATTTTTGGCCTGATTATTCAACTTAAAAGAACTTACAAGCGCGAGCGAAGCCGCGTAAACGCTATTTATAATACATTAGTGATTTTTTTATGACGTCAACAATTTTCCAAGACCTCGTATTTTCCGGTGTGTGAAAATTGCCGCGGGCTCTTTCGCTAACAGAAAGCCGGCTTTTTAAAGAAATAGATTCTGACAAAAAGTAATAGCTTATCTGAAATAGAAATACTTTATGTTTTTTTAAGTTATAGTTTCTATATAATAGTAATAGTGTCTGCCAAAATGTAATAGTTTCTGTCAACACGCATTTTTGACATAACGTAATCGCGGGTTTCTCACTGGGATACTTGCCCGATATAAATACTTTTGTTATTCAACATTTTGTTATTTCAAAAATGAGTTTTAAAACGAAAGTATTTATATCAGGCAAGTAACCCAGTGTTGACAGAAACTATTACATTTTGGCAGACACTTTGTTTGCATATCCTTGTTTATGGAAAAATAATACATTATGTTAAAGAGCTAATTGTTCCATAATAATATGTCATTCCATTCAATTGTGGAATCCAATCTAGGAAAAATCTCTGACAAGCAATGAATATTGAATTTCAAGTAAAAAATGTTTAATTTACATCATATATTAAAACAGTTCAATAGTCAAAGTCAAAATATTTATATTTCATAGAATACAATTGATCACTTGTTACGGAACCCTAATAATATGCAACGGTAGCGGGCTCCAAGCTCAACGCTGCGCGCGGCCCTCGATGCATTGTCAGCGAAACTTAAAGCACAGTACAGACAGTAAGTTATCTTCGAAGAAAGGTACATCGCGCCGTTTGTATGTACGCGTAGCGCTTGCCACGCCCCGGGTTCATGTACATACGTACGTACGCACGCACACTACGCCGCTCGCCGAGTTTCTCGGTCAGCGGTAGTGCGGGCCGTGCCATTACTGTGAGCGGTCGCCGTTTGTTTAAAAAATTAGGTACGGTTACGCGCTGCACTGCAAAATGTCTTCGCGAGTCAATAGATATTATTGTGAAGTTTATGGTTGTTCAAACGACACTATTTCAAACCCAGAATTAACGTTCTTTAAGGTACCCTCTGAACACAAAAGGTGAGTTAATAAAATACGTATTTGGTAATAACTACTAAATACTTAATAATAATGTAGGTATGTTTTTTAAACGCCGCCGTGCCGTTGCCTCTTTGGTTTATTTATTTCACAAAATTGATGTTACATTATGAATATGATGCGCAATTTTGTGATGTGTTATTAAATTATTTTTATTTTAACCGATATTAAAAAGGAAGTTCTCATAGTCTGTATGTATGTTGGTCTGCGATTATCTCTCATTTGGCTGGTTTTAATGTAGTTTTCAGAAGAGAACCTATATGTTAACCTGTATGTACTTATAAGATATTAAGTTAGAGTTTTTGTTTTATTTGTACTGTGTTAATCTTAAGGTAAATTTTAGATTAGTAAACTAGATGATTAGGTATATTGTAGATTTGTAGTTATACATCCATTGCATTAGGTTATGTTTACCTGTAATGATGGCTCTGTATTTATGTAAATAAATAAAAAAATAAAAAAAAGTTAAGAAAATTCTCGAGGTTTTAGGTATTTTAACCGACTTCAAAAAAAGGAGGTTCTCATTTTAGTTGTAGTTAAAGTTAAAAGAGAGAAGAACATGGTAGTTTTTTTTTTACTGTAATGGTAGGTAAAGTATATGCATGTAACTTCCTAGTGTTTACTAATATTATAAATGCGAAAGTTTGTAAAAACTATGGATGTATGTTTGTAACTCTGTTACGCAAATGAATGTGTGTTACTCAATGTTTTTTTTTCTTTTTTAGATGTTTACAATGGCTTCGTCTCATCGACCGTAAGGACTTGATAGGAAAAATTAAAAATTATCATCGTGTATGTGAAGTTCATTTTAGCAAAGAAGTGGTAAAAATAAATACACAACGCAAATTATTGGCAAAAGATTCTGCACCAAGTTTGTTCCTACCTGTAACAACAAGGGAGTACCAAATACAAACTGATTCACCTATCTCAAGATTAGCAATCTGCCAAATAGAAAACATTGATTTACCAGCTAATCCTTCAAAGGATACAGAACCCCGTATCCAAATAGAAAAAATTGAATTACTCGTACCAGCGAGTTCTTCAAAGGAGACAAAAACCCGTATTCAGTCAGATAACAATAGTACCCAAACTGTCCTTTCACTTTCAGCAGACACCCCACGCTCACCAGCTCTTCTCATGATGCAATACCCATCGGAGCTGGTACTTGGATTGATTTTAATTCAAACCTCAAAGTTGAATTGAAATCAATCTAAGCTCCGGTGATTCAAATCATTTTGTTGCAATTAATATTATTTATTTATTTATTTATTTATCTATTTATTTATTTATTTATTTATTGTGGTACAAGAAACAAACAGTATTATAATTAAGAACAATTACCAACACATACATAATTAACACTGTCACCAACAAAGTTTCTAATAATAAAATTATAATTTTCTAATTATAATTTAATTAGCTTAAGTTTTATTTAAATTTTATTTATTTGAACGTTGATGTTTGTTTTGACGTGTTCAAGCACCTTTTAGGGCCCATGGAAATAAATGATTTGACTTTGACTTGACATAAATAAATGCTTTGTTTTGTAAAAAAACGTTTTTTTTATAATTAAAAAAATGATTTCTGTATAGGTAATTTAAAATATCAATCTGACAAGTGACAACCCTACGCCTCGAGCAAGTTTAGGTATCGTGCGCTCCTAAACGCCGGGAGTTGGCGTACTTATTAATTTTACTATGCTTAAAGCGTATGACGTCAATTACGCGACTGTGGGAACGGGATATTCTAACTAAGACAATATTTGTTCACACTTCGAAAAGTAATCATGTTAATTATGTTTTAATTGTAATTGCCTAATTTTAATTAAAATAATATTTCAAGTAAACTGCGTTTGGTGTTTATTGAAACCTTCGACTGTAGAAACCTTTACTCACTTAAAAACGTTAAAATGAAAATTAATAAAATGCATTTACATAATAAAATAATAATGAATGAGCAATAAATGTCACTGCCAAGCAGTCTTCCACGAAGCCTTTATTACTGCAGTAGGTAGGCTTTACTATACAATTTAGTTTTTGCTCGTGACTTCGTGCGCTACGGATTCCTTGTATTAAGTAATAGCTGCTCCCGCGCTTTGACCTAGGTTAAAGCTTCCTGCTCTGCTCCTGTCCAGTTTAGCGTAATGTTAAATATTTAAAGACTTTCACCGTGAGTTAAAAACAGGAAATATCCCAAGAACTGCCTCGGTGGTCACTGTGAGAGACGCATACGCTAACCACTAGGTTACCGCGCTATTGGTCAACTTTTAGTAAGGCAATTCACAATAGCAGCGCGGAGTTGGAATTTTGCCTGTTGGATGGCGATTGGCTCATCCCCTATCCCATTAGACCTAAAACATAACAGGTGAAATTTGAGTGGTATACACCTATGCCACAGCCTTCTGGGTAATCTGGCCT
Organism: Hypena proboscidalis; assembly: GCA_905147285.1. NCBI lineage: Eukaryota > Metazoa > Arthropoda > Insecta > Lepidoptera > Erebidae > Hypena > Hypena proboscidalis. The sequence continues at coordinate 8,927,298 of LR990126.1, read as the reverse complement.
TACTCGTCATTTGGCATACCATTTCAATATGCATAAAAGTCATTTTGACGACCGGATGGCGGAGTGGGTAGTGTACCTGCCTGCGACGCCGAGGTCGTGGGTTCGATTCCCACTTAAGACAAATCTTTGTGTGCATGAACATGGGGGTTTGTCTTAGTCTGGGTGTTTCTATGTATAATATGTATGTATTTACAAAAAAAAAAAAAAAGTATATATGTATTAATATCAGTTATTCTAGTACCCATATTACAAGCTCTGCTTAGTTTGGGACTAGATGGCGTTGTGTGTGAGTTGTGAAATATTTATTTATTTATTTATTTATTTACATTTATTTAAAAGCTTTTACATTTGTTTAAAAATTTAAAATTTATCCTACATGACCTTGTGTGTGTGAAATGTGTATGTTTGTGAACATTCCCGCGACACAAGAGTTATAACTAGTGCGAGCGACGTATTAAAAATATATATAATATATATATATAATACATAGTAATACTTCCAAAGAATCATAAAATATTTATGTTAACTTGTCGCAAATTTCATAACTTAATTCGACAAAAAAATACCTAACGAGTTATTCTAATTGAATTATGTCAAATAATATTATGCGAAAGAATGGGTTTCCAATTTTGTTTCACTGTATATTATAAAGTGGAACAATTTGATTTTTGTTTACACATGTTTTCAATAAGCAAACCGATTTATTAAATTTTCATTTGGAAAGCTACATCGTAACACAGACTTTATTTAATTCCAGTTATAATGAGATTTCAGTCTGTAAAAGAAAAAGGCCTCTCGAGTTCATTAAATAACGATTTCTAACCGAATTACACGTGGGCGAAGCCGCGGGCTTGCGCGGCAGGCTAGTCTTTTATAATTAAATTAATGATATTCAATTGTAGCTTCTATATTACTTCAGCTTAAAATCATCATACTAAAAGATATAAATTTGTAAAATTCAACACAACCGTTAAGATTTATCTAACATATTGTTGAACAACGATGATTATCATGTTATTACTTGCATAAGTTGCATAGAATTGTTATTTATATGCGCTTTAAGCAGTGCTATTGCTACTTTTAGTATGGGTACCGTAGAACTTGAATGAAAATTTAACAACATTATAACTGATATGACAGATGAGCAATTATTGTAATAAAATGTTAACTCAACTGAATCTTTTCCGTTTCATTATCTTTTTATTAAAAAAACAATGCTGTACATGATTCATCAAATTTGCTTTTATGGAACTTTCTTCATTGTTGAGTGCTAAATCAAGTCGCAATTGACGTATTTGCAACTTAGGCGTAGATACATTGTGATTTGGTGGTATTTCACTCAATATTGAACCACCAAACTACAATATAAATATAAGTCAGAGTGACTTCATCATTTATTCCTGACTTGAGCTTCTATCGTTTGTGTTTTGAATTCGTTCGTCACAGCAGCGCATCTCCGTCTTTTGTTGGTCCCATAGCGTTCTTATTCCGAGGCGTAGGCAAGTGACGCGTTCCAACCGTTTCTATGACGATATATTACTCGGTCTTTACTCTGACCAAACTGTGTTTTATACGGTTTTTTTCGTTGTCATTTGTTTTTTTTTTGCAAGAAATCTTTTACAACGAATTTACGAAATCAAGCGTGTTTATTGGCGCGTAAGTTAATTAAATGTCACTTCTTGCGGACAACAAAAACACATGCATCAACTAATCTACATTTTATTAAAATTTATTTTTACATGAACTGACCGACATTCAAAAAACGCGGTAGACAAGATTCACTTGACTTTTGAATTTTGGAGAATTTTGAAAAATCGGCTACTATAGCTTAAAAATATGGATGTTGCTAAAGAGAATAACATATACCTTAGTATATGTATCTAGAGTAGCAAACGAGGCACCGTCAATGATTCACGTTTACCGACTGATGTCGCCAAAGAAACCATTAGTCAAGTGGTCTGCGAGACACTAGATAACGCAAGCGTAGAAAATAAACTAGCCTAGCTTTCTTGGAATTGCTTCTCAAGAAAACATGATAAAGAAAAGAGAGTAGAAGTTACTTTTAATTATTAGGTTACTTTTTTTTAAAGCGCGTATTTAAAAAGAAAATATTTTAACTAACAGAGGCAATAAGCCTAAGTTAGAGAGTCAATCACGCTACAATTACAAGAACATTCATTCTCAAGAACAACCAATGCTGATATTGTAGCATATTTTCTTTTACTAAAAGTTTTTTTTTATTTCAGGCGTCGAACGTGGTCCCTGGTGCTCAGCCGCCAATCCAGCCATGCCCAATCTCTCTGGGCCCTCCAAGCGCTCAAGCTCAGCAGATGAACGCACCTACTCCACGGCCGCCCTTCGCCAAGGAGTATTATTTCTTGGATATCGAACTGCGATATGGCGTACTTCAAGTATGTGGTCAAACTAAGATATTTTCTTTATTTATAGGATTATAGATTCAAATTAGAATTTTATAATGAACAATTAGAATGGATATATTTATACTAATATAAACAGACAGTATTACTTTATGCATTTAAATGACCGAAACCAAATATTTATTTACCTGCTGAGTATTTCGATAGTTTTATTTTATAATAATCATTTTCGTTAGCTTGTCAATAAAAAATAGGCCTAAGTCTTTAAACTTTTAAAAGGTTCCTTCAGTATAACTTTACATAGAACCGTCAATTTTGATGAATACACATTTTATATTGCCCATCATAACTTCGTCGACCTTATTTAACTTTTTAGAACTTTTTCACTCTGATTATATTGTTTTTGTTGGAGTTTATCCAGACTATCGAATAAGCGAAGGCTAACGTTGCGTTGACAGGTCGATCAGCTGCCATATTAGTTTCATTTTAGTAAAACTTGAGGGGCAAGTAGTTATTTAAAAGGAGCAATTTTTCTTAGTATGGATATGTATTAAATTAATCCTTACAGACCCTAGATAACAGTCGTTATATTTGCATCTTAATGTTTAACCGGAGAAATTAGTAAATGAAAAGACTATAAACTTTTAGGCGCCTAATTTGGACATTCCACAAAAACTTTGGTCGGACCACAGTGCATGAATTGAATCTGTCTATGACATGGATTAAGGAGTAATAATGTGAGCGTTAACCTTGAATGATGTAGTATTATGGCATAGACAGACTATGTGAGCAATAGTGATATAAGAATACTACCTGCTTAAATCTACGGCGGAATCTGACAAATGCCGCCATATTTGTGCCGGTTTCTATAAAAATCTGACGTCACATTCATACATTCCCGGCATCGGATACTCGACTGTCATCGTAACGAGCAGACCATACTATTATAAGATTATGGAAACAATAACTGAGTATCAAAGATATTTTTTTTCTGGAACGATGACGATAAAAGATAAATAATTATAATATAATTTAAGTATACATAATTTTACAAAAAAAAACTAACTTCAATTACGAAAAATGCACTAAAAAGTAAAAAATACATAAGTAATATTTAACGTCTTGCCTCATCTTTGTATAACTTGAAAGAATACAGTGAACGGCCTTAAGGTGCTTGTATTTAAAGAACTATCCCCGTAGTCCAAACCAGTGAGGAGTTCTACCGTCCAGCATCAGCTCAGCAACTTGATATGCTGACTGGTAGATGCAAGTATCCGAGTAGCTTTAGGTAATTTACGAAAAACCCTGAGCCCTCGATTTATCTAGGGTCCCAGATCGTGACCTTAAGAAAATGGGATCACATGACAAGTATACTCTTTCAGACTAACAAATAATTTCTTGAATCAGTCGCCAATTACTCGAAGACTGGCGTCGTTAATCGGCGACTAAACATTACAAAAAAAGAAATACAAAATTCCTATTTTGAAGTCGGTTTAAATAAATATTATTATAAATACATATTTATTAAATGGTCCTATTATTCTTCATTGTTATCATGTAAAGAGGAAAATAACAACTTAGTATTAAAACTTTTATTATATTAAATATTTAAATAGTATTAAGAACGATGGTAGCGGGATGTCACTGTGCCTTCAATGTCCAGTGTTGCAACTGGTTGTTCAGTTCCCTTATCATCCTGCTTTCTTACCACAAAGTGACAAGCTTTTAACCAGGAAGCCTTCCAAAATTGTTGTAAGCGATCCACCTGAAAAATAATATTTGCCTTCGATATCACGATTTATCAAACTCACTTATTTTATTAAAATTTTATTGCAGATTCACATCCATAGTTTGTAAGTAAAATTATCTTATTATGTAATTATATTTGTACAACACGCAAACTTACAAGGCAACATGTTGCATCTCACGGCTGACTCCCTGCGCTCTCGTTCCATGTCAAGGTCATCCGAGAAATCCTAACTTGTAACTTTATTTAAAGGAACTCCTTGGAGCTTGGGACAGAATAAGATGTAGCTTTACTTCTTGCCTGAAACACAAGTAGTTCAGTTTTTTGCACGTTATACCTGAGTTCATAAGCTTAATTGTCACAATAACTTTTATATTGTTTGCAATTTTTCCGTCTAATGAGCATCTGATATGAGCGTTGCTGAGGTCATCGATTTATGCACTATTTGGTATCTGTTTCGTGTTTTGTGCTGTAAATAAAAACGACCCTGACAATCTTAAACATGACCTTACATTTAAAAATATCGTTCCCTTTCATGCATAACTATTGAAATGAAAGAAACAATAAGCAGTTTATGAACACACAATACGTTGCAAAAATACTAATGATACAGCTTTGGTAACCAGTCCAAATCTAACCTTTTTAAATTTTGATTTTTAATAGCTTATAAATTTGCAATTTATAAGCTATTAAAAATCATGCTACATGCCACGGGAGCAGAGTAGTATGGTTTTACACAGGTTAAAAACCACGGAAACCAGCAAATTCCACGCGCACAAAGTCGCGGGCAGCAGCCTGTAGATTAATAAAAAGAAACAAAAACATCGCAACGCTTTATATGAGTCATTAATTAATTCAAAAACTGTACAGTTTGTTATTCACTTAAGCGGGTTTGGTTCAATAGTTCACCGTCTAGTGCAGCGTGAGACCGTATAGGACTGGTATTGTTGGCAGGCGGCGATGGAACCACCCCAATAATAATAATAACATATTATTATAATAATATTAATTTACAGCTAACCGCACGCATCACGATCAGATATGGTTCGCCAGCACCGGTATCGTGGTTTCATCGTCTGTAAACTGTATACATGTCATGTGAATTATAATATTATTATGCAGATTTGTAGTTTCGGCATTGCCGAGATCGACTCTGCTGCCGATAAGTAACGTGCGGTAAATGTTTGTAAAGTAGAGAAAAGGGTGATTTATTAAATACAAGAAAAAAACATAATGTGGTGTATTGAAATGCGTTTGTCCACGATCACACCTGATTGTAAATGCTGTTGCGGTTCACACCCTGCGGGATACCACGTATATCTTTGGACCTTACTTACTACTTTCAAATTTGGAACATAACGGTTGTTGTCATTATAATCTCTAAATGTACTGATTACTAACACACCACACGGACGAAGCCGTGGAAACTTACATAAATCTCCAGGAAAATTGTAACACTCCTTTCCGGTGGTCAAAATAAATATATAAGCGACATCGTTTAGCGAGCTTCTGAAACGCAACTAAATCAACGCTCATTTATATTAATGCTCTTCATTTTCGCTCGGAAGCCGGATTTAGCTGAAAAGCAATTTCACATTAATTTAAATGATGCTTATGAACGTTTTGTAGTAGCGATAAGCGCTGTAAATTATTTGATGGATTGTCAACTTGACGAATAGTTCACTTTCCGTCAAATGACTTATTATGTAGGCACTTCATTGAACCTGATTGATTATCCTGATATTTTTTTATAAAAATAGTAGTTACTATTAATAAATAACTAGCTGTTGACACTACTTAATTCTTGTGGGATTTGTGGACCCCGCGGTTTAACCCGCGGCGATCGTTTTGCTCTGTTTCCGAGAGTTAGTTGGCGCGGCGGTTAAAATAAAGTGGTGCACTTTAACAACATCTATTGCACTTTGTAGTAAACTTCTTACTAGCTTTAAAACGCTAAATTACACTCTTGGGCGTTTTATGAAAACCCTGTTTAAGAAGTTCATATTTTTTATTGAAGATCAAGTATAAGAAATGTCGTGCTTTAAAATTTAAAAATAACGTGCGTCCATACAATGGTTCAACCCTTATTTTACCCCCTTAATGGATGGAATTCTCAAAAATCCCTTCTTAGTGCGCGCCAACGTCATGCAAGGAACCTTTGTGCAAAATTTTAAGTTTTAGGTCCAGTGGTTTAGGCTCTGCGTTGATGAATAAAGCCAGGTGGGCAAGCAATTACACAGGCATGCAAAGCAAGCGTCAGGGCGTTCCAATCTATACAAAAAGAAAATCAAGATGAAATCTTCTTGATTTTCTTTCTGTAGCATTGCTAAAAAATCTGACGATGGCGAAAAACTGATCGTAATTAGCGCATCAAAATACCTCGGCATAAGTCGTCAAATTCAAAGTCGGCATACACTTACCAAGAAAAATAATAAATTATAAAGTAAATACTGCCTGACTTTGAAAGCCATTGAAATATAATAATGGCACATTGTTAAGCTTAAATAATTAGGTATAAGTTTTTTTTTTTCTTTCATAACTTTATTAAAGCTTTTACTGTCCGCTTTTCTTGTTTTCTCTTACCTGACATCAAGTTCTTAAAAATATTAGTAAAATTAGTAGTAGTTTAGTCTTGCACTTCTCTAACGGCTCTTATAATCATAATAATATCATTAAAATCTTAGCTATTATTATTTCCTATAAATTTTTCTACAACTTTCTTTAAAGATTTCCACACTTGTAACTCGACATCATTGTGTTTTTCATCAAAATTTTCGTTTAACACCAATTCTTATCCTATGTCTCAAATGACCTCAGAAACATTTTTTATTGACTGTACCTAATGTTATTTATTATTATTATGAGGACATTAATCGGTTTTATACCAAGTGCTGCCTAGCTGCCCAGGAATTAATGTAGCTGTGGCTTCGTAGCATCAAAGTGTATAAAAAAATATATACTACTAGCTGACCCGGCGAACTCTGTTCCGCCTTAAAGGCAATAAATAAGCTATTAAAATTTTATAATAAAATTCATTTATTATTGTTAAGCTCAGGGTAATTTTAATCGAAATAAAGTAAAACACATTTACAAAAAAGACGATAATTATCGAGCAGTCGATAACTGCTCGATAATGATCGAATTCGATAAATATCAAATTTTGCACACCTATCAAAGATCGATGACAATGCAATAGTTCGAAAAAAAATAAAATAAAAATAATTAAATAAATAAATAAAAAACAAATAAAAAAAACGCTCTTATAAATAAACCAAACTAAAAAATAGACTATAAATAATAGTTTAAAAAAAACTAAAAAACACGCTTTTAAAATACTTCTAACTAAAAAGTGAAAGCGTGTGGCGCTCTGTGCCATATTTTTCGTCTATCGAGCAACCCACGCTTTTTCACAATAATACTAGTATTTTTTGTTTATTTACCATTTTCAGCTTATATTAGGAATTATTTTTCACTTTTTAGTAAGAAGTACTTTAAAAGCGTGTTTTTTAGTTTTTTAAAACTATTATTTATTTTCTACTTTTTAGTTTGGTTTATTTATAAGAGCGCTTTCTTTTTTTTTTTTCGAATTATTGCATTGTCATCGATCTTTGATAGGTGTGCAAAAATTGAATGAAATCTGTCCGTTTAAAGTGGGTCAAAATCGAGTCCAAAGGAGTCGGTTACATATATACATACATACATACATAGGTACAGGTGAAGCTAATATAAGCGTGTTAATTATTTGTTCTTCTGGGACGAATGTACAAGATAGAGATAGATCCCAATTCTGCCGAAATTAAAGTAAGTTTTAAAGTCATTTAATTTTTTAGGTTTTCGCTGAAGTATCCAGTATATAGATTCAGCTATAACAAAAATTATTGCAAAGAAATGTGAACTGCAAATGTATTTAAAGTGCTACAGCAGCTAATAACTTATTTTATCTATAAGAAAAGTTCAATCATACAAAATACTTAGGTATAAGACACTTATGTATTAGAATATTTATTTAAAATCTAATTTATTAAATAATTATTTTTTGGTCTGAAAGAGTATACTAGTCATGTGGTCCCATTTTCATAATATAATAACCAACTCTTATTACAACTTACTATTACAAATTTTGGGTACTTCTGCTGTAATTTACGTAAATGTAATGTGTTAGATTGGATAAATAAATCTATTCAAAAGAACGCATTTTATGAATGAAATAAAAAGGTCATAAATATAATCAGATTGTAATGTAAATATTACTGTCAAAAACGTTCAAAGTTACCCGACTTGACTGTATTGACGTGTACAATGCTTACCAATAAATAAATAAGTATGAGTATAATAATAGAGCTATGATTATTTTGTTGCAGCTTATCGAGGCCCTACACTATTTGCATTACACCGCTCATCTGATGCACCGCAACATTTGCCCACAAGTGATCATCGTTACCAAGAGAGGAACGTGGAAGCTGTTCGGACTCGAATATGCTGGTATGTACTAGACTTAATCCTTCACATCAATGATATACCTATACAACCGCATACCCACTTAGCAATTTTTGCCGATGATACTGCCACGTATGCGTCTTCTCCAGACACTGATTTGATAATAGCACGGTTACAATACTCTGTTGATTTATTAGAGGAATACTTCACACGATGGAAGCTTAAATTAAATAGCAATAAATCGGGAAGTATATTATTTACAAGAAAACGATAGTTGCCTTCAAGACATGTCCATATCAAAGATTATACAATTTCCTGATCAATTCACACACCTATGTCATGACATCAAACTCAACTGGATTAAACACATTGACGCACTTATGGTTTAAGGCGCCAAAGCACTAAATGCATTATGACCTGTACTTAATCGAAAGTCAAATTTGAGCTCTGCCACAAGGATATACTCAACGCTCGTACGACCATGTATTATTTACGCAGCCCCTGTGGGGTGTAGCATTTCAGACTCAAACTACTCTAAACTGCAGATGATCCAAAATAAAGCATTATAAATAGCTTACAACACGCTATTTAAAACAAATCTTCTAAATCTACATGTGCAAATAAAATTCCAATTTTATTTGCACACTAGCTGACCCGGCGAACTTCGTACCGCCTTAGCGTAAATTTGATGCACTACTTTATTTTGTATAGCTGACCTATCTTATGTATGCGTACCTATTCAATTTGAAGTGGAATCTATAATATCCTCCATATAAAACTGAATACCTATTTCCCTGGTCTCGTCATACCTGAGAAGGACTTTACTAATTTTATTAAATAAAAAACAAAATATATATTGTCGCGGTTATGTCTGTGGTGTCATAGATCACCACAGAGTTTTTTGTTTTAAATTGAATGACGTTGACATTCGTAACGCGCTTTTTTTTAATTATTATGCAAAATTAAATGTATATTTTTCAATCTTTCTGAGAGATTTTCTTAATATTTTTTTCCGTAAGAACCTTGTACAGAGTATTAGAAAACTACAAAAAAAAATCAGCCAAATCGGTCAAGCCGTTTTCATGCTATGTCGTGACAACGGAAAACGGGTTTCATTTTTATATTTTTTTTTTCCGTAAGAATCTTGTACAGAGTATTAGAAAACTACAAAAAAAAATCAGCCAAATCGGTCAAGCCGTTTTCATGCTATGTCGTGACAATGGAAAACGGGTTTCATTTTAATATTTTTTTTTCCGTAAGAACCTTGTACAGAGTATTAGAAAACTACAAAAAAAAAATCAGCCAAATCGGTCAAGCCGTTTTCATGCTATGTCGTGACAACGGAAAACGGGTTTCATTTTTATATATTATAGATTTGTGCAATTTTATGGTGATGAGTGTTAATTTAAACTTGATGTCAAAATGATTTTAAAAGGTGAGTCAGCCTGCAAAACAATTTTATTTTTATGAGTTTTTACAAATAGAATAATATCATTTGTAAAACTTATGTACCTACATGTTTACTAATAAAGACAATTCAAAATAAAAAAAAACAATCCTTACTAATATTATTAATGAGAAAGTAACTCTGTATGTCTGTCAGTCTATTTCGCTTTCACGGCTAAACCATTAAACCAATCTTAAATAAATTGGTATGGAGGTAGTTCAACACTTGAGGAAGCACATAGACTACATTTTAAAGACCTACCAAGCGGGTGGAGCTGCGCGTTAAGGCTGGTCATTAATAAAATAGAGTTATTAAAATTAAATAATAATAAATTATACAATTTCATAATACCTTGAAAAGCATTAAATAACGCAAAAAGTCAAATAAATAGTTATATTTAACTGACTTTAAAAAATGGGATGGTTCCAATACGATTAATTCTTTGTGATATAATATAATATTATATTATATACTATACAATAAATAAAATATAGAGATTGAGAACCTCCTTCTTTTTTGGCAGTCGGTTAGAAATAGAGTTAGACTTTTTACCGTCTAGTCGACGTAATTAACGTATAACTCCTGTACCACTTGAAAAAATGTTAAAAGTATCGTCGGTAAACCGCGGACCGGCAGACAAGAGATAATGAAACTATAAACTGGGTGTGCTTGCGTGAGTGAATGTCTGTATTAGGCCTTGTCATTGGGACCATTGGATAGTGAAATTGCTTCTGGTGTTCTATATAATGTAGATATCCAAAATATATAAGGGCTTCTTGTAAGAATTACGATAAAAAATCAATTTTTATGTGTGTGTATCTGTTTATGGCTCGATGCAACCAAAGCACACAAGAAATAAGCCCTAACTTAGCATCTCGTTTATTTAAGAAGTTGCTACGGTAAGTTTATGCGATACCAATTTAAGTTACTTCAGATAAAGATTAACGCGGTAATGCTGCCAGCATTTTTGGTACAAGGCCTACTGACAGTGACTCATTAATATTAGAGTGAGTTATTTTATTTGCTTTATTTAAAATCCAAAATAACCTTCTTAAAATAACTATTTTGTTTAATTTCCATCTAGAGAGTGCAAGTGTACTTTAACAATAGATTTTCGTAACATTATACAAGGAAGAATATTTGCTGATACGATAATATAATAATCAACCCCTGATATCTTATGAGAATGTACACGAGCATGCACAGAAAGTAGGGTGTAACCTACTTTCTCAAGTACTTGTGAAGTACGTTACAAATCAGGAGCTCCCCTAATCGGACCGCGGGTAACTATGGGTAACGGTTGTTGAAGGCGCTTCACGAATGAGATGAACTTCACCATCGACCAATCTTGTGACGACATCTGCTTGATGCGATCGGAATCGGTGAATCGGTGTTTAAGAAGAGTGCTTTCTATTAAAGAATGGAATAAAATGTACTATGTAAAAAAATATACTGTAACTTGTATTTTTTTATGATTAATAAATTAAAGATAAAATGTGATAGCTCATACATAGATAAATAAATTAATCATACAAATCATAGGTAGACTGACTAGGTATTGTATTTTGAGTTAATCAGTGATATCTCTCCATGTATACATGTAAGGATAATGTGTGTACTGTGTGTGTTATGTGTGTGTGCGTGCGTGCATATGTGTGTAAGTTTTGTCTGTGATATTTATGTGAATTGTGAGGTTTATGAATATGAGAAGAAGATAAAAGTGGGAGGGTAAGAAGTTGAGGATGTCTGGTGGATGTGAAGCTAGATACGTGCGTAGATTAATAGATAAATAAGACATTAACCATTTCATAAAAAAATATTTTATTTTCTATATTATGAGATTTCTGGTCTAAATTTTAAACGTTGAAAAATATAAGCTAAAAAGCAATAGAGTCAAAATACATTGCGTTGTGGCCCTCTAGCGCTGTAGTCGCTCTCTTAGATTTGTTCTGAGACTGGGTGTGCTTGTGTGAGTGAATGTGTATTTGGCCTTGTCATTGGGACCATTGGATAGTGTAATTGCTTCAGGCGTTCTATCTAATCTAAAATATCCAAATTATTATTATTATTAATTATTATGGCTCTATATCTATTACAGAATAACGACATACAATTTTGACACTATTGTGCGACAGATATATTAGCTGGCAGCCATCACTCATTACGGATTAGCGCCGAGACTTCAGTCTTTAGTTTGACATAAAACCAATAACACTAAAAATTTTTTGTCTTTGACTTCTCCTATTGGATTTACATTTAGTCTAGTACTTCAAAAATGCCGCGTGACAACCTGAAATGAAACTTGAAAATATCCAATAGGTTAGGGTTGGCTTTTATTATCAGGAGGACCTTGAGCTTGCAAGCCATTTAAAAAAAAAATCTAAATCCTATTTCAAAGTTAAGCTTCAGCTTCTATAATAAAATTAAGTTACTTCTTTATTATATCCAAAGAGGCCAAAATGATACTAAATTAAAAAGTTGACTTTATGTCAAAATGTTATTGTCACACGATGGCTCAGCATAGTTCCATTTTTGAAATTGATCGAGCCCCACAATTACTAACTACAACCGCTCTTCCATTCAAACTTTCGTCCCTATTTTCACCCAGTTAGAGGCCGAATTTTCAAAAATCCTTTCTTATTGACTCTATGATAATTTATAAAGAACAACATTCAAAAAAATATAATAATAACATATAAATCACTTGACACTGAATTAGTCAATAATTACAATTACAGTACATTCCTGACATGATACAAACGACATCTCAAACAAACAACTCTTTAACTGAGTAAAAAGGATTCCGTCACTAACCATATATGTGCAACTTATAAAAAAAATACTATTCTGTAGTTCAATTATCCACAGAGGCAATGAATTATAAATAAGTGGAGCCATTAGTGCAGCAGAGTATCTTCATCTATGTCCGTAAAAACCTGCCTCTTCTCTTTTACTCTAAGAAAATACAAAGTGTATTTTATAAGCTTTTCATAATACCTTTATGAAAAGCTTATAAAATAGGGATAATTATTATTCTTATTATTTGCACGTTTGATGAAGTATATTTTTTATGCTACGCTATTTTGTCAATGAAGTAAAAATAAAAGTTTTTTGTATAATTGAACTTTTAATTATTTAAATAGATGAAGTAAGTTATTAGTTACGATAATAAAGGAAATTTAAATACATTTGCAGACCACGCTTCTTTGAAATAAAATGTTAATGGCTGAATCTGGAATATTTCAGTAAAAATCTAAAATTGAAATATCTTCAAAATTCATTCAAATAGTTTGTTCTTTCTTTTTTTTTAACGACGCGACGCCCGAACTATAAATAACTCCTGTATCGCGGGAGTGGTCACAAACATAGATAGGTACATTTTACAAACACAGTGCACATCCAAAGACATTTAGGGGCTCAGATTGTTGTATTTAGGCTAGGGTAGGTAATTCGTAATAGATGAGTCGCATTACCAATAATCCTGTATATTTTCTTTATTGTAACTAACAAAAAATAATTTAGAATTAATTGTTTGTGTTTGTTTCAGAAACCGTCATAATGTCGGATCCCACGGAGATGATATCCGTTCCGCCGTGGTCTATCAAGGTGGCAAAGTTGGCACAGCCTAACTTGGACTTCTTGGGTAAGTTTATGTTTGGAATCATGATACACATAATTGAAGAGAAATATTTCAAGTCTCATGCTTAATATAGCAGCTATATTGTATATTTACATACCTGACATTTTCGTGAGCCAAAAAAATTAGATTTTAACATATACATTTTAACTGTCCTGTGTTGAAACCCGTAAATTTCTATGGATAAATGCAATGAAATATATTCAGAAATATCATTTTTACATTATAGTTGCCGTGTAGGAACTGCTTTAAAATAACTGCCACTGTCTTTCCGCCTATTAAGGGTGTAGTGTTCCCACAAAAAAGGTATCAATTACTGTATCTATCAACCTTAGATATAAATGTAAGTGAATATTTAAATTCGATGAGCAGATCCAATGTTTCTGCATTTTGCACCTGTAGACCCAAACTATAAGTAGCACACACATTTACAAACGTCAATAGGAAGTTGGTTGCCATGGTTATGGTGAGAAGCTTTGCATAGATAGCAGAAATTAGATGTGCACTGTACCGCGGTCACGTTTTATATACTCTGTTTGAAATACTAGTTGAAGTTACAAACTAACAGAATATACCTAGTTAATTTCAATTATAAATTCAAAGTAGAGTTAAAAAACTAAGCGTTAGTTTATTACATTTAACACGAATTATTAGTGGTAGCTAGACTGTATCGTTTATCGAGTGACACTAGTAGTACGAGAGCCCACGACCAAAACCATGTCTCATAGCAATACGGCAAAAACCCTATAAAATCGTTAGATTGTATGATTCTGTACCCAACTAGGTGTGTAGTAACGGTCGAAAGTGTAGCAACTGCGTGGGAGGCCATTTCTGCTGTGTCAAAAAAAAAAGACAGTCGGTATTATAGCAATACGTCTGATAGTGAAAATGTACATAGATTTTATAATTTTATTACGAAAAAGTTTGTTTTCAGACATTTTGCGCGTAGCATATAGCCTGAGCGCATTTTTGAAAATGTCAACAAATTTAGCCGACCTGTATCCTAACAATACGGATAAAATTTTTTTTCAACTTTTCGTATTGCTGCCATGATTACCAAAATCCTGTTTTCAGACACTTTAAGTGTAGCATATACTACCAAAAACGAAAATAACGTTTCGGAGTCGCCTGGCCGACGCCCCTGTTAAATGTTTTTTTTAAATTTACAGCCTTCATAGATATTCAACATTTACAATAAATTACCAAAGTGTTGGAAAGAACTTAATATTAATTTATTTAAAAAAGACTTCGTAACTTTCTGACTGATAAAGCCTATTACAGTATAAGTGAATTTATGAATGAAAAAGATAGTGCATTTGTGTAGTTTATACTAGTTTTTAGTTAATTGTTTCATATTATTGTTTAAATTTATTTTTATTTGTTCTTTGTTAGTTTTGTAATATTTTATGCTGTCTTTGTTGCTTACATGTATTTTAACGGTTATGTAACCTTTCGCATGCCTATTGGTAAAATTTGGTGGAACTAATATTCTTTATGTAACATCATACTGTACACCCATATTTGCGAAATAAAGTATCTTTATCTTTATCTTTATTCAAGAATCTCCCTTGTCTATTATATGTACTTTGACAGATTATTTCTTTTGTAAAAATTACTCAAGTGTGCTTTACATAAAACCAAAACTATCAAATCAATCAGTATTTAATTTTCCCAGTTTCCTTTTGTGCGATTTATTTCAGTCCTTCAACTTCAATGTTACGGTTTCGGGTAAATTCTTTGTTAATTATCATCTAATAAATTCAGGGTCGCAACGTATTCATTGGTTTGTAACAGAAAATTCAAGATGCCTCAATACGATTTTTAAATGATATCTGAGTATCGAAAAGTTGTCTCATAGAGAAGGTGCTACACTTAATTTGTCTGATATAAATTTTTTGCACATGTGGACAACTTATTTTATTATGTCCAACAATTTTCAGACATATTGCTATGATACCGATCGGTAAAATTTGTTAACATTTTCAAAACGGTCTCAAAATTTAATGCGTTCACATTTCCGTCTGAAAATTGTTTTGTTCGCATCAAATAACCAAAATTTACTAATAAAAAAAAATTTCAGACGTATTGCTATGAGACATTTTTTTTGTCTCATTTTTAATTTTTTTAAGTGATTTTACGGGTTTGCGCTACACCACTAACGTCTGAAAAATATGTTTCCGGTATCTCAGAACTATCATTCAACTACAGTCTGCAAATCAGACATATTGCTATGATGCAGTTCGGTAAAATTCTTTGACAATTTTGAAAATTCGGTCAGATCAAACGCTACGCGGAAAATGTCTGATATTGGTATTTTCGAGTTCAGGATAATCGTATCTATCGATTTGATGCGGTTTTGGCCGTATTGCTATGAGACAAAAATTTTGGTCGTGGGCTCTCGTACTATAGCTCTCATCGATTGGCGTGCGCGAGGTCATAATTTAAGTTGGTAAAATCCAAAATTTGAATTACCCAGTTATGTACGAAGACATTATTTTTCCTTGCACAAAACTAAAATATAATTATATAATAATATATATTATTATGATTATATTAAAATTAAAAAGTTTAACAAAAGTATGTATAACAACTGGCACCAAAATAAAGAATTTTGGCAGGTTTTGTGTTTTGTGTTTCAATGAGCAGATTCCCGGTAATAACTTTTCCGAGGGGTGGAATTGCAAAGTTATAAGATTCCTTGGATGCAGGGCTAAACTTCTACGTCATAACGAAGACTTTCCTACTAGTTATGGATATATGAGTGTAATATACTCACTATTTAGTTATGTGACCTAAATAGTTGGTATATTATTGACCCACTTAACATAATATAATAAATAATATGGCAATACGTTTATTTTCTCTGCACAATAGGTTTTGCTTTACAATTAATAGATGTTTATCATAATTATAAAAAGCGACAATGTCTTAATTTCACCTATGTAAGAGACTGGTGACTGATGTATGTTTAAATTAGACCTGTGTTAAAGGTCATTAGTGCCCACCTCGGTTCAAATAAGGCAGCAAAACTCTGATGAACAAAAAATAAAATAAAGCTAAAATAAAAGGGAAAATATAATAGGTAATATATTATACATAGATACATAATTATCCAACGCTACCTCATTTTATCGAAGATACTGCATTTTATGAAGTCACTTAGTTAAAATTGATGTCAATGTTCGTATCAATAAAGCCATCTGTCAATTGGAAAATAAGCACATACATACAACCTGGAAACAGTTTGTTCAGAAGCAGTTACTAACACAAGTTATAAGAGAAAAATAAAAAAAAATATTTCTTAGTAGGTACATACACATAACCAGGTAATGAAGAAAAAATTATTTAATCCAAAAGTGACACAAGTTATACTTGAAAAAAGAACACAGCTGTGTGTTATATGCTTATCCTGCCAATAAGATTTATCTAACACCTGTAAAATTAGGTTTAAAAGGAGATAAATAATATTTATTGCGAAAAAAAAATAGACTACTAAAAACCTTGATAACCCTTATAAAAAGCATTAAAACTCCAAAATTCGGTTAAATAGTTCTTGAAGCCATACATTTAAATTGGAAAAAAATGATCAGCACAGACTTCAAGAACTATTTGTTTAATCGAATTTTGGCGGAGCGTGGGTCCGCTGGAGACCCACAGCGCCGCAGCCGAAACAACAGAAGCCCTACCTGTGTACTTTAATTGGGACGCCGGGCGGGAACAATTAGGGAAGCACTTACAGTTTTGTGTTTTGATTTCGCAGCGTCCTATTCCGGAATATAAAATTTAACCTTGGTCACCCACCCATATTTATACCTCAAGAAAGTTGCTTAATCATAAAAAAAAGATCTAAATTATTAATTAATCGAATTAAATTAAGTCTACACTTCTATTGGCACTATAATATAGTGCCAATAACATTTTCAACATGAAATTTTCATATTATGAAAATTTCATGTTGAAAATGTTACTAGTCCAGTTTACTTTTTTATTTCGGAAGGCTTTAGTAACTATTATTTTTTTTAAATTGGGCTCGGGACTGAATAAGCCGAATATCATTCGGCTTTTGCTTATACCAATAACAATTATTTACACACTAACAAATGAGTGTTTTAGTTATAAGGAGCTCGTGGCTAAGTCGATCTTGCAGGCTAAGGTAACCGCGGTCGGCCGTGGATGGGTCCACCTTCTTTAACATAAGGAGTTTTTCTCCGTGCTTCGGAGAGCACGTTCGCTGTTGGTTCACTCACAGCATGCAATAGTATGAAGCAGTGAACAGAACACAAGTAAAATGTATAATATATTTTACGATTCAGCTTTTGAACGGCAATAAAAAAAAATTGCTAATTTAGACTCAAAATATTTTGCAAGTTTTAATATGTACGGTTGTGTTTCTTAATAAAATTGAGGATTATTTTTAAATAACACATAGAGTATGTGTTATTTAAAAATAATCCTCAATTTTATTTATTAACACCTTTTATTTATTAAAATATTGAAAACGTAAATAATATATTTTAGGGTATATTTTATATCGCGATTTAAAAAAAGTTAGGAATATATAGATACAAAATAAATGAAAATATATGAACAATAAATTATACAATTGTATAATTATTAATTATATTGAATTCATCTGAAAGTACCGGCCACCCTCGGCGTGTATGACAAAATGGCATGTTATGAATGTTAAAAAACTAAAGAGAAGCGTCAAAATCATACATCATGGCGTTCCATTGTAATTGCCTACTTCACTTATTGTATATGTTCACATGTATATTTTTGTTAACAGCTCCGGAGGTGCAGGTCAATGGTCAGTGCAGCATTCTATCAGACATGTTTTCCTTGGGTCTGGTCATCTGTGCCGTGTTCAACAACGGAAAACCCTTAATTCAAGCCAACAATAACCCTCTGCTGTACCTGAAGCAGGTCGAATTAGTAAGTACCTAGTACAATTTTATTGATACATTACTAAGCACGGTCTAGGGATATTTTGTTAATCACATTGTAACGAAAAACTATATATGTCCTAACGAAAAAATTATATAGTGCTTCCAATTTCTTTTTTTAATATATTTTTTTTAAACCTGGTTGGTAATCGTGGGCAGAGACTTTGATGTACTCACTAGTCTAGCTGTGGTCCGCAATTTTGTCCGCATGAAATTCGATATTTCCATGAGAAATCCTTAAAAATTTAGGGACTTCCCGCATACACTTCCAAACCCAAATTTACCTCTTTAGAGAGTGGGATTGCCATAAACTCAATTCAATTAACGTGTCCTACATCTAAGAAGATTCTTTGTACTACTTTAAATGTATAATTGAGGATCAAAAGAAACTATGCGAGCAGCTTCGTTTCTAGCAATTTGTTTTATTTACGACTCATAGTTGCATATCCTTTGCTTGCACGATTAGTTTAAAGTAATTACGGTTGAGAAAGTCCTTATTTTCTTTAAATATTCACGTATGTTTGAGACAGTTAGACTCAAATTACGGGAACGGGGTCATAAAAAATTTAAATGAGTATATTTCGTTACAGGGTGGGATGCAATAAATTGCTGAAGCTGATCGCATAATTTGGATCGAACTTTACTTGGAAAGTTCTTTTGTTTCGCAATTATGCTAACGCAACTAATAATACTAATAATTTGTTTTTTTTTCGACTTGTAGGCTGTTCGACGTGAGGATCATTCACATAATAGCAAATGTGATTTTTACTAAGTATATCGTATGCGTAATAATTAACTGAGCATTTGTTTTTAAATTAATAATATCCACCAATAAATAAATGGTGTATTTATAAAGTTTTCGGCTACTTTAAAACGCGCGCTCCGGGCCGGTTGGTCTGGCGACCGCTTAAGTCACCCTCATTCCGAGCCTGGTCCATCCAAACAAAGGAATCAGATTTTGTTTATTTTAAGAATGTTTACTGTTGCGAGCATACTAAGTACCTAAGATTGCTTTAATAATTTCCCTAGATTTATTAAATAAAATCACAATAACAAAAATACGTGCGAAGGCCACGAAAACACTTAATAAGAATTTTCTCGACCATCGTTGCCTCGTGGTTTGTCAGGGAAACTTCAAACTAACTGTGCAACGTGATAGTATCGGCTACGCTTCTACGAATCGGTTATAAAACCAATTTCTAGGAACGAACGCTTCATTACTTCAGTAAAATATGTTAATAATATACTAGTATGATTTCGCAGTCGAAACCTGTCATCATTTAGTTGAAAGTAAAATCAAACACACTTAAACCTTCTGCTTTGATAAAAAATATTGGACCATAGTCGTGAGATGAATGTAACTAACTCATTCTGCCTTTTCATAATATTTAAGTTTTGACTAGTCTCATTTTATTATAATAATATGCAATTTTACGACTCAAAAACTATATTATCAGAAGTATATTTTTTGTACTTATAGTTTAGCCGAGGATATTTAAAATCGGCAAATGATATACATTAAAATATTTATCTCCTCTATGAGCTATGTAATATGCCAATTTGTTTTTACAAAATTTTTAACTCTACAACGAAAGAACTAATCCTAGGTCAAACACGGTCATCAGGGCCGAATTTTGAAGTGACATGTTATTTGCAGTTGGAGCAGCAGATTAATCTGCTTCTGCCTCGTGTGCCGGGCGCCTTGCAGGAAGCCGTGCAGCGCCTCATGACGAGGGACCCGCATCCTCGCCCTACCACGCAGCTGCTACCACTCATCAAGTATTTCAAGTAAGTAAGACTTAATCTTTTAAAAATTAACAATGGGGTATAAGTGTGATTAATATTAAAACTATAAAGACATTAAAACGAAAGAATAAGAAGAAAGATTCTGCCACATCGACTTGGCGGTTTAAATATTTGTAGTAATAACATAAATACCTCCAGAGTATCACTAGATAAACAACTTCACGAACTTACTACAGGTTCTTTCAATATGTTCATTATACACCTTATTATACAATTCTCAATAGTTAATAATTAAAGTACTCTTATTCAACATGTATAGATTATGCTGTTGTTAATGGAAAAAAAAAATAAAAAAAAAAGAATAAAAGGATAAAAGGATGTTATACTATTATTACCTGTAGAAAAGCATAGTAGTCGAACTTTTGTAGCGTTAGCAATGCAAACTGCATTGCATTAACCGTGTATGTTAGATTTCGAGCGCGGTAAGCCGTTCAAAGTGTACTTGTATGAAGGATAGCGACTATTATGTTTTTAATTACAGCTTGCAGTAGCAATTCTTCAATTACACCTAAAAAGATTTTCTTTTCAAGCTTTCGATTACATTTAAGGTCCAAACAAGCTATCCAGATGTGATTCACGTCATGTCAGCAACGTTATGTGATGTTACGTTAGAAACACTATCACGCGAAAACATGCCACGTTCACGTGTTGCGTTAGTTTATCAAGTAACCACGCGATAATTTGGAATGTCTGTACATTGAAGATATTTAAGAAAAATTTATACAACGGATCTTAATAACACCCAGGAAAGCCAAAATATATTTTTTGTCTGTCTGTCTGTATGTTCGTACGCGCATCACGCAAAACTACTGCATGTAATTGGATGCGGTTTTTATAGTTCCGTAGCTGGAAGTATTAACTTAAGAACTATAGGCTGACCGTTTAACTGAGACCTCGCCTGCGCGGTACAGGGGCGCGGGGGTATGACGACAAAGGGGACTGAAACAGATGCGGGCGGTGGGGGCACTTAATGAAACATACAGGAGATGAAATGCACCAAGATATTTCCTAAGATATGTGACATCATAGGAAAAAAGAAATAGTGATTTATCAAATGAAAAATAGATAAGAAGATACAAAATTTTAATGCACTTATGTACGTAAATAAAATAATTGAGAATAAACTATTATACTATTTTTTATCTAAACATATAATTAAATCGTAAGAAAGTCAAAACTTTTTTTGGGTCCAGTTTCTTTTTTCTAAAATTTATGTATACGTTAAAAGCCTGACTGTTTACTTTATGTCTGAAGATTTTTCGATTCATCTTGAGATTGTTATTACATGTGTACCTCTCACAAGGTGTCTGCAACAGTCAACACATGCGATCGCTACCCATGTAGCGAACGAAATGAACTATCACAAAAATTTGCCCACCGCCCGCAGCTGTTTCAGTCCCCTTTGTCGTCATACCCCCGCGCCTCTGTACCGCGCAGGTGAGGACACAGTTAAACGGCCAGCCTATAAGTATATGTTTTATCTTTGTATTTTATCCCTAAGGAGATAATAAGGGGGGCATAAGTTTCATGCTAGGTTCGTAAATTTTAAAGGTAAATGCATGAAATTCTGCACATAGGAACCTCACAAGATGTAAAGTAACAATAAGAGTTTAGGAAAATGCCGCACCTTAAAAGGTGGTTAATTTTGGGTTGTAAAATTGTATGTAAAGCTAGGCAATTTTGAAGGCATTTCAAGAAATTCTGTACGTGGATTTCCTACACGACATAAATTAACAAAGGGGTAAATTTGAGTATGAACGTGTATGAGTGAAATGCCTCAATTTTAAATAACGTGACAATATCGAATTCCTCGCGTTTAAAGAATCTGGTTGTTACAAATAAAATTGTTATTATTCATACATATTATTTTATAGGTGCCATCTTAAATGCATTTCAATTACAATAAATCAAATTGGAGATTCAACCTCTGGCCGTAATAAAATCAAATTTCAGTCTTAAAACTTTATTAAATTAACGGGTAATTAAATGAGTTACATTATTATTTTCAATAAAGTGTGAAAGCGTAAGGAGATTCGAAACATGCATGGCAGGAATTCGATCGTCGTGATCTCGTAAATGCGGCCCATTTCTAGGTATTGATATTCCATGATTATTTTCGTGAAATGTATGGCGGGCATTAACAATTAATTATTTTTTCTACAGAAGAAATCAATGCTGTTTTAAAAGTAAAAGCATTTTACGTTAATTTATGATTTGATACGGAAATAAGTGTTAGTCCTTGAAGTGTGGGTGGGTTTCCATTTCGAAAATTAAGTTATTGATTATAGCGGTGCGGGGGAGATATCGAAATGAGACAAAAAAAAGGCAAAAAAGTAATATATATATAAACTTATATAAATGATATCATTAGGCTCAGTATAAAATTACTCAACATGATATGCGATCATTATGTACGCACTATAATAATAACATTAAAATAATATCAAATAGTTCGAGCCATTTCTCTAGATACCATAATATACGGTGGTCTCCACACTCACACATTAATGGTTTTAAAATTGAGATCATCTGCCATCCGAATTGAAATAATGATTGCATTGCTATTAAAAAAATCATAATAATGAAGTCTGTATAAAATCATTATACCTATACAGACTTCATTATTATGGTTTTATGATGCTTGTATGTGATTGCTTTTCATAAATCCGGGCTCAGAATATAATCCCCAGATCAAATTACACACATGGCATATCGCCTATATTACCCAGAAGGGTCAAATTGATGCCAGGGGAGATTTTAACTTGACCATTGTTTGATGACAATAAGAAGATAAATAAAATTGATAGTCTAGTTAAGAAGCTTAACTCATCAATTATATTGCTAAACTATAAAATTAAAGGTGCTAATTTGAAAAGATAAAATGTTTATTGAAGCTGGAATAACGTATTCAGATAAATCATATTCTGATTCTGTTTCATATTTACAGCTGTTTGTTCTACAATTTATTAGTCGCTTGACAAGAAAACATTTTCTAGATGCAAAACGATTGCCAAAGACTTAATAAGTTTGGGAGCGAAAATGTAATTTAAAAACGCTGCATTATTTTTTTGTGACACCACTGATGCGACCAAATCCTAGTCTACGTGTCTTGTGTGCGCGTCAGGTCGCGAGTGTTGCACGTGATAAGAAGCTTACGGCGCGTCAGTATGCTACAAATACTACAATATTATACAGGCTATATTCCTATTGTCCGATTAATCCATAACTACTTGTTCTGAGAATGAGTTTGCTTGTGTGAGTGAATGTGTGTATTTGTTATAGTAAATACTGACCATGTTTCAAATCTGTGGTAGTCTATATTTACGATGTACGTAACATCACATACGTGGCATTACATACGTGGCATCACATTAGCCTAGTTTTTTTGGACTTTTAATCATAATTTATTACGGTTGTTCATTATTTAAATAGGTGTCCAGCCGAGCCTGCTATAGTGGCAATGCAATTTCTGGACGTTATTACTATGAAAGATCCCGCTCAGAAGGCCAATTTCTACCGCGGCCAACTCATTGATGCCTTGCCATACATCCCAAAGGTAAGTGAAGTTGATTTGTTAAGCCACACGAAGTGGCGATGTCAGAGGTAAGTCAGCTTTGCGTAATTTTAAGTCATTTTTATGGTACTTATTTAGTGTCTAAACGTGTAAGACATATCTTATTCTGTGGCTACACGTTCCATGTTAGAACAAACAATTGTGCAAACAGGTCGTTTTGCCGGCTACATACTCAATCTTACTTGGTGCAGTTTGAAATACTATTAGATTTAAAATTTGTACAATACGTTTAACTTTTTGTGCAAGTAAGATGAGCGTGTTACCAGTACCTTATTGAAGATTAGCACGAGCAAAGTGCATGTTCATAATATAAGGTAGAAGATGTTATAACTTTGGTTATAAAGATACCAGTTTGGTTTTATATTTGTAAAATAAACAGCTACGAAATATACATTTAAGACTTCAGTCACTATACTCTTTTAAAACGTGGCATATTTGACTTCAGTCTTTGACTGCCTTTCCAGGACGCCTTATTTTACGTTTTGATGATTTACACTGCTCGCCAAGATCGCTTAATTGCTTTTTTTAGGGTTTCTTAAGTCAAGAGTCTATGACAACAAGCTTAGACTCTTGAAGCCTTCAGATTGAATAACCGTCAGAAATGCGGGAACCTATCGCCGGAAATTGATAGCAAATTGCATGAATCGGCCCGTTTAGTTATCATCGAAAGCCACATGACGGATATCCTTTCAAATGGTTCAAATAGAGATTTCCAACACTCAAAACCATTTTTTATTCGGCTGAAAAGGTATTTAAAAGGTATAAAACTCGATGATCAATATCGCACCTAGCGTATGCTAATTTATACTCTACTTTGTGACCCAATGACAACTAACTAACTTCCCGGGTATGCTGGCATTCATAATACGTGTGAACTCTACTCAATGCTCCACATTTGATGTTTCACAAAATAAGGTATGTCTGGCACGCCTTTGCTCTCGGTTCTCTCGGGTAATTGTTATTTTTGAATTAAATACAACATTGAAATTGATTTGCTGAGCGATTAATTTTGCAACAAAATTAGGTCAGTAAGCTAAAGGGAATTTATTAGTTACTAATGTGAAAATTAATGAAAGACTTTCTCTGATTATATATGTTTTTCATTACATTAAAATCTGTTTGCAACACAAACATGTTTTCTTTTTCAGACGCCATGCCATACCGTTTTTACTATAGCACAAAAGTCGAAAAGTATTTGTAAGATGAACTGGGTGTATTTTTTGGGAACCACCTGAAAGGCTAATTAATCTGAATACTTGGGATAGCAAATTTTACTCAAAGGAATAATATCTTTATTTTAAAAAATAAACATGAAATAACTTACTTTACAGTGTATTTTCTCTTCCAAAGATTTATCATCAAGTAAGAAAGGTGAACTTTATTAATAGTTTTATCTGATTGAAACTCACCTTGAGCGCAATCTCAGAGGTCTTAGCAATAAAAGATGCAATACGGTTCGCTCGGCACTTCGAAGATGGCGGAAACATCTGGAAATGAGAAATGGTTGCGTAATTACATTTGCATGGTGGATTGGAGTGGATGAAACTAAGCCACACTTACCTACAGAGCGGAGCGGATTGAAATGAACCGTGTATGGTTTATTCTCCAAATTAGACTATGTTATTTTAAGTTTGCACAAGTATAGTTTCAGTTTGATCATGTGAAATTATTTTGAAAAAAAACCGTCTTTAAAATACCATGGAAAAGCATTTAATAACAGAAACTAAAAAATTTTCTCGAAGTCAGTGCCGATCCTTTTCTTCCAATTATAATTTATGAGCGCCGACTTCTTAAACTATTTATTCGACATATTAATGATTAGATTATGCGCTTTGGATTTCTTACAACATAATTATCAAATATTAAATAATCTAAATTAAATGAAACGACTATCAAATTATAGACATAGAAACTACAATACAGTTCTTAAAATAATATGACTCGTACCATATAAAGCTTATTTAAAAGGTAACGATTTCCAAACAAAAATATTCGTGGTAAAACTTCAATCAACGGAATTTCTTAATTTTCACCAGTAGTCATGACTAGTCATGCTTGGATACAAAAAAATATTCAAAGCAACTGGAACTAAGTAAGGTTCAGTTTCTGACGTTCCGGATAGATTTTATCTGACCCATAAAATATAATCTGACTGAATTTAAAAGTGACTCAAGTTACACTTCAAAACACAGCTGTCACTTTTTTATGTGTGTTATATGATTATCCTGCCAATAAGGTTTATCTAATACCTGTGAAATTGGGGCTAAGTATCATAAAACGAAGAAAAGTAATAATAGGTGGGTGTTCACTAAAAGTGTAATCGAGAATTATTTATTTGTGAATGTCTAACTTGAGCGGCATTTGGATACGCAAAGGACATTCTTTTTAAAACATGCACATCATATATTTTAGCATTGTATTTTAGTCGGCTTACAAAAACACTATCTAAAGCCCTGTCCGCCAAATAAAGATTATTTAGATACAGCTTCTCTTAAGGATCTTCTCTCAGTTTCGTTTGAACGAATTCTTCGTGATATTTTTTCGAATAAAACTTCTTTCTCTTCGAAAACTTCGGGCGTTTTTAATTCTTGTCGGTTAAACCACTTTCTAATAATCCTATTACTTGTGCAAATTTAATAAACACCGAGGCTCATATCCAATAATTTTCCCGATATATTTTTAGCATCTATTGGAGCTCTATAAATTTTTGGTACGTTGAAAAATCTGCTATCTCCTATATCTAGAGCTGAGATCTTCTTAGCCGTATCATTTCATGGATGGAATTCTCATTTGAATCGGAATTTATGTCAATATAATTTGAAAAAATATCGTTGCTATCAGCGTTACCTGACTTATCTGGATGTTGAATAGAAGAACTGTTATTTGTAATATTGATAAAAATACACACGGGCAAAGGAATCCTAATTAACTCGTTTGAATGTTTGATAGCAGAACTGTTCGCGGCTTATGCAGAATATTTTTGGATTTTGCCTGTAAAATTTTTAGAATACACAACCAAATTATCTAAAACAGAATTTCTATGCAATATAGTGATGAAACTAGCATCGCCATTAACATGTCACCATGTTCATTTTTCACTAACGTATCTGACGCATATGCAATATCAGTAAAAGTAATTGTTTTTTGGATACATCTACAATTTTTTCATCTGGCTGGATAGCTGTAATTAATATATAAATTAATCATAAATCAAAAAATTTACTCATCACATTTTCAATCAGACCAATATATTAGTAAGTTTAAGAGTATGGAATGAGTACCTTAACAACAGATCTAAGAGTGGTAAGAGATATTCATTTTGGGGTCTCTATTCAGGGTGTCAAGATAAACTCATATAGATCGCGATACTATGTAATATAATTCTGGTACCAGGAATTTGCTTACTCACTACATTATTATAACTATCACTCGGGCGAAAGTAGTTGATTTCTTTTCCGCAGCTTGGCTTCGGGTCATAATACACCCTCAATAGAATCGACGACTTCCATCACTTGATGTTCAATGTACTATTTCTGTGTGACAACAAATCTTAAGTACATCACGAGAGGCTTTTGCTAGCCCGTGTCTTAATTTTATTACTAAAGCTGTCTCAATTTTTTTTACCGTCAAATATCATAGACAATGTAGTTATTCTAAGTAGCAATAGTCAACTAAAAAAAAACTCTCTTATTTATACTCTTCCTAGTGGCCTAGCTATTTTGTTCAACTGAATTCAGTGTGACAAAATAGTTTGGCCATCGTTAAAATTGTTTTAGCTAAAATCTCAAATCGTATTTTATGACATGATTAGCAAATCTACTGATATTATGTAATGTTTAATGTCATCTCATAGTATTTATTATTTAAATACTAGAAATACTAAGAACTTAATATCTTTATTATTTCAAAGACATCTTCTAAGATATATCGTAACGTAGACAACATTTCTTTGAAATAGAGCCGTGTTTGTCTTTTATTTATCGCATTGAAGTAAAGAAAATGAGAGTAAAAGCACTTAAATTTTCTTCTTGCCAGAGAGTATTGTTGTTGTTGCGTAGCCTTGACATCGGATTAAATATCAAGTGCACTAACTAAGCTTGTTTGCGCACAAGAACGATCTGCTCTTCTCGGTACTTGTTTATAGTTCAGGCAGCTGATATTGACATAATAACTAAATTAAAGTTTCCACGCGGGGCGTATTTTTAACGCGAACATAATGAGCCTTTTGGTGACGTTAGTTAGGTGTTGATTGTTGCATTTTTGTTTTTGCAACCGTGCTGTGTTTAGAAGTTTCCAGTCGTATCTCGTTTGAAGCGCGTGTACGCGTGTCACCTGCGCGTCGCCGTCGTTTGCGCAATAAACATACACCGTGTACATACAGTCTTGTTTATTCGATTTTATTTATTTTGCAGTTAATTGTTTCAACAGGCGTTTGATGTTTGTTCTTAACGGACATTAAGTTTGAAATAATTTGTTGTTCATCGCTAATGAGAAATGTACGTTTTAGAAACTACGATGGCAGCATGTTTGGCCGTGCCTACAGCTTGAAGTGCGCACTGCTGAGGTGCTAGCCGCTGTTTTGATGCCAGTTCTGTGGCTCGTGAATGATGCCACACAGGACGAATTCTCATCTTACGTCCTGCCAACTCTCAAGTAAGTGCAACAAATTTATTACATTTCTTTTTCAATTGTGAGTTGAGCTGTTTAAAAAATGTATACGTTTAAACGCCTATTTACCATCGACTAGTAAGTAGCATTTAAGGTTATATTCATCGTATAATTGCATTTTGCACTTATTGTTCGATGTTTTTATAATTTGGATAATTCAAGATTTTAATCTAGGTTTTAAATGATTAAATATTGCAGAAATTTGATGAACTCACCAAAAAGTGTGCAGGCGTCGGTCACAATCTTGGAGAATATGCATGTCATTTTGAAGAAATGCCAAAAATCAGAAGTAAACAATGATATCCTGCCAATGTTGTACCATGCTCTGGATTGCAACACACACCAGACGCAGGTAAAGCACCTGACCCCTAAACCCATTAGAAAGCCCAATTTTTTTTTATTTTTAAAATAATGTACGGTCACATCTTGGATTACATTATATGACTCCATAAAGCTTTCACCCGTGGCTCCGCCCGCGTGGTATGGCGATAAAAAGTAGTATATTTGTTCATTGAGGCTATAAGCTGCATGTGTGCAAAATTTCATCAAAATCGTTCTAATAATTTTTGAATGAAAGATTACAAATATCATATACATCCATACTCACAAACTTTCGCATTTATAATATCAGTTAGGATTATATTCCATCTGCGGCTCCATCCGCGTATTATGTCTTAAAAATTGTTAACCCAATATAATTATAATAATTTATTTATTTATGTATTTTATATTCCTTTTTTATTTTTATAGTATGTGATAAGAATAACGTTATTTAAAACTTTGAATTTCAGATAGCCTCTTTGATTGCCATTCAGAACGTTTCTGATTTTCTTGAAGACAGATCTCTACACAATATCATTCTCACTAAAGTGAGGCATTTGCTCGAGAAAAACCAGAGCGATGTAAAAATTATAAGCCTGATTCTGGGCTTCTTCGAGAAAATTCTTGGCCGGCTGGAGAGGAACCACATTCTTGAAGAGGTTATCCCAACTTTGCTCGCTATGCGCCTCAGTGACCCCGACATTATCAACCGAGTCGTCAGTGAGTACAATCATGATGATTGTTACATATTTTTTAACATTCAAAACAAAATAATACCATGCACTAAAATGTGTTGTGTTATTCAGTTTTGTTTACTCTCAGCTAGATAAGTGAAAATTCATTGTTAGGATAAAATGCTGTAATTAAGGCGAAGCGCTGTGCGATCTTCGCGACGGTTATAATAAGGCGACTACATAAGCGAAGTCAAGGTTTGCACGGCATTGATCTGCATAATTACCCGTTAGGATAATCACGTGTACTCATTACAGAACTTTACAAGATGATGCTCCTAGAACGAAGATTTGGTTTGACTACCAACGTGATGGCTACCAAGATGATACCTTCGCTCGCTCCACAAACTGTCAATCCTGCTCTGAACGTCGACCAGTTCTCTAATTTGATGGAGGTATATTTTCGTATCTCTAAATGGAAAGAAAAATAGTTTTCATAAATAAATCATACAATGTACAGATGTTCTGTATTTTGTTATAAACATATCGATTTTATACTTATCTACAATTTGTTAATCTTATCAGATCTTATACGACATGTTGGACAACATCGACAAGAGCCAGCGTCACAAATTGAAGCTAGAAGGTCTCGGCCTAGCGAGCCCAGAGCGTCACCGTGGGCTGCGTCATCAGATGAGCACTGACAATATGGTCGCGCCACCCTTCAATATTCCTAACCTGCGCGTGGAACAACGCAAGACATCAAGCGCTGAAGACATGGCTCGTAAGAACTCCATCAGCGGACCTCCACCAACCGGTAGTGTAGGCGGTGGATTCAAGAGTGAGTATTAATTTATTTTTCTTGTTAATAAATGACACAACCAAACAACGCAAATGTTTTCCAGGTACTGGAATCGGACAGTGGTTCTTCGGCTCGAACAACTCAACCAACGCCGATAACAATTTCTTACGCGTTGCTAGCGCATTTCCGAACCGCCGTTTGTCGGACAACACTCTGATGACACCAAAGATCCGCATTGCTCCATCTTGCGCTTCGTCGCCCGGCGGGACCCCAGGAGGCACTTCTGGACTGCCTACTCGTCGCCACTCAAGCATTGGCCCGCAGGAGCGCCGCGGCTCAGCAGTGAATCTTTCGCCGCCAACTGTAAGTCACTTTGAATTCATTTATATAAAGTTTGCACGCTTACTTTGACAAATAACCTAATAGAACCTGTATGTATTATTAATGAAATTAGAAGCTTGGACCCGGATTTGCAGTAGTGCACATAATTATCAGGGGCAGCCGCGGTGGTCTGTGTTCCGGTTAAGTTCATTAACGACGGTAGTGATAGTGATTATTTTGACAGGGCTACCAGTACAGGGGACGTTCAGGAGGATCAGGCTCGAGCCTGTCTGTGCCGTCAGCGTCGCACAACGTCGTAAGTCATGTGCATATCGTACACGTACGCCTGTGGCTGCGTGAACCCCCGACCCCTCTATTGAATGTCGAGTTTGAACGGCTTATCATTGATGTGGTCTGCTGCGGTTGTCTTTTACCCACACCGACTGGGGGAGATAGTATTTGATCGTTCACTTATCACCCTCACATCTGCACGAACCTGGTTGGCGTTACACATACGACTCTCTATCTGCTCATTAGTATTTTCATTGCATCACATCAAAGCTATAATACTTCCTGCGAGAGTTCCGAACAAACTTCAAGAAAAATGAAGGGATGCATGTCTATTAACGATCGATATTGTTTTGTGAGACGTCGCGACGCATGAACGCCTCCTCGTGGCATTGTTTCGTGTGCTCTGCCGGGAGGCTAGCTCCCTGCGCCTATGGTGAATGTTACTTCATTGTTCGTGTGTTCGATGTACGAATGTGTACCTGCGGACACGTCGATTCCATTGTCTCCCCTATTCCAAATTTATCCGAGTAAATCTTTGCAGGTAAATCGATTACAAATAAAATTACAAAATATTGAATTACGTAGCGACGCGATGGATCCAATTGGCTGAAATCTCTTGTCTTGACTTACAAATGTGTCACAATGTAGAACTCACAGTTCAGCAGGTCACAGGTTTAAATGTTGTAAAGCTGCAAGGCAGGTAATCATTAAATTTGATCATTCATGCAAGGCTCAGAGCCGTTGGTACATAACGTATACGCTGTCTCATTTACTGTTGCTATTTGTTCTTCTACGCAGCTTGCACGGAGCATGATCGTGAGTATGGTTTCTTTCTACTGTTCGCCGTCGTCATTCGCTTAGTGTCGATCATTCCTGTTACTTGTAAACTCTAAATCTATAGAAATTCACACTAAGATGTTGCCAACACTTTTCTATTCATTGTTTACATTATCATACAGGGGGAAAATTACATTAATTACATATTCAATTTTAATTGAATAAATTGTACTGTCACCATTTTAAAAGTAAACGATGATGTCACAAGATCAAATGCCGCTGTTAACGGAATTATTCTTGGAGCGCAACTTTAAATTTCCACATGTTCATTTACATATTGAAATTATTCTTTTATTTTTTGTTTATATATATATAATATGTTTAAAAAAAAAGAAAAAGGTGCATTTTTTACCAAAATTCCCATTCGTGGGAAAGTCCGTCTTGAAAAAAATTAACACGAACTGAAAAAAAACGTAAAAGTATGAGAAGAAGCGTGCTAAGACACTTTTCAGTGATTCAGAACTTGAGAACTTTAGATGCGAAAATTTTTGATCTAAACATTTTACATATAGGCAAATTTCCAAGTTGACTAGAAAATTGCAAATGTATTGTGATATTCTAGGGTTACGTAACTCTTTTCTTATCGGTCAGAAAATTATCGCGATATACGAAGATTTAGTATAAAGAGTCATGAAATAGTTTGCCACCAGAGTCCTCAGAATTATTTACTGAATCACAGCTAATTGGCTTCGTCACTTTTTCATTTACATCCTGTATCTCATCATCTCAAGACTAACCGTTAAGCATATCTTTGCTGAAAGTGGCAACATCTCCGTGCAGTCATAGTATTTAATTGTTGTTTGTAGTAGTAAAATAAGCATTAATATATAGTGATTTCAGAAGTCCAACACGCTTAAAACGCAAAATATACGAGTACTCAGTTTATAAGTATAAGGCATGATATTATTAAGTATTTAATCTGTATTTCTAAGTATACTGACGGGATGTTAAACCGTACACATTAAAATTGTCTAGGTATATTTTATAAATTACTCCATAACTCAAACACTATTCATCCCACCGAAAAAGTTTGTACATGAAACATAATTGGTATCGTGCAAAGAAATTTAAAAAAATATTTTAGATGTATCATTTTTAAAAAAGTAATGCATGTTAACTCAAATACTGTCTCAACTTTCTTCTTAAATCGTTTTCTGGCGTCAGTTAACATCAAAACAGAGCTAAATGAAGTGCGTAATGTAAACATACACCACAAGAAGGAGGGTAAAAGAAACGGATACGATACCTCTTAGAGCAGCAAATAATCCAAAACTGACTGCAGCTTATATCGTGTCTCCTTTTGTAAGAAGCTGTCTCTAAACATTTTGTTGTTTACTCTTTAAATCTTATATATTAATAATTTATGATTGTACCAAAATTGAAAAAAAAACAATTTAAAACTTTACACTTATAACACGCAAATCGGAAAGATTGCTTATCTTTTCGTTTTCAGGCTATCATCAATTTTATTGCAATTCCATTGTTAAATGTCATTGTTTGTTACTAAGGCCAGGCAACTATCCAAAAATAAGAGTCAAATATGACATATTATAAATCATCCATAAAAAAAATCACATGCTTCATCAATCCTTTGAATTTAATTTCTAAATAAAACAATTGTCTTTCTTTCAATCTCAACTATTAATTGCTATTTCGCTTAAGTTGACTTACTGTTCTATACTGTGACGGTGTAAAAAAACTCATGTCAATGAAATACTGATCAGAGGGATCAGTGCGTACATGAAAGCAGCAAAGTACCGATATGGTACTCTCTACTGCATAGATACCGCGCCGACCAGTGGGCAAAGGACTTTAAGCGATGTTTTGTTGTATAAAAAAAATAGTAAAAGTTGCACGCATTTTTTTTCAAATTTCGATACATAGCGATAATTTTTTAGCTACAAGCTTTTTCTGTAGGACGATTGGCTTTTGAATTATAAAGTGGTTTTTTTAAATATACCTAGACAATGTTGATGTGTATATATATGATGTTTTATAAATTTATGTACTTTTATGTAAGTATATCTGGATAAGGTATATTGAAATAAAAGTTATTTATTATTCAATTAATTGATTATTTTTTGTTTCTTTTTAGGTTTCAGTCTTTTTATAATCTAATTTGATTAAAGAATATGATGATATTTTAGTAACTAAAACATTTTTAAGTTTATAATAATATCATAAACATAAAGTTATTTAAAATGAAATTCCGATTCAAAGAATAGCATTAGCCATTTTTTTTAATTGTTCATGAATTGAATTAATGAAGAAAATTAAGTGTACATACCATTGCCTTAAAATATTATTAATTGCCAAAACACAAATTATGCACCAGAATGTAAAATATTATGCGCTCATAAAAAATATTCTTTGGCTAAACTCTTTCACAAGAACACATTTTTCATGTTTTTTGTTTACAATGTATGTCTTGACATTTATGTCACGACATACTTGTGTTGGTTTGCCTTACATATTTAACTTGGAATTGGTGTATAGGGTGGCTCGATGCCTAACACATCGTCCAGCGTGCCGTTCCTGCTGACGTCATCGATGCAGTCGATTCGTTCGCGCCGCCCGTCGGCCTGCCTGAGTGGCTCTCAGGGCTCAGGCCTGCTGCAGCAGCTGAGCAGCGGAATGGTAAGACACCTGCCAAGCAGCTCTGGCAATGTGCCTCACTCGCATATGAACACGCACTGGAGCGCTCTGCAAGGCGCCACCGCCGCCGGCTACAATGCTCTGCAGCACACCGCCATGGCCGTCAGGAAATGTCCTTCGCTCAATATCACTCTCACCCGTTAAATGTCGAGCGGTCCCGCTGGTCTCGTTTCCCTGACGAGCCTTGTAGATGCGTACCGTTCAGACGTCTCTTGTCCATCTTCCCTGGCCTTGGTCGGTGTCCGCCGACCTTGTACGTTTGTTCGGGCGTTCCCCGTCCGGTCCCTTGATGTTTAGTACTATTATAACCATTATATCGATGTTGTTTTAAGTATCATAATATATGTTTGATTTATTTGCAACTACTTTCTTATAAATATGAACCTGTATGTTTTTCTATGCTATCTGTAAAGATTTTTGTTAAGAGACTTAAGAAATTGAAATGTATAATTGTGGTATTACGATTTCAAATTCTTTGGTCGAGACTGACATCACTTACGAAAAATTTATAAACGTTTTACGAATGTCAACAAAGGTACGAAGAGGAAAAACTGTGTAAGCTTTAATCTCTATAATGTGGACATATCACTTTTTCGTCAAAGAAAAGTTAAAAATGTCCAATTGTAATAAAATTCAAGAGTTTACAAATATGATAAACAACATAAAACCAAAGTGTTACCAAACTGATAGTATACAGCAAAGTGTTGTATAATGGTGCTGTGATATGGTATTGTTATATTTATTAGAGACTACTTTAAAGTAGAAGTAATAACGCTTTCTGTTATAAAAAGTTAAATATTTATCTAAACATATAATAAAATTGTAAATTTGCCATGTCTGTACGTTGAAGATATTTAAGAAAAATAATACAAGGGGTTTTTATAACAGCAGTAGAAGCCAAAACATATTCATTTAGATTTGTCTGTCTGTCTGTATGTTCTGTATGTTCGCACGGGCATCACGCAAAAACTACTGCATGAAATTGGATGCCGTTTTAACAGTTGTATAGCTGGAGATCAAACTTAAAAACTCGTACATGTTTTATAAATTAGGGGTGTTCGTTTAAATTGGAAATTCGTAAATTTTAAAGTAAAAAGCATGCAATTCTGCACATACGTTCCTTACATGACGTAAATGAAAAGAATGATAACCTAACTAGAAATATTACTCCCAAGGGGGTGAATAAGGGGTTGTAAGATTATATATGAAGTTGGTCAATTTAAAAAAAAAATCCACGTAACTCTGCACATAGGTTCCCAACACGACAGTAATGAACAATAAGATAGTTTTTATGGAAATTACGCTTTCATAGGCGATACATTTGGGGTTGAAAGTGTACAAGGAAAGTTTCTCAATCTCAACATGGAAATATCGAATTTCACGCGGACGAAGTCAAAGCGGCAAAGGCTAGTTTCTTATAAAGGCATTTGACGAATCGTTACCTATTAAAAGTAAGACGATTATGTGCCAAATATATATCTTATAATTAAAATTAAAATTAAATGTATCATAATCGAGAGCAACCGACATCGATAGTCTCTTATAATGTCTTAGGAGGATAGATTTCGGTTTCTTCATACATATTCTAGTTTAGTTGTTATTTTAATATTATTCGGAATTAATCCACTTTAAGACACAATACATAGCTAAGAGATAAAAATATATGTTTATGCAGTTCTAGTTTGTCAAAAAATTATTTAATTTTTAAATTTATATTAATTAATTAACCAGGATATAATATACTTACATAAATCAATAAATAATTAAAACAATTTTAACAAAATTTGCAAGCACAACATTTTAGTGTTTCAAATATGATAACATATTCAAAAATATTGATCGATGCCGAATAACATTAAAATAACAAACGAACTCCGTTTGTGTGGAGCACGCTTAAGAAAACTATCGTCATAAAGCTTAATGTAACTTTGGCAGATGTAGAACTACAACAATACATTAAATAAATAAGGAAGACAACATGGATAAGCCTGATGTTTGTTTTTGTTTGCGATGACCTAGATCCATGCATAGTTAATGACATAGGTAAATATCACTTTTTAGTTGATTATTATTATAAATTTGATAATTTAACTAACACAATAACTAAATATCAGGTGAAGTTTGCGTATTAGTTGGGTAAATCACTTGTAATGCCGCATTGTTCAACAAGTTGTTACAAGCGTAGAAGTGCTATTTCTGATATAACAAAAGACTTCCAGCGTTTGAGCCTTCTACAAATGGTAGGCAGTATAGATGGCGTAAATATGTACGAGAAGCCTGACACAACTTAAAATTGATACTATAATTATTGAACAAATGCAAATAAAACGATTGGATGTAAATTAGCGTAATGCCTCGTTGTTGTACAACGTGCAGAAACAGCTTAAACAGTTTATTATGTATGTTATTTACGTTTGAATTTAATTAATAATTGGTTCGCCCCTCTCCTGGCTTACTTTGGTATGTTTAATTTACTTTTCTAGTTTACCGGTACGTTTGTGTAGACCTGTGACATGTCATTGTGTGTAGTCGGAGCTTGGTCGGAGCTGCGAATGTTTCGACAGTCGTGTTTGCGTAGTGTAGCGTAGTAGTACTCGTAGTTGCATAGCGGGCGGGCGGGGACCGCGCAGCTGGTTGCGGTGGCGTCGCGCAATCTCAGCCCCAATCTTCGACCTGGCACGCGCTTATTTTAATCATTTTTTTTATTATGGTTGCTTCCAGTATCAGCTGTTTTCCGGACGTACATAAAGAGAATATACTTAGCATTAGATCCGCGTAGCGTAATCCGAGAGCGGGCCGGCGTAAGCGGCGATCGCCCCACCGCCCGCAACCCTCCGCGCGCTTCTCGCCGTCGCCGCCCGCGTTTGTCCGCACTCGTCGCTGCACGCTGATCTGAACTGATCCATGAGCTTCTAAAATTTAACAATTCCAAATTTAAAGTGTTCACAGACGTAGCAGTCACTACGAGCCTTCGCACATCTCGTGCTCTTAGCGTGGCTCGACCTATGTTTGAACGTGTGGAGAACGGCTAGCCGAACATAAGCAACGTTCGAACATGGGCCAGTCTAGCCATATTTACAGTTGCGCGATGGCTCTTATCGTCTAACTCTAACGTCTTTAGACACTATCATAATTATTATAACTCACTAATTAACTAATCGCAAATTTTATTTCTTACATCAGTGGTTATGCATCGGCCTAAAATCCCAAAGAATGCCCATATAGTTTTATTAGTCCTTAGTCGAATGAATACTTGCTTCAACGCATGCTGAATGTCCATTTAAGATAATTCTCTTAAGTTTTAAACATTGTTTGCCGTACAGGCATAAAGGATTATGGTAAACTTTAATGTTGTATACAGGATTATTCGTCATTCAACGTATTCCTTGTTGGGTGTTATAAAAGAGCCTAAATGCAATAATCTGAAACCCTCAATGCTCTGCCGAAATTAGTTTATGACATATTTGAATTTTAGCTTATTGGTAAAAAGCCCAGTATTAGACATTAAACATGATTTGCAAAGCAATGTGAACTTCAAATGTATTTAAATTTATATTTTCATTTTAAAATTATTGCCATATTAACATATTTAGGCAAATATTTAGTTAGTAAGAGTTATATAAATTTGGCACCGACAAAATCTTTGAAATGTGATAAATTTAATTAAAATTGAGGTTTAATTTAAATGTGCCAATCGTAAAAAAAACAATTTCTAAGAAATACTAACATCAATCTATAAAAAAACGACTTTTGTAAAGAGTCATGACAAGGTTCTCGGCAAACCATAAATAATGCGTAACACCATCTGATCAAAAGGAAACATAAAGCATGATCATATTATTTTTGACTGACGAACGTAGCAGAATTTATTAAAAACGCAGATTCCAGACGTGCAGTATTAAAAACTCTTACGCAAAAATAAGCTGCTTGTCTTAATTTAAAAGAAAAAAATAATTAAAGTCTAAATATAAAAAAATCAAATTTCAACAATCTAATGGCCACTGTGGGCGGCTATTTACAATTTCTAATAATATTTTAATTAGGGGGTCATGAATCAACGTAATTATTTTATTATTAATACTCACACTAGTAAATCACAGTACCAGATTTCACCATCAATATTATACTCAAAATATAAAATTAGAATCAAAAGTATGTAAAGTAGATATATCAGAGTAAACAAATGTAATTGAGCAAGATTTCACCTACCATATTTTAAACCACAGAAGAGAACATAAACAACAAAAAATACAACCTGCGTATGACGACAGTATTATCTGAAGAAATTAAATTAGGTAACTATAAGGATGTCCAGAAAGTGAGAAGTAGATGTAAGCTAAATGCTTGGAATAAGATTTTTCATATTATTATATCTATTATATAATTAACACTAGTTTTAATATATTAATGTTGTAAAAAAAAAATCTTTTCTTAAAGACTTGTACCTTCTTTTATTGATTATATATATATGTATATATATATATATAAATATATACAAATGAACAAATAATATATGTATAAATATATATATGTCCCAAAACTTAAAAAACGATAATCGTTAAACTTGAGAAAGGTCTAGTCATGAGAAGCTTTATAAAATATAAAAAAACTATATGCGGCATAATCGCCTCGACACACTTCACGACTACACCCTGTATACCGTTATGCCGTCAGACCCCTATACGATCGTTTTGACGAGCCATGTCGATGAAAACAAGTACCGTTTAGAGTCCAATTTAATTTAGAGCATATCTCTACCCACGTCGACGATAGACTTTTCTGCGACCATACATGTGCTACACTCATAGCTGAACAATACGGAGGCCCATTGCTCTCCAATAAATCATTTTATTGAAGAGCAATGGGCCACCGTATTATTATAAAAAGATTATATTTAACTATTTAAAAAAAAAATGGCGCCATACAATTTTTGTCAACGACTGGACCGTTCTCTGGCCTGCATTCAAAGATTTTAAAGAATAGACTTGTATTACCGCGGAATCAAACCCGTACAAATTAAAAAAAAACAACATTCCTTTTTTTATAGTATCAATCGATAATGTCAATCATAAGAATATTATAATATATATATATATATATATAATATATACACACATTTATAAACATTGCCTAAGGATATTTCATTTTTACCGTATTATATGAAATTCTGTAAATATTTTGTTAAAACAATTATAATACGAAATTTAAGTTTATATTATGGTTTATACTTGCAATACCTACATAAAAAAAAGAGATGCATCAAAGATTTTTAATTTATTTTTTTGTGATTTTATTTTAGGGTATAATTTTTACTTTGTACATAATGGATTGTACTGAGCTGGTATCAACTGTGCTTAGGCAACATGAAATCAGGGTTATTGACTGGCCTGCTCAGTCCCCCGACATGAATTCCATTGAACACGCATGGGACATGTTACAACGAACAGCTATGGTTAATTTTTCTCCAAATTTGATAACAGAAGAACAACTTTTCCTGCACTTGAAAAGAACCTGGGACCTGATACCACAGCTCGATTTGGATAACTTAATTTTGAGCATGAATAACCGATGCCGAACTCTAATAAAACTTTAATTAAATTCCGTTTTTTGTTATTATTTCATAATTTCCTACATAAAATCTATCATGTACAAAGTAAAAATTATACCCAAAAATAAAATAAATTAAAAATCTTTGATGCATCTCTTTTTATGTATTGCAAGTATACCTAAACTATAATATAAACTTCAATTTCATATATAATTGTTTCAACAAAATATTTACAGAATTTTATATAATAAGGTAAAAATGAAATATCCCTAGGCAATGTTGATGTGTATATATAGAGATTTGATCTTAATTATTGACACAACCGATTGTGGCCATAAATATACAGGATTATTTTTATTCGGATTTAAGCTGGTTCAATTTCCGATTGGGAAAGCATAATTTTAAAAATCTTTAAATGTAGATTAAATTGTTTAAAAAATTAAGTATTCGTAAAATTTTCTATCAACCATATTTAAGATACTTCCCCTCCAATTGGCATGTCCGTGGGACACTCTGTATG
Organism: Hypena proboscidalis; assembly: GCA_905147285.1. Taxonomy (NCBI): domain Eukaryota; kingdom Metazoa; phylum Arthropoda; class Insecta; order Lepidoptera; family Erebidae; genus Hypena; species Hypena proboscidalis. Next base: position 8,886,692 of record LR990126.1, on the reverse strand, counting down.
TATACTTATAGCTAATATATTTTATTATCAAGGGCTAGGTAAGCAATTAATCAAATCCGATGAGGTGGGCAGATTTTGATTGTACGGTTTAGAGTTACATTAAAATATGATAAAATATGATAGATCTTATTTGCTTCTTTGTGAAGCAAAAGTGAGAGGAAATGTTGACATTCAACAAAATTGTGATAAATCATCCAATATTTTATATTATTCCCTTATTATTCATGCCATGCTTATATCATCCTGATGAATGATTTATATTTATTAAATAGGGTTAGTGGCCCTGAAAGGCACACATATGGTGAAGAGTGAAGGCACACATATAGTAAATCAACCACCTGAATTTCGTGACAGATTCCAATAACGCTCATAATAACTGTCATTGAGAATTATCATCATTGTGGTTCAAGCCCTGTTTTTCAATTTGTAACGTAAATAATATCAATATAAAAACTATTACTTTAATATCTTACACCAAAACGGACTCGAAATAGCACAAAGATATCTCGTTCCCGGACTGTGGTTTGACGTTAACAATATAATGTTCACAGATCATGTATTTCAACGGATAATTATATTGCTAAATTTTAGAGACTTTACATATTTCTGGTATTAATATGGGCAATTTAAGCTTTTTCTTTCTGAACACTGTTAAGTGCGCGTGTGTATCAGTACCACGTGACCAATAGACGTGACACTCAGCCAGGGCGCCAACGCTGGCGCATGTTCACGCTTCACGCTTATGAGCTGCCAACGCGCCAAGCGTGGCACGTGTGCGTTCATCAGTTCTTCTAAGGGTTGTGGTGTTTGCTCAGTGTTAGTATGTGATATAATATTATGTGTGCCCGGTTTAATATCCACATTAACTTTTTACATTACTTGATGTGATTCTATACGTAGATAAAACTTATATTACCTTGTACGATTATATATTATTAAATAGCGTTTTTATTAATATTGTGCTACCTTGTGGTCTTTACCTTCTTTATATATCTATACCTTGACCGTCTCTTCTAAGCAAAGCTAATATCGACAATACTTTTGTAAGATCTTGTGGATTCTTCGCTCGTTGCGAAATATTCTTCACTAACTTTAAGATGGATAGAATGAATACATTATAAAATATACTCGTGATTGAGCTTATCTGATTGACTTTTATATAAAGGAATTGAGACGTATCTCTTTTTGCTATTCCTGTTGTATTTATAGAAAGGAACATGTTGCCTTAACCTCCTTTTCTACATCTATCTCGTCGCAGATGATGACTGATATATAATATATATATACACTCTTCGTTCGGACTCGTTTAGTACTCAAACGTTTCCAAACATATCACAGTTTCTGGTCTGCACTTTGCAGATATTAATTGTACTTTACAATGTTCTTATTTCTGATGTTTCTTCTCATTTGATATAGCTAAATTATATTAGGGTTGGACAAAGATCCATACATATATCGTATTATAAACGTTAAAGTCATAGTTAATCACAATATCAATGTTACTATAGTAAATTGCAAACTGTTATACCAGTTATTATAATATAACATTTGAATAGAAATTTTAATATATAAATTACTCGCCAGTAGTAGAGTTCAGTATATTCCCCCATTTCCCAGAACCAGAACCCCAAGTAATGAAACATAAGATATAATACTAAAATATTATTCAATTTATAGTTTAAATGTTTAAATATATAATAAATGTTAACTGTTATAATAATGAATGGAGCCCGCCGTATTTAGATAATATTGGTCGACGTATCCGAAAAGTTTATAATAATGTTATTAAATTATTTTGGCCCAGGTTATACAATCTACAAAAAATATTAAACTCTTATAATGATATTGATACCGGTTTTTATCTTGAAATCAATACTGGAACTGAATATTAAATGATTGTATATCTTTGGCCTTTATGATTATGTTAGATTGTTAATCATCTAAATAATTAACTGAGTGTCATATTATGATTAATGATATTGTATTTTATGCCTAGTTTTATTTTATCTTCACTATTGTACAGTGAATGATTTCTGTTAACCCAAACCAACCACGTGGTGGAGCATATATCTTATTTTTTACAAATATTAATATTTTGATCTCATAGGATCTCATGTATTTTATATTGAAGTCTCAGACATTTTTTTTGTTATTTCAAGCTGAATCGAGATTATGTTAAATTATAAAAAATAATGTATACGTGGCTCATGTAGTAAAAAATAATGAATAATAAATAAGTAATAAAAATGTGTCGTGTTTTATTTTAATATACATAGCCTTAACAAGTTATTAGGCGGAGGAAATGAGAAAATCGTGTGTTGAATAGCGCATAACTAGTAAAGCATAAATTAAGGAACGTAAACCGCCTCCCTAAACAATTGGCAGCAGTAGTGCAGCGAATAGATCACGAAACGCTGGGTGTACCGAGGAGTCTTAACTTCTACTTTCTCGTACGCAGCTGAGTGACCTCAAATGGCGTTAAACTGTTCAAAATAAAAATAAGGCATATCATTTTAAAACGATGCATATTAATTAAAATACCGATCGGCACATGCGTTATTGTTTAGCTCAATTTGAGGTCACTCACCGGCATGGGCCTATCTATTGGACAGAGCTTGGTTTTCAGTTACTGCTAGTGACATCCTACAAGTAGAATTCAAAACAACAGACATAAATTGACCTTTACCGTGCGTAGATGGCGTTAATATTAAATAAGATACTATTTTTATGAATGAGATCTTCTCTGTATGACTTTAGCGCTCCCTTACTGGACCGTGATAGTTCTTGAACTTTTGATTATGCTATCCTCTGATGCACTTCGATTTGCAAATCGCTACAATTCTAGACTTATGCAAACAATGCCATAAACTAAACAAAGTTACTTTCGATGCAAAGGGGAAGGTAAGTTCAAGGGAACTTATCAGTTTACTTTGCGGATTTGGAGCCGGAACGTCAGCGCGCGTAGAATGGATGGAAATGCTGCTCCAGGCGTCAAGAGTCAGGGGCTCTCTTTCTCTTGATGGCGAAGTTTTCTTGGTGTCTACTGCAGACTTAACGCCACAAACAGGTAGGAGAAGTTGGAGAGGTTAAGATAGTATAGAAAGAAGTCCCCACCAACGGGTCCCGCGTTGTCGTCGCGGTGGGGCTTAGTACCCGTGGCTTCCCCGAGCCACGGCGAAGCCAAGTGGACCCCAGAGGGGGGCTGCTCTTCGGGCTTTGGCTGGAAGTCCATGTGGGAGCAGCCCATGTTGCAGGGCTCTTATGGGGGGGCTCTGCAACAGGAGGGCCTGCGGTGTCGGCGTGAGTCGGCACTGCGGCCGAGGAGTTGCGGGGCCGCGGCGGGAGAGGACTGTCGGTGTTCCGTTGCCGCTTTCCCTGCCTTCCGCGGTCCCGGCGGGGCCGCAGCCGTCAGTACTGCGGCGTGGTGGGCGGTGGGACGAACATCTGTCTCACCGCGGAGGGCCAGGCCGTCAGATACGAAAGTGTCTGACGGCTTTGCACGCGGCCCTCGGTGCCGGTCCCCCCACATTTTTGGGGGCCATGAGGGGCCTGCCTCGGCGGGCAAGGCCGGGCTGCGGTGTTGGCGCAAGCTGGCACTGTGGCCCGGTGGTTTACGGAGCCGCGGCGGGTAGGAGTGTCGGTGCGCGCGTCGTTTTTCGATGCCCCGCATTCCCTGCCTTCCGCGGTCCCGGCGGGGCCGCAGCCGTTGAACTGCGGCGTGGTGGGCGGCGGGACCGACCACCTGTCTCGCCGCGAGAGGACCAGGCCGTCGGACATGGGGAATGTCCGATGGCTTTGCACGCGGTCCTCGCGCTGGTCGGTGGCTTGCGCCAGTCCCCTCTTTGGGGGCCATGAGGGGCCCGCTTCGGCGGGCATCGCCAGGAGGGTCATGGACGTAAAGGCTGCGCCAGATTCCCATGACCCTCCCATCAAGGCGAGTGCGGGAGCACCGTGGGGTTTTAGTGGGTATTCCCGTGCCGTTTACCATCTTTGGCACGGGCGAGTCCCACATAACCACTCTGCCCTTCCCCGGGGTGGGGTGGTATGCGTAAATGCATTTCCCCACGTAAAAAAAAAAAAAAAAAAAAAAAGTATAGAAAGAAGTAAAGGCAGGTAAATTTTAGCGCAGGCGAATATTAAGCTAATTGAGTTGAGTGAGGAAGGAAGGAATATAATGAAATCGTAAGAGGGTAAAACTTTACAGTGAATTTTTTTTAAGAATTCTAGCTGCATGTTCATGATTCGATACTGAAGTCAGAAGTATAGTTTTTAGATTGTCTATTTATCTGACCTGAGATCAGAACTGTTCTATATTCCTTGGTCCTGAATGATCTAAAAAACTACTGGATAGATTTAATTTACATTTTACATGGACGTTAACAAGAGATAGTGAGAACACACAGTCTACATTGTTTTTATGACGACGACGATTCAAGTACTTTATTCTTGAGGTCATTTTTTTACAGCAACTATACATATCGGTTCCCCAATCCTTCCTTTAACATGGAAAGGTTTTATGTGTGGACTGAGGTATTATATTCTATTGTACGAAGTCGTGGCATAAACCTATTTATAACAATTGAGACTATGCGACGAACATTTTGAAGTTATCGTACGCCAAGCTAGATACTTACTATAAATACTATCCCGACTTTAAATATTTGTCATCTATATAGGGGATTTACATATCGCACATAATTATAATATATTATTTTCATTTGAAATGGACGTAGTTAAGCTAGTTTTCTAGAGAACACCAGAAAATATTGTATCGCTTACAAAATCTAAAATAAAATACCAAGAACTCAGCATCATCTACGGAAAAGAGACAAATGCAGAAAAAAATATGCATATTCCAAAAATAGCTAAATAACCTCAGTGACACAAAACAAAAAATAAAGTGTGCGAAAAACGTGTTAATAATTTTAAATGATAAACATTAAAAATAAACTCAAAAAAAATTACATCCTTATATAATTGAAGTGCTGTGTACAGATATAATTGGGCGTCAGATTTGTATTTGTTTTTCATTGGTTCGAGAGCCCACGACCAAAACCATGTCTCATAGCAATACGGCAAAAACCCTATAAAATCGTTAGATTGTATGATTCTGTACCCGACTAGGTGTGTAGTAACGGTCGAAAGTGTAGCAACTGCGTGGGAGGCCATTTCTGCTGTGTCAAAAAAAAAAGACAGTCGGTATTATAGCAATACGTCTGATAGTAAAAATGTACATAGATTTTATAATTGTATTACGAAAAAATTTGTTTTCAGACATTTTGCGCGTAGCATATAGCCTGAGCGCATTTTTGAAAATGTCAACAAATTTAGCCGACCTGTATCATAGCAATACGGATAATTTTTATTTTCAACTTTTCGTATTGCTGCCATGATTACCAAAAACCTGTTTTCAGACACTTTAAGTGTAGCATATACTCCCAAAAACGAAAATAACGTTTCGGAGTCGCATGGCCGACGCCTCTGTTAAATGTTTTTTTTAAATTTACAGCCTTCATAGATATTCAAGAATCTCCCTTGTCTATTATATGTACTTTGACAGATGACAGATGTCATTACTTATTTCTTTTGTGAAAGTTACTCAAGTGTGCTTTAAATAAAACCAAAACTATCAAATCAATCAGTATTTAATTTCAACAGCCTCAGCGCTTGTTACGCTCCTGCCCCTTTCTTACTATTATACAGCTCACTCGCCAGCTGCTCCAAACGTTGGAACGACGCTCACTTAGTTGTCATACGTTGTGCGGTTGTGGTGGTGTAAAATGTCGGACCTGAGCATTGACGTATAAAGTAAGGACACGGCTAACGCGCGATAAATGGACTCAACCTTTTTGGAGTCAATCAGACTACAAAAAGCGCGTAGTGAAATTGACTGTGGTTGGCTGCCTCCGTGAGCGGTCAAACACGACAAAATGCCTAATTGTGCACTGAAAAGTTGTACGAAGTACCAAATTAAACACAACAAAAAATATTATGGTATTACATATCACCCGTAAGGCACAAATATCATATTATATCCACCTCTTTACATTATTGTATCAATTTTATTTGCAAAAATTTTTCGTTCCGACGCCATATTTCTTAATCGTGAATATCCGCGTGACATGACTTTGGATCTGCGCAACTGCGCTTAGTTGAACTATGCCGCGGACGTTCAAGAGAATATTTTTGGTAATTTAAAAAAGTATTTTTTATGAATTGTCATATCATATTGTGCAATGTACTGTTACTGCGTAAACTTGTTATAACGCTAGAGATAATATATGTACAGTCAGCAACAAAAGTAGCTAAACACTAAATTTTTTTAAGTAAGTACCTAATTTTAATAGTCAAGAATAGTCTATAATTTTGTTGAAGTTGATGAATTGAAAAAACTAAATAAAAGCTTGTAACAAAAGTTCAATGATCTTTTGGCCTTTCACGGATTATAGAAAATGTTCACCAAATGATTTAAGTACAAATTACATTTAGTAGTTTGTACTTAAATCATTTATAAACATACCACGTGGGCGGAGCTACGACCAGAAGCTAGTAAAAAAATATTTCTCAAAACAAACATTTTATTTTATTCCTTAAACAAAATTGGACCTACTTTTAGAATTCCCGTGATGTACTGTTCTTTTAATAATATAACTAGGAGTATTTTTAATTTTGTAATAATAAATATTTTACACTATTGAAAGAATCACAATTTTATTGTACCTTCGGCAAAAAACATGCTAACGAAATTTCATCACGCCCTTACAAGGTTCACATCGCGTGAATGCAAAGTCATTTACATGGTAGTTCAATGCAGATGGCGTTACTGATCCTGCTATTCATAATGTCAAATTTGAAGGGCAATGTGTTCGGACAAGCCATTTCTATAGTATATATTTCTATGGACCTGAGTTGTGTGTTTTGTAAAGAAACAACGATTGAGAAAGTGAAAAAATTTACCGAAGAGAAGCTGAAAAAGTGCAAAGAAGTGGCCGAATATCGGAGTAAAAAACAGAGAGTAAGCAGGAAATCGATTTACTCCGAAATCGAGTTGCCACGTGGTATCGACACGAACATAGGATACCATTCGGCGTGCTACAAAAATTTCACGGCTGTGAGGATTCCGAAGGATTCAAATATTTCTCACGACAAAGTCGTCAGTAATGTTTTTGATGACGGTGCATCGACATCCAGAGCGAGGTAAGAATGAAATATATATGCACTAGATCTTTGAGGAGCGTTGGTATAAAGTGCGTCGTACACCACGTGATCGCTGTATCGGTGAGCCTCGCACATTTGTGTACCCGCATCGTACACAAGCCAACAATCGCCAAGAAATTGCATCTTATTTGTTATTTTAAATTAAGTTGATTTTGTTTTCACGATAATATTTATTTTGGAACATATTTAATATTCCGTATACAAATAAATGGGCATTAAAATATAATTGTAAGAACGAAATCCGATAATTAAATTAAACATCCCAATTTCGAATTTGTCACATTACAGTGAAGAACCTGAAGGTGATCGAGGAGCGGACGAGAGTACGACAGCGGACGACAGTTCGTTAGCGGACGACAGTGCGTTAGCGGACGACAGTACGGTAGCTGTCGGCAATACGGTATCTGATGACAGTGCGGTAACTGATGTTGCTGACAATACGGCAACTGATGATTCGACTGCCGATGAAAATACACACAGCTGTATTATTTGCGGTAAATACAGGATATACGTGAAAAGACGCGCGGTATGTTTGATAAAAGCGACCAACACTTTCATCGAATTTATTAAGGCCGTGTCCACAGAGTACAACAACATCGAGATGCTGCGTAAAATCGAAACTCTCAAAGATTACAACTGCTTCTATCACAAACATTGCAAAACAAAGTTTGAATGGCACTGTAAGAATGATCTCGAGAAAAAAAACGAAAAAACTTGGCACATAAAACGACAATGTCATACTGACGCGTACGACAAAATTTGCATACTTATTCGCGAACGCGTTGTTGAGAACAATGAATGTCTCTTTTATAATTTCATCTCAGAAAAGTACATCGAGTTCCTGCACGAACAGTTTGACAACGTCTCCAACGTCGAAAAACCGGCTTTTTTTTCGTCGCGTCATTTGGAAAAGAAGTTATTGGTAACGTTCAACACTGAAATAAAAATCATTTTCTCGGACAACAAAAAGTATATCGCTCCATACGCTGGTCACATTGTCAGCAATCAAGAATTTTTCAAAAACATCGAAACGAGACAAGCGATATACAACATCGGGCAGATAATCAGACGAGAGATAATTAACGCGGACAAGACAAAATTACCGGAGGATATAACGGTGGAAGATCTCATCTGAGGTGAATGCGATTCTGTGCCACCGTTGTTATCGTATCTCTTGCAGTGTATCATTTGCGGTGATAGTAAAGGCGTAAGTCATTCTCGTCATGAATTAAAGAAATCCTCGCGCGACTTAAAAATGTTTTCCCTCGGTCAGGACATTATTTATGCAGCTACGAACGGCAATATTAAAACCTCGAAACATGTCACTCTGGGAATGGCGTTAAAGAGTCTCTCGAGCAGCAGGAAAATTGTCGACCTTGTCAACAAATACGGTCACTGCTGTAGCTACAATGTCATCGAAGAGCTAGAGACTGAGCTGACATTCACATCAACGCAACAGAACAAATTATGTCCCGAAGACATAATTCTCGCCGATAATTTGTGTACTGGAGTCGCGTTCGATAACTTCGATCGGTTCGTCGATACTCTCACTGGTAAAGACACTCTCCACGACACTGTCGGGATAATTTACCAAAATATACCTAGTGACGCAAATTTTACCGCTCCAACCGACGCTTCTGTACAAAGTGATGATACTGCAGCCGCTTCTACAGATGAAACGCCGCGACGTCGAAAAAGAAGAAGATGTTTCGACGCTATCGTCAACGAAATCGTGCCTTACACGAAAAAACCAAAAATCGATTCCTACTTCTCAACTCCCAGTATCGGTCAAATCTCAATCAAACCTGAAGTTTTTCAGACGTGGAGGAACCTTGATCTTGCTTGGCTTTTTTCACACACACTGGACATTCCCGATACCCCTATGTGGACTGGGTTTAATAGCCTCATAACTGAAGACACCTCTGCTTTGCAGAAAGTATCGTATTTGACGCCTATCAATGCATCTCCTACAGATAATTCCGTAGTACACCTCACTTTGAAAATGGCTCAACAAGTAGCTGAAGAATGCAGTTCGGAATACATGCAAGTAACGTACGATTTAGCTATTGCAAGAATTGCATTCGGAATTCAGTTCCAGGAAGCGCCGAAATTCGACAACGTTTTCATACATCTCGGCGGATTTCATATAATGATGTCATACTTCAAAGTTATCGGCTCTTTCATTGAGGATTGCGGTATTACCAATATTCTGGTGGACAGTGAAATTTTGGCGAATGGTTCATTAAAGGGTTTCATTTCAGGTACAAATTTCAATCGATGCAAAAGACTACATCCCCTTGTATCGCTCGCGTTTCAAAAACTGCATTTCAATACCTTCGTCGACCGTGAAAAAATTGTCATCGAGAAATCAATTGAAGATTATTTGTTTCAATTACAAAAGCAACGTTTAACGACGCCTACAATAGAACACGAAGCAACTCTCGAATTGTTCGAGAAGTATGACAACTTTACCGAACAAACATTGCAAGGAAAGCATGGACTAACTGCTCAGTTTTACACCGTTTACATCCGATTAGTGTCCTATTATGACATGCTGAACAAGAGTATCAGAACCGGAGATCTGAAAATGTATGTTTACATTCTTGCAAAAATCACAAACTTTTTCTTCGCGTTCAATCACCAAAATTATTCTCGTTGGCTGGTATATTATGTCAGCAAGCTGTGCAGGATCGACGAAACCCATCCAGGACTGCGTTTCTCATTAGAACAAGGATCATTCGGAATACGAAGAACGGAGAAATCTTTTTCCAGAATACCTGTTGACCTGACTTTGGAACAAACGATTAACGGCGAAGCAGCTCGGAAGCTAATCGGAATAATTCACATGACAAATTCGGTGGCTGCAAGGCAACGTTGGGCAATAAATCACAGTGCTCGAGCTCGAATAATATCACATGTGCTGAAAACCGCTGGAATCGCCAAGAATCAGGATATCACCTCGGAACTGAAGAGTTCTCGCATTCGAAAGAGTCACCAGCAAGTTGAGAAATTCACAAGGACTTTACAACAATACATGAATCCTTTCGACAATTCGTTAGACGCTGATAAGTTGTACAACATCACAACTGGAGAAGCTGCTGCACAAAATACCATTGACTTTCTGCTCAACGTCGAATCTCGAGGAGAAACTTTGCGCAATAATTTCATAACCGAGGTAGAAGAGAGACATGCACGTTTTCAAAAACCAATAAAAAAGAATCCAGTCTTCACATTCAGCACGGTAAAGAAAAAGAAAAAAGTTGTACTCGGTGGCAAGGTTCAAGAATTGAGGCTACAAAGAGACTTATTTGGGCGGCTTTTAGCTTTGTCCTTAGAAAAAGAAATAAGTATCGAAAAAGTGTTGTGTTACCCGATAACCCCAATGCCGCTATCACTTTGTCACATGGACGGTACAATAAATAAAACCGACAAATCAGCATTGATGCGAGACCTTGAAAAAAAAATCGAGAGCACTGAGCCAGAGTCTACAGATGTTTTGATTATCGATGGGTTCTTTTTACTGCACACCTTAAAAGACATACCACGAACATTTGGAGATATCTCGAAAAAAATTTTGCACATTTTGTGCAAACATAATGTTGAGAGGATCGATCTGATATTCGACAGGTATTTCTGCCCGTCGATCAAGGACCCGGAGCATGGATTGCGAAAAAACGTAAAATCGACCGATTTTCGAATCTCAGGACCGCAACAAGTTCGACCTTCCGATTTCGCTAAAGAATTGAAAAACATCAAATTCAAAGATGCTCTGGTCAAATTTATTATCAACAATTGGTCAGAACAAGACATGGCGCACATAATCGCAAACAAAATCATCAACATCAATCACGACATGTGTTATGAATATTCGGTGAAAGGTGGTTTTGTTATCCAAACAATCAACGAAGATTTAACTTGCCAAGAACACGAAGAGGCAGATACGAAGATCGTTTACCATGTCTGCCAAATGAAACAACGGGGTAAAGTAACGATTCGATGTTCAGACACCGATATATTAATAATAATGCTCGGAAATATGGAATTTGTAGAAAGTGTCGTCCAAATTTCTATGGATGTTGGTGTTGGCAATTCCCGGCGTTACATTGATGTTTCACGTTTATACGAGACATTGGGATCCACTCTGGCAAAATGTTTACCTGCTTTCCATGCAATGACTGGCTGCGATTATAATCCCGCGTTATATCGCAAGGGTAAAAAAAGACCATTGATGATGCTGAAAAATTCGAAACGCTATCAAGAAGCTTTCGGTGATTTGGGCAGTTATACTTCTGATAGTGACAAGGTATTCCCCGTTTTGGAAGAATTCACGTGCAGATTGTACAACGAAAAAAAAATTAATAACGTCGATTTAGCTCGACTCAACATTTTTTCGAAGACATATAAAATTAAAAACGACGAGGCTTCGACAACTCTGAATCTCCAGTTATCCAATTACGACGCCTGCAATCTGCCACCATGCAAAACGGAATTGGAGAAACATTTATTACGAACAAAATATATTGCACAAGTCTGGAGCAACGCTCATACCAAAACGCCAACCGAACTGAACCCTGCAGATTGCGGATGGTATGAAGACGAAGGACGATTTCAGTTTTCGTGGTTCTCTGGCAACCAACTACCTGAGTTGAGCAACGTTATTTTGGATGACAAATCATCATCCACAACAGGTACAGTTTACATGGCTTTTGCTGTTAATTTCATAAATAAGTTCGTGATTTTCACTAACGATGTTTATTTTACAGAAGAGGACGTTGAAGATCTCCCGAGTGACGTCGAGAGTGATTTCGAAGACGACGATTCCAAATCCGACAGCGATTGAATGCGAGAATATTTTGTAACTTTGAATAAACCGTTTTTTTTTTCAACTTCATCCCAGTTTCCTTTTGTGCGATTTATTTCAGTCCTTCAACTTCAATGTTACGGTTTCGGGTAAATTCTTTGTTAATTATCATCTAATAAATTCAGGGTCGCAACGTATTCATTGGTTTGTAACAGAAAATTCAAGATGCCTCAATACGATTTTTAAATGATATCTGAGTATCGAAAAGTTGTCTGATAGAGAAGGTGCTACACTTAATTTGTCTGATATAAATTTTTTGCACATGTGGACAACTTATTTTATCATGTCCAACAATTTTCAGACATATTGCTATGATACCGATCGGTAAAATTTGTTAACATTTTCAAAACGGTCTCAAAATTTAATGCGTTCACATTTCCGTCTGAAAATTGTTTTGTTCGCATCAAATAACCAAAATTTACTAATAAAAAAGATTTTCAGACGTATTGCTATGAGACATTTTTTTTGTCTCATTTTTAATTTTTTTAAGTGATTTTACGGGTTTGCGCTACGCCACTAACGTCTGAAAAATATGTTTCCGGTATCTCAGAACTATCATTCAACTACAGTCTGCAAATCAGACATATTGCTATGATGCAGTTCGGTAAAATTCTTTGACAATTTTGAAAATTCGGTCAGATCAAACGCTACGCGGAAAATGTCTGATATTGGTATTTTCGAGTTCAGAATAATCGTATCTATCGATTTGATGCGGTTTTGGCCGTATTGCTATGAGACAAAAATTTTGGTCGTGGGCTCTCGTACTACATGTAAAACATAATAATGTATGAAGTGTTTAATCTGTCATCTGTTTCTGTACCTTTTAAATAAAATAAAATAAAATAAACTATTTGCAGAAGTGTATCAAAACCGCGAGAGACCAACACGTGTCACTCATAGTCATAATAACGAGCCACAAAAACTACCTTGGTATATAAGCAAAATGATAAAATATATAAACTATCTACGTAGTACTAAGCAAAAACTTACTTGCAATTCACTCAAAAGCCAATATCGGGTGGTGATTGATCATCTCCAAGACAAAATACAGTTACACATTAAACATATCAAGACAAAATCTGGAACGCTAAATTAGCCAAAGCCGACTATCCTCGATCTGATGTTTGGAGGGTTGTTAGTTCATTAAAACCTAAAGCATTTACAGATGCACCGCTTCGTAAGTCCGATAATTCATTAACAAATAGCACTAATGAACAATGTACTGTCTTGGCAAATACTTGCCTGGAAAATATGCGCCTTAATATCAATTGAATAAGCCCAGAGGACGTTACTAAAGAAGTAGAGAAGTCAATTGCACTATTAAACAGGCACGAACATACGGAATTACGCGATTTATTTCAAAACATAAAAATCGGAAGTCGCCGGGTAAAGATGCCTTACACTACATAATAAAAATAAAATAAAAAATAAAAATAAAAAAGCCTTATATTTCTTACTGTACAAAAGATATACTTAAAATTAAAATAAAGATAACACTTATATTATTAGAAAGAACCCCTCGTTTCGAAGGTGAAGGCCTCCTCTAGAGCTTTCCATTTCTCTCTGTCCTTTGCAGTCTCTATCCATTTTTTTCCAGCTACTTTTATGACGTCGTCTGCCCATTGGGTCGCAGGTCTACCTCTCTTCCTAATGCCTGATGGCCCTGTCCAAGTTGTTATTCTGTGGGTCCATCGGTCGTCTGTCAGTCTGGCTATATGTCCAGCCCACCGCCATTTAAGCTTTTTGCAGTAGCATAGAGCATCGGTAACTTTAGTTTTTTGCCTAATGGTTTTGTGATTTATTTTTTGTATTTTTCTAATTTTGAGTAGACTTCTCTCCATACCTCTTTGACATGATGTGATTTTTGATTTAGTTCGACTTGTGAGCTTCCATGTTTGACTAGCATATGTTAGTGAAGGTAGTATACATGTATCCATAATTTTTTGTTTTATAATAATTGGCATATCACTCTTCATAATCTCTTTTGTGCTCCAAAATTTGTGCTCCAAAATTTGTTCCATGCAATTGTTATTCGCCTGTCGATTTCTAGTTCGTTTCTCTCTTTTTTTACTACATACTTTTGATAAATATAACTGCCTCGTTGGTCTAGTGGTTAGCGTTTGCGCCTCCTACCGTGAGGTCTCGGTTTCGATTCCCGGGTCGGGCAATAGTCTAATTGAATTGTTCTGTCAGGCAATTCTCAATAGCAGCAGAGAGTTGAATTTGTGCTCGGTGGATGGCGTTAGTCTTATCCTCTTATCCATGGGACCTAAACATAACAGGTGAAATGTGAAACTATCCAATAAATAAAAAAAAATTAAGTATTAAATGTATACGAATTCTTTTAATATAATACCGCTTGCCTGGTAGTCAAGCAGTATAAATTGCGACCGCTTATTGTGAGGTCACGAGTTTAATTGCAGTAGCAAATCCGCAAGGAAAATTACAGTAAGAGCAAGGTGCTTAGAATAATATAGGATAATAACGGTAGGCTCACCCCTTAAACTCCTCTTTATTTTTATATAAACAAAAACTATTCATTTTGGAGTTCAAAAGCTTTCAAATACACTTTTTGCGAAACGTGCAAGTTCCAACAAAATTTGACTGTTTTTTTTTTAAATTTGGACACAATATTCTAAATGCCGCATAATTATGTATTATTGATGTTTGGCATATTGATTCACTCCTTCAATGGACACACTAACTCCGGCACCACAAAATAACTCACATTTGAACAGCTTTTCAAATATAAAGTTTTGGTAAGAAATTTAGTACCAATTTTAAAAAGTATTCAATTTAAAATACACTAAATATAGGGACAGCATAGTAACAGTGAAATATGAAAACGTGCCATCGACATCAAACTGGGTAGGCAATATTGAATGCTTAATTGAAATGTGGTAGGTGTTAAAAACAAATATTATATACAGCGTGTTCCATAATTAATGTAACGGGTGGCGCAAAAGTAAAGACCCTATTTGGTTCAGCTATAACATTTTTTCTAAATTAGAAAACTAGATTTAGATTTTTTTAAATGTATATTTGTGCCATTAAATTTCGTACCATTAGGATTTAAAGATGATGTCTTTTAAATGGTGACCTCCAGAGTTGATACACCTTGAAGAGGATGATTTTCCTTCAAAATTGGTTATGAGTGACGAAGCGCATTTCCATCTCTCAGGGCATGTCAATAAGCAGAATACTCGGTTCTGGGGCACTGATAATCCGCGCATTATTCAAGAAACACCTCTACACCCACTAAAAGTTACTGTATGGTGTGGCATCTGTGTTGACAGAGTGATCGGACCCTATTTTTTCGAAGACGCTGGAGGCAATGCGATAACTGTCACTGGAGAACGCTACAGAACCATGTTACGTGAGTTTTTGATACCCAGTTTGGACGAATTGGGGCTGGAGCACATCTGGTTTCAACAAGACGGCGCTACGGCACACACAGCGCGCGACACTATGGACTTAGTGAGGGACGCTTTTCCAGACCGAGTTATCTCTCGTTTTGGCGATTTGCCTTGGCCTGCAAGATCACCCGATCTGACCAGTCCAGACTTCTTTCTTTGGGGTTTTTTGAAATCTCGGGTGTATGTGAACAAGCCACAGACTCTCGCAGCTCTAAAAGAAAACATTCGTCAAGAAATAACGAACATATCGCAGGAAGTGTTACGGCAAGTTATGCAAAATGTCATAAATAGGGCTCAAATGTGTATCAACTCTGGAGGTCACCATTTAAAAGACATCATCTTTAAATCATAATGGTACGAAATTTAATGGCACAAATATACATTTAAAAAAATCTAAATCTAGTTTTCTAATTTAGAAAAAATGTTATAGCTGAACCAAATAGGGTCTTTACTTTTGCGCCACCCGTTATAATCCATTACCTGCGGGTTTAGGGCATCAAGTGTGATTGGAAATTACAAAATTTGTTGAACAAAAGTATCACGCTTTTAAATATCGAACATTTTCGGTTTTCACTAAAAGTGCACTTTTTTCTACGTCATTTTCTTAAATCTGGCATTTTTCATGTCTTTTTTTGGCATTCAACTCTTGATGAACTTTTAAATGTTTTATCTCATTTTTGTATTAAGATTTATTTATTAATAGACCTGTAGAGCCTAACGATAAGGTCCAGAAATGAAACACGTAAATTTGTACTTAAACGTGTAATAATCGACATTCATTCATTTCACCTTATTTTGAATTAATATCGAAAAAGCACCCTAATTTTCGATCGAAAATTCACCCGTCAAATATCAGCTTTTTTCAAAAAATTGGTATGTTTTCTGTTCGTTGAAATCTCTACTTTCCGAGGGTGAAAAAATATATATATATGTAACTATAACTTCGAACTTTACACGCCCATCTTTCCCAGGGAATACCTGTTCAATTTTACCCTTTGGCCATGCATTCCTAGGCGAGTTGGGGTCGGCCACCAAAACAAGATCACCGACCTGCAGAGGTTTCTGATCCTCCGTCCATTTTTTACGTGGCAATAGATCAGGAAAAATTTCCTCCAACCACCTCTGCCAGAACATATATTATATGGGTGATTCTCCGATCCCTAAATTTTCGATGTCTTGAGGTTTATTTTTGTAACTAACGGACAAATCAGTCTGCAATTAATTTTAAAACATACCTCAGGCTATTGCCTATCTTGCACAAGTTAATTTTTTTTAATAATATTTATTTAAATATTTCAAAAAAATATTTAAAAGTAGTTCTTCTGACTAATATGGTGTGTCCGTAACCCAGTTTCTTGAACATTAGTAGCAATAAAAAAATTTTTTATTCATAAATTGATGTGAATTTTAATTATTATGAAAGAATATTAGTTGTTTCTTTACACCAAAAAAAAATGTACTAATATTTACGATTGTTTAATTATAAATAAAAAAATAGTGTGTGTCCGGCACAAAAGTCTGATTCATATTCACGCGCTTCACTCGAACGTACTCAGCTAAATACGAAACATCAGGCGACCCCTCCCCACGCTGGCGGTAGCCAGGGGCTCAGCTGACGCGGTCGCGACGTGACGTGTGGCTGGTTCGTGTCGTCGCGGAGATATAAAGGTAAATATCTGATTCATATAGCCTTGGTACACCTGTGTTTCTGATTAGTATGTTTTTTTTATAATTAAGGTAAATGGTTTTCAAACATGAATCTGCGGGAAATGTAATGCCATTAGGGAACAGAAACCTATGTATAAATAACAATCCTTAATTGCATACGTATGATGATTTATCGATGTTAATGGGCAAAATTCTGATTGATATGTGTCTGATTTATTCGGTAAAAATACCATATTAATCAGAATGTCACACATGTTGTTAATGAAACGTTACATTGGTGGCACGTTACGCCTGTAACAAGTCATTTCTTATAAACCTAATGTTATTTACATGTCTAAAAACAGTAGCTGTAAATTTTGCAGTAGTCCTAATAACTTCTAAGGGGTTTCATATCTATCGACGACTAAATTTTCGATAATTAGACTATACCTGAAATTAAACCTAATATATTGGTATTAAACTCTGTTCATATTTGGGTTGAAACGTCAAGTCAATAATAAGGTATATACACTTTTCTAGTAATTATCTGTAACTTGAAATCCCTTAAAATATTGAAATTTCAGTCATGTGTCAAACAGTGTATTATTTATGTAATATTAAAGTTGAAAAATTAAGAATCCAGCAGGACTCGAACCTGCACCTCTTGGGTATACGCCCCAAGTGCTTTGCCAATTCAGCTATGGATTCGTATGCTGCCGGACTCGAAATTTCTCAACTCTTTTTGTGCCAGCTTTTTGCTAGACGAACCTTATTTGGTTTTAGCGCCATCTATGTGATGTAATAAGTCACTATTCACATACTGTAAGTTTGAATTAAGATCAATACTGTTACAGTCAAGAGATGACGCATTTTTATCAAATACTTGTAATATTTTTTAAAGCAAATTTTAGCTTTGCTATGCATTTATTTTATGTAATATTAAAGTTGAAAAATTAAGAATCCAGCAGGACTCGAACCTGCACCTCTTGGGTATACGCCCCAAGTGCTTTGCCAATTCAGCTATGGATTCGTATGCTGCCGGACTCGAAATTTCTCAACTCTTTTTGTGCCAGCTTTTTGCTAGACGAACCTTATTTGGTTTTAGCGCCATCTATGTGATGTAATAAGTCACTATTCACATACTGTAAGTTTGAATTAAGATCAATACTGTTACAGTCAAGAGATGACGCATTTTTATCAAATACTTGTAATATTTTTTTTTTTTTTTTTTTTTTTTTTTTTTTTTTTTTTTTTTTTTTTTTTTTTTAAAGCAAATTTTAGCTTTGCTATGCATTTATTTTATGTAATATTAAAGTTGAAAAATTAAGAATCCAGCAGGACTCGAACCTGCACCTCTTGGGTATACGCCCCAAGTGCTTTGCCAATTCAGCTATGGATTCGTATGCTGCCGGACTCGAAATTTCTCAACTCTTTTTGTGCCAGCTTTTTGCTAGACGAACCTTATTTGGTTTTAGCGCCATCTATGTGATGTAATAAGTCACTATTCACATACTGTAAGTTTGAATTAAGATCAATACTGTTACAGTCAAGAGATGACGCATTTTTATCAAATACTTGTAATATTTTTTAAAGCAAATTTTAGCTTTGCTATGCATTTATTTTATGTAATATTAAAGTTGAAAAATTAAGAATCCAGCAGGACTCGAACCTGCACCTCTTGGGTATACGCCCCAAGTGCTTTGCCAATTCAGCTATGGATTCGTATGCTGCCGGACTCGAAATTTCTCAACTCTTTTTGTGCCAGCTTTTTGCTAGACGAACCTTATTTGGTTTTAGCGCCATCTATGTGATGTAATAAGTCACTATTCACATACTGTAAGTTTGAATTAAGATCAATACTGTTACAGTCAAGAGATGACGCATTTTTATCAAATACTTGTAATATTTTTTTTTTTAAAGCAAATTTTAGCTTTGCTATGCATTTATTTTATGTAATATTAAAGTTGAAAAATTAAGAATCCAGCAGGACTCGAACCTGCACCTCTTGGGTATACGCCCCAAGTGCTTTGCCAATTCAGCTATGGATTCGTATGCTGCCGGACTCGAAATTTCTCAACTCTTTTTGTGCCAGCTTTTTGCTAGACGAACCTTATTTGGTTTTAGCGCCATCTATGTGATGTAATAAGTCACTATTCACATACTGTAAGTTTGAATTAAGATCAATACTGTTACAGTCAAGAGATGACGCATTTTTATCAAATACTTGTAATATTTTTTAAAGCAAATTTTAGCTTTGCTATGCATTTATTTTATGTAATATTAAAGTTGAAAAATTAAGAATCCAGCAGGACTCGAACCTGCACCTCTTGGGTATACGCCCCAAGTGCTTTGCCAATTCAGCTATGGATTCGTATGCTGCCGGACTCGAAATTTCTCAACTCTTTTTGTGCCAGCTTTTTGCTAGACGAACCTTATTTGGTTTTAGCGCCATCTATGTGATGTAATAAGTCACTATTCACATACTGTAAGTTTGAATTAAGATCAATACTGTTACAGTCAAGAGATGACGCATTTTTATCAAATACTTGTAATATTTTTTTTTAAAGCAAATTTTAGCTTTGCTATGCATTTATTTTATGTAATATTAAAGTTGAAAAATTAAGAATCCAGCAGGACTCGAACCTGCACCTCTTGGGTATACGCCCCAAGTGCTTTGCCAATTCAGCTATGGATTCGTATGCTGCCGGACTCGAAATTTCTCAACTCTTTTTGTGCCAGCTTTTTGCTAGACGAACCTTATTTGGTTTTAGCGCCATCTATGTGATGTAATAAGTCACTATTCACATACTGTAAGTTTGAATTAAGATCAATACTGTTACAGTCAAGAGATGACGCATTTTTATCAAATACTTGTAATATTTTTTAAAGCAAATTTTAGCTTTGCTATGCATTTATTTTATGTAATATTAAAGTTGAAAAATTAAGAATCCAGCAGGACTCGAACCTGCACCTCTTGGGTATACGCCCCAAGTGCTTTGCCAATTCAGCTATGGATTCGTATGCTGCCGGACTCGAAATTTCTCAACTCTTTTTGTGCCAGCTTTTTGCTAGACGAACCTTATTTGGTTTTAGCGCCATCTATGTGATGTAATAAGTCACTATTCACATACTGTAAGTTTGAATTAAGATCAATACTGTTACAGTCAAGAGATGACGCATTTTTATCAAATACTTGTAATATTTTTTAAAGCAAATTTTAGCTTTGCTATGCATTTATTTTATGTAATATTAAAGTTGAAAAATTAAGAATCCAGCAGGACTCGAACCTGCACCTCTTGGGTATACGCCCCAAGTGCTTTGCCAATTCAGCTATGGATTCGTATGCTGCCGGACTCGAAATTTCTCAACTCTTTTATTAGTCCTGCTGGATTCTTAATTTTTCAACTTTAATATTACATAAAATAAATGCATAGCAAAGCTAAAATTTGCTTTAAAAAATATTACAAGTATTTGATAAAAATGCGTCATCTCTTGACTGTAACAGTATTGATCTTAATTCAAACTTACAGTATGTGAATAGTGACTTATTACATCACATAGATGGCGCTAAAACCAAATAAGGTTCGTCTAGCAAAAAGCTGGCACAAAAAGAGTTGAGAAATTTCGAGTCCGGCAGCATACGAATCCATAGCTGAATTGGCAAAGCACTTGGGGCGTATACCCAAGAGGTGCAGGTTCGAGTCCTGCTGGATTCTTAATTTTTCAACTTTAATATTACATAAAATAAATGCATAGCAAAGCTAAAATTTGCTTTAAAAAATATTACAAGTATTTGATAAAAATGCGTCATCTCTTGACTGTAACAGTATTGATCTTAATTCAAACTTACAGTATGTGAATAGTGACTTATTACATCACATAGATGGCGCTAAAACCAAATAAGGTTCGTCTAGCAAAAAGCTGGCACAAAAAGAGTTGAGAAATTTCGAGTCCGGCAGCATACGAATCCATAGCTGAATTGGCAAAGCACTTGGGGCGTATACCCAAGAGGTGCAGGTTCGAGTCCTGCTGGATTCTTAATTTTTCAACTTTAATATTACATAAAATAAATGCATAGCAAAGCTAAAATTTGCTTTAAAAAATATTACAAGTATTTGATAAAAATGCGTCATCTCTTGACTGTAACAGTATTGATCTTAATTCAAACTTACAGTATGTGAATAGTGACTTATTACATCACATAGATGGCGCTAAAACCAAATAAGGTTCGTCTAGCAAAAAGCTGGCACAAAAAGAGTTGAGAAATTTCGAGTCCGGCAGCATACGAATCCATAGCTGAATTGGCAAAGCACTTGGGGCGTATACCCAAGAGGTGCAGGTTCGAGTCCTGCTGGATTCTTAATTTTTCAACTTTAATATTACATAAAATAAATGCATAGCAAAGCTAAAATTTGCTTTAAAAAATATTACAAGTATTTGATAAAAATGCGTCATCTCTTGACTGTAACAGTATTGATCTTAATTCAAACTTACAGTATGTGAATAGTGACTTATTACATCACATAGATGGCGCTAAAACCAAATAAGGTTCGTCTAGCAAAAAGCTGGCACAAAAAGAGTTGAGAAATTTCGAGTCCGGCAGCATACGAATCCATAGCTGAATTGGCAAAGCACTTGGGGCGTATACCCAAGAGGTGCAGGTTCGAGTCCTGCTGGATTCTTAATTTTTCAACTTTAATATTACATAAAATAAATGCATAGCAAAGCTAAAATTTGCTTTAAAAAAAAAAAAAAAAAATATTACAAGTATTTGATAAAAATGCGTCATCTCTTGACTGTAACAGTATTGATCTTAATTCAAACTTACAGTATGTGAATAGTGACTTATTACATCACATAGATGGCGCTAAAACCAAATAAGGTTCGTCTAGCAAAAAGCTGGCACAAAAAGAGTTGAGAAATTTCGAGTCCGGCAGCATACGAATCCATAGCTGAATTGGCAAAGCACTTGGGGCGTATACCCAAGAGGTGCAGGTTCGAGTCCTGCTGGATTCTTAATTTTTCAACTTTAATATTACATAAAATAAATGCATAGCAAAGCTAAAATTTGCTTTAAAAAATATTACAAGTATTTGATAAAAATGCGTCATCTCTTGACTGTAACAGTATTGATCTTAATTCAAACTTACAGTATGTGAATAGTGACTTATTACATCACATAGATGGCGCTAAAACCAAATAAGGTTCGTCTAGCAAAAAGCTGGCACAAAAAGAGTTGAGAAATTTCGAGTCCGGCAGCATACGAATCCATAGCTGAATTGGCAAAGCACTTGGGGCGTATACCCAAGAGGTGCAGGTTCGAGTCCTGCTGGATTCTTAATTTTTCAACTTTAATATTACATAAAATAAATGCATAGCAAAGCTAAAATTTGCTTTAAAAAAAAATATTACAAGTATTTGATAAAAATGCGTCATCTCTTGACTGTAACAGTATTGATCTTAATTCAAACTTACAGTATGTGAATAGTGACTTATTACATCACATAGATGGCGCTAAAACCAAATAAGGTTCGTCTAGCAAAAAGCTGGCACAAAAAGAGTTGAGAAATTTCGAGTCCGGCAGCATACGAATCCATAGCTGAATTGGCAAAGCACTTGGGGCGTATACCCAAGAGGTGCAGGTTCGAGTCCTGCTGGATTCTTAATTTTTCAACTTTAATATTACATAAAATAAATGCATAGCAAAGCTAAAATTTGCTTTAAAAAAAAAAAAAAAAAAAAAAAAAAAAAAAAAATATTACAAGTATTTGATAAAAATGCGTCATCTCTTGACTGTAACAGTATTGATCTTAATTCAAACTTACAGTATGTGAATAGTGACTTATTACATCACATAGATGGCGCTAAAACCAAATAAGGTTCGTCTAGCAAAAAGCTGGCACAAAAAGAGTTGAGAAATTTCGAGTCCGGCAGCATACGAATCCATAGCTGAATTGGCAAAGCACTTGGGGCGTATACCCAAGAGGTGCAGGTTCGAGTCCTGCTGGATTCTTAATTTTTCAACTTTAATATTACATAAAATAAATGCATAGCAAAGCTAAAATTTGCTTAAAAAAAAAAAAAAAAAAAAAATATTACAAGTATTTGATAAAAATGCGTCATCTCTTGACTGTAACAGTATTGATCTTAATTCAAACTTACAGTATGTGAATAGTGACTTATTACATCACATAGATGGCGCTAAAACCAAATAAGGTTCGTCTAGCAAAAAGCTGGCACAAAAAGAGTTGAGAAATTTCGAGTCCGGCAGCATACGAATCCATAGCTGAATTGGCAAAGCACTTGGGGCGTATACCCAAGAGGTGCAGGTTCGAGTCCTGCTGGATTCTTAATTTTTCAACTTTAATATTACATAAAATAAATGCATAGCAAAGCTAAAATTTGCTTTAAAAAATATTACAAGTGTATTATTTGTATACATACCTACTGTAGTGGCAAATTCCTGCATGTTATCAAAATTGAGACAGTCTTATTTATAGGCATTTTTAGGAATAATTATTAATAAATTTGTAATCTTCGTTTTTATATTACAGCACACAAAAATGCCACCAGTACTATCTAAGGAAGAAAAAAGAGAGAAGAAGAAAATTACAGAACGTATTAGGATGGAAAACATACGTATATATAGGCCTGATATCATTGACGAAGAATATATCGACGCCCCCACCGAATAAAATGGTAACCGAAAATCGCTAACTTTACAGGAAAAATAAAAAACGTTATTTTCTCAATACTTCGCGTATTAAAAAAGCAATGGTGGCAATTGTGTTATATATCAAATGAAAGCTATATTTTTATATTCTCTAGCCAGTTATTTATACGTTTAAATATATTAAACTTTAAAGAGTTATTTACAAAAATGTACATTGCCGATAGTGTCCCTGTGTTCAGTTTACCATAAAACGCTTTTACCATTTTATTCGTGTGATTATTTTTCTCATCTATGATATTGCAATAGAAGTATACACTAATATTCGTTGATACTTTTACTAACGGATAGTAATCGCACCATCATGATACCATTTTGTTCGTGTAACCTTTCACATATTTTAATGTCACATATCGAATGTATAATCTCTTAATGATATTATTCACATTTAAGAAAGTAAGAAACATAAATTGTAACATTAAAATGTTATCGTATGAACGTAAATTATATTGATAGTAATTATAAGATGATTAGGAGTAACTATAATTAACGTTTAACGTTGGGAGAGGTAGAGTTTAATTTATAATAAATATATTATAATATATAATAAGATAATATTATATTATATAATAAAATAATATCATACAATAAAAACACATTTTAGTCGTCAACTAGTGTTACTGAGGAACTTTAATGCCCACCACCAGAAGTAACTGTTCCCGTACCAGCACACTAACCATGCTGGGAGAGAGATGCGCCATCTCACTTTGGCTTTAAATCTCACTCAGCTGGTCTAAGGGTTCCAGATGTTGATGGCCAAATAGCTAATTGCCTGGACCTTCTGCTGACTACCGACCCGGATCACTAAGCAGTGTCAGTATCGGCACCTTTAAGCAGCTCTGACCACTGTCTAGTGAAGTCTGTGTCGGTATATTCTCCACCCAACCTTAGCGCGAAAAGCACAAGGCGGTTATGGCGATACAAGTCAGCAAACTGGGATGGGATGCGCTCATTCTTTGCATCCTATTCGTGGTTGCCCATTTGCTTTTCTTTGGGTGATCCTTCAGCATGCGCGGACGCTATAACAGATGTGCTGCGCCAAGGTATGGAATATTTTAGTCCTTTTTCCGATGCAAGCACATCTAGCAAAGCACAAATTTGGTTTGAAGCTAAGCGTGGACGTGCTGAAGCACGGAAACACGAGGCTTTCCTGATGCTCGAAACCGTAAAGCTAGTGACATACCGGATAAGAAAAAAGCCTATAACAGGGCAACCAAATCCAGCAAAAACGCTCTACAAAAGGCTCGATTTGACCATATTCGCCGCATTGGGTACAAACTCACTACACACCCAACAGGGAGTAAAGCGTTTTGGTCCCTAGCAAAATCAGTCGAATGGAACTTCTGCCACACCTCACTACCTCCACTGCTGAATTTTGATGGGTCACTTGCCCACACTGCTGCGGAGAAAGCAAACTTATTCGTTTCTATATTCGCAGAATCTTCGCGGCTAGATATTACTGGCTCGTCCACTAGTTTGCGTGACTTCTATATCGGACATACGCATACGTCAGACAAGCCTTCCTTAGCAAGCTACTGTCCTTCGGTCTACCCACTAGTCTCTGTGATTGGGTATCAGACTTCTTGTGGGACCGATCGATTCGGGTTGTTCAATGCCGGAGTCCCTCAGGGGTCCGTGCTCTCAGCAATGCTTGTCCTGTTTCACATAAACTACCTACTGATGCCAGGTACGTTTGACACAACGGTTGTTGAAAGCTATATACCCAACTCACGAGCTAGTAGTGTACAAATACAGTCGCTTATAGAGGCAATGGTCGAACGTATGAACGTATGTCTCTAAGGGAGTCTTTAATTGGGGTAAAGCCAACTTAGTAACGTTCAATGCTAGTAAGACTCAGGCGTTCCATTCATCCTGACTCCTACTTTCTGAAATGTATCCCTTCCAATAACCGATCGTCTTGAGCTCCTCGGTATCTCGCTAACTTTGAAACTTAATGTCAGCGCCCACATTGAGTCGAAAGCTCGACTAGCCGC
Source organism: Hypena proboscidalis (assembly GCA_905147285.1). Lineage (NCBI taxonomy): Eukaryota > Metazoa > Arthropoda > Insecta > Lepidoptera > Erebidae > Hypena > Hypena proboscidalis. The sequence continues at coordinate 8,860,826 of LR990126.1, read as the reverse complement.
CAAAAAGCTGGGCATCCTCAAGAAGGTGAGACAGTATTTTACACCGGGGCAGTTGCTTGACCTCTTTCAAGCGTAGGTCCGGTCGTGTGTGAAGTACAGTTCTAATCTGTGAGACGGTTCAGCCAAATACCAGCTTGAGGCGCTCGAGTCAGTCGAGAGGAGGGTCAAGAGAATCATTTGCGATATCGATCTGACGGATACTCGACTACAAAGTCTGGAGCACCGTCGCTAGGTTGCCAGCCTATCGGTTTTTTATAGGATACATTTTGGAGAGTGTGCCAAGAAACTACACAGCCTTATCCCTCCATCCCCGTTTCACCATCGGACTACAAGATAAACGGCACTCAAGCATCGCTCTACAGTGGATATTCCACTATACGCACAAAGCGTTTCGCCTTTACATTTCTTATGCGAACTGCCAAAGAATGGAATGCCTTGCCTGAGTCTGTGGATGACTGACAACTTGGATCTCTTTAAAGCAAGAGTTAATAGGTATGAATTTTATTAGTATGAAATTTTATTAGTATGTAACTTTATTCTTTTGTATTTTTTATTTCACGTACCTACCCGTTCTTTATAATGTATATGTTTCTGATAACTTACTTCTAAAGCACGCTTACGATATTAATAACTGAAATTTAAATATTGTGTGCCGTTTTACAAAATATATCAAATTAAAATTACCCACGAATAAAATGGTAAAAAGCTGTTGCCGAATTCATTATTTTTTTTTATTTTTTTTTTTATTTTGTTTTATTTGGTTCACCAACAATTGTTTACACAAGTTACATGCTTAAATAAATTAACAACCAATACAGTGCAATAACAGTGTAACAATCACTTAAAGGTAAACTCGTAAACTACGTAAATATTACGTAGTATATTTACTAGAATATTATTGTTATCGCATATTACCGGATAATAGAGGTAATCGGTAATTGGTAATGAGGTATAATATGTTTATTCGTGTACATAAATTGTGTGTGCCTTCCGCCGAATAAAACATATTTTCATAATAACTTTGCTATAAACAACGCAAAAATTATGAAAAAAATCTATCAGATGTAACTAAGTCTGTAGTATTCAAATATGCAATAACATTTTTTTACAGTAAAGTGACTTTGCCATAGTATTCGGTGGGGGCGTCGATATATTTTTTTATCTATATTCAAATTTACTTTTTGCCATAATTTTGGTTATTGTTAAAAGTTTAAACGTATTTGATAATATTTATGTAGATTTTTAGTTTTAGATAGATATTTTATGAAAGGAGATACACAAAAAAATAATTAATATTGTCGAGTATGATAATTATAATTATCATGCTGTGATTGACTAGATTTAAGCTTTTATAAAACAAAACGTTAATAATAAAAATACTTAAGATAATTGATATTGTCAAGTGCCATATCATGCTGTGATTGACTAGATTTAGGTGTTATGATAAGCATCGTGTGCATTTATTGTAATTTTAATAAATAAACGACTGATTTTCTAACTAGAATTTCATTTCTATCCCTAATTCTTATTTATATGTCACAGGTTCTGATTCATTATGACCCCAAAATTTTTAAAGTTAATTATCTCGGTAACCATTTTATCGAAAAGTGTGCCTTTTTCAGACATTGTATCTTAGGTATATATCTTTCGTAAAAATATGTTTTATAAGCTTAAATGTGAAAAAAAATTTAGGCCGTATGAATCAGACAAAGAACGCAATTTCGGAGAAACACCCATATGCTAACCTTTGAGAATTGCGCCAGAGCTTTCGCTGATGTAGATCAGAATCATCGAACACTCCGATCGCGGGTAAGTTGGAAGATGACCTTAAAAGGAAATGGTTTGGTGTAAGCGTTTCAACACTGCCGGCATCTACGGATACGTGCGACAGTAGACGACTTTTAACTATATTTTCAACCTCGGTCATTAGTGTAGACAAAACTTCCTTTCTGGGAGCGCGTTCATTTAAAATAACACGTAGTGATGTCTCCGTTAAAATTCAAAATTTTGTTGAAGCGGAAGAGCTGTTGAACGACAGGAGTACCTGCAAAGTATAGAAATTACTACAGTTATCTTATCAAAGCTCCCCACAGTTCTGCTATTGATATGGTCAGATTTCAGCTATCCATTAATATCCAAAGAATATTTAAGGTCGCGCTTGGTATTGCTATCAAATTTTCTTAAAGATGAAGCCATCAAAATTTCTTGTACTGCCAGCTTACTGCGTTTCTCAAATACGCGCAGTAATAGCACATCGCATAAACATAGAAACCACGACGGTAACGCACAGCGTTCACACGCAGCTTTGCTTCAAACCGATAATGAAAAGCCCATGTGTACATTTTGCAAAACAGCTATGCATAAGTTAGTAAAATGCAAGCCATTCAAACGCGCGCTACGGAAAACAAGATGGCAACATGTTAAGCGTATCAAGATCTGCTTTAAATGTTTGGTATCACGTCACGATCGAGCTACGTGCCCTGCACCCGACTGCGGCGAGGACGGCTGCGGGAAACCCCATCATCGTCTGCTATATTACCCTGAACGTGCCGCTACCAGCGGCAGTTCGAGTTACCAGGAGCCAGGAGCACAGCCGCGGCAGGAGCCGCAGCATGAGTCGCAGTCGGCACCGCCCGCGCCGCACGTGAGTACTGAAACTGAAACTGTAACGCATTATATGCGCGACCGATAAGAATGTCTTTTTAAAAGTTGTTCCAATATCTATTCGCGGGGAAAAAACGGTAACGGAAGTACAGTTAGCTTGATGAGCGCCGACCTAGTGATGCGCGCTGGTCTGCGTGGACGCGCTGAAACAATACGTGTCTGTGGAGCCTGGGACAACGACGATGTGGTTTGTACTGCGACCGTTATGAATGTGGACCTTATTGGTAAGAACAGTAAAGTTCATTCTGTTAGATTAAGAAGTGTTGATAATTTATATTTAAATTTAATTTTAAAACGACACGTTTGCACGACTAGCTACGGAACCCTATTGCGCGTGCCCCGACACGCACTTGGCCGTTTTTTAAACTTGATATTTATAATATGAATTACTTGATCATACATAATTATAATATATTTATTTATTTTACCTCAAGAATAACTTAAATTTATTGTTTGTGATTTTTCTCTATAGAATTTATTTATTTCTCTTAATATTGATTGACGAATCTCGCGATCTATTCTAGTTTTATCATATTTTATGCTCTCGATATACACGAAAGAAAAGCATAGAAAACCTCTCGAAAAATACCTATGACGGTATTTTTCAGAATGACTCATTTAATAATTAAAATTAAATGTTACATTGTGTTGAAAACTAGAGGCGTATTAAATACTCCTTATTAAATATGTTATTTTAATATCTTCCGTAAAATTAATCGAATATTATCGTATAAATTTATAACTTTCTTAACTCAAAACAAAGTGAAACAAAGCTATTTATATGCTACTTTTTGTTGAAATAGAACGTTCCAATTTCTTTTTATTTTCAGCAACAAAGACTTTAATTTCCACAGAGTAAAAATGCATTTTAGTTGGTGTAAGCAGAAGCAGAAGTGAGTCTCTGGGCTGATGATGATGAAGCAGAAGCACGCAGTGTCTACTTAAATTTCGACCAATCATAGTCGACAAGTCATAATACCTATATTTTCAAGCTGGCACCTGTTCAGAGAATTGTCATAACATATTGACATGTTTGTGGAATTGAGTATGTGAAAAAAATAACTTTTTTTACTTATTCAATAAACTTTATTATAATATTAATAAAATCCTTGAAAAATATCCCCTAGAAATATCTATTTTTATCAATTACTTACAATTTAAATTCGATAAAATTTTCATATCATCGTGATGACGTCATAGTAATAATGTTCCATACAAAATTTTACAGGATTAGAGAATATTTCTACTCTAAGCTTTGTAAGTATAAATGTAACTTAGATAAATAAATAAATATGGATGTTAAAGTGACATCTAAAGGCTACAAATCGTATTTATAACATAACATAACATCACACTTATATTACCTGGAACGGTGTGGCAGAGGAGTACAACACCTGTTGAAATATAAACTTAAACACTGATTTTAGAAGTCTATGTATTTAGTTCGTAATACAAATGTGAGAACCTGTTATATTTGTCTTGTGTCTGTACTGTGTAAACGTTTGTGTGCAGTGTTAATAAAGTAAATATTATTAACAAGAAAACCTAGTTTACCTGATTCCCTAACCCATATACCTCAACAACACCCACATTTCACCTGATATGTTTAGGTCCTAAGGCGCTGTCTCCACGAGCGAGAGAATCGCGACGAGTCCGCCCTTATATCGTCGGAGAATCTCCACGAACGAGCGATAATTCCGCCGCGTATCGTCGCGAGTCGTAACGGAATCGCAGCGTTTCCGCGGCGACTCGTAACGGTATCGCCGCGTTTCCTTGACGACGCGTTGTAAAAGAAAGAATTCAGTTACGTTTGACAGCGCGCCCGCTGCGCGCTCGTCGCGAGAGCGCGGCGAGCCCGCTGGTAGTAGCGACGGGCTAGCGACGATGTAATGACGTTTCTCACGCTCGTTGCCACTCGTCGCATCGCGGCGATAATATTGCCGTGTGGAGATGGCTCCATAGAGAGTGTATAGAAATACGTGGCACGACGATAATATCGCCGCGATTCACGCGCTCGTGGAGACAGCGCCTATGGGATAGGGGATGAGCCTATCGCCATCTACCGGGCACAACTACAACCCCGTGCTGCTATTGTGAATTTTCTGACGACAAATAACACATTTTGCCGACCCGGGAACCTCGCGGTGAGAGGCGCATACGCTAACAACTAGACCATCGTGGCAGTCTTCTTCTATTTTATTTATAATTTTGTGTGCCTCTAATAACCCTCGTTATTAGGCACATTATTGTAAGCACATCATTAGAGGTTCTTTGTTAAACATAATTTAATAATTCAAGTATGTAAATATTATGTTAGCCGTGTTGCTCTGAATGTTTTAGTTGTTAATTACTAACATTACTTTTATATCATAATTACTAAAAAATTAAAACATAAGATAATATCACGCATAATATACCTTCCGGGGTGGGTTAAGGTGTTTTAAATCCACACTTCACCTCCCTTGTGATGGGGAGTGTGCCTATCGCCTTCTATCGGATACAAATTTAGACTCCGAGCAGCAACTCTGCCCGACTTTGGAGGTTAAACCCTCAACCGCAAAAAATATTGCGGTGAGCGGCCGCAAATTATAACACACTTGCTCCCTTCTTTATCCATGTTTGAAGCAGAGCATAATATCGAAACTATTACTACTACTATTACAACAATAATTTTATTCTTAGAAAGAAGTGGCAGTCGGCAATTTTGATGGCGTCTTTTCAATACACTATTTTAAATTTCATATGTTCCTATCCTTATTCCTTTTTCCTATCCTATTAGGTTCGTCCACTCTAATATTAGCATATAAGAGTGGACGAACCGAGTTCCATGAAATTCAGTGTGGAAATAGGTGACACCCGAAATTAACATGTATTATCAATATGTATCTTCTCGAGATCAGGATGTCAACTGTCCGGGACGCTTCAAAGCTAGAGTTAGAGTACGTAATCTCCTGTGCAATTAATCATCAGCAGAGTCATTAAAAAATTAAATGTCGCTGTGTGCCTATATATCATATTATATAAGTATATATATATATACCTTTAAATTATGTATTACCTGATTACGTGTATTTAAATATATAAATACATATATATATATATATTATCCTGTTTTAAATATAACTATTAGAACACTTCAAAAAAAGCCATTGTCGTCTCTGCACCTCCTTATGGTTGACTGGTAGGCATTTGCCTTAAGCATTAAGTCCGCCATTGTGCTAGTGATTATGTGCATAAAGTTATAAAATAATAAAAATAAAATAAAATAAACATGTAGCTAAACTGTGAGTAACAGCTAGTAATTTACATTTTGATTAAAAATTACGCCAAAACATTTTTCAAATAAAATATATCCGTACGTCTATCAAGATTACGTTGAAAATTCTTAAATAAAACGTTTCCAATAGAGCTAGAAGATATTACAAAATCTCAGCACATAGGACGTTACCGAAACTCTGCTACGAAGTTAATATCGAGATAATTCCATTGCCTATTTAGTAAGGCTTTTCCCACAGGGAAGTCGTTGGCTTCGCTACAGTAAAGCTCCGCTTCGCGTTCGTTTGTATCAGATGTGTAGGGTACTTAAATAAATAAACTAGTAAAACTTTATGGTCTTGGTAGATGTTATCCAAAATCGAATAAATTTAAATGATGGATTATTTTAAGTTATGGGATTACAAAACGTAACACCAAGACCTAATTTTATGAGTACATTCGCCAAGTATTTCTTCGTCAAGTAAATCTGGTCCGATTTATAGTGATTTTTATAATTTAATTATAATTGTGTTGCATCAACAGTCATCACAGCAGTCGATTAAAAGTATTACAGGTTTATAATTTGTTGAAAAAACACATAAAGTTAACGCTTATACACTTACTTTTAAACATCCCATCTCCAAGACTTGTACAAAAACGATTTGCAACTTTTAAGTTTTTAAATAAAATATCCAAAAAATTCGATGCATCCTGACATTCTTATTTATTTAATGAAAGTATTATCAGGGCAGTGGTCAAATTTAATTTTTTTTAGGAAGGCACCGTCATTAAAGTTATTACGGGTATACAAGGATATTAACGGCATTAAATGGTAAACAGACCTAAAGCGTTTCTTTTAAAATTCCACGAAACCATGTTCGATCTACCAATGATATTTTTCTCATTGGTAGATCTCACAGGGTTTCGTCAGTAAACATTTCGAAAACGGTTCGAATCAAGTTGGCCCCTGATTTAGGTCATACACGCTTATAGATTCAACTTCAATGGCTTTCTTCTGAACACCATCGTTCCGAACAACTTTTGTGCTACCAGCTCTTAAATTACTCAACCAATTAACGATATTAGCGATATAATTTTTTGATATTTCCTTAATCTCGCGCATTGTTTTAAACTTTGTAAATCTATGACTTCTAAGACTAAGAATACACGACGTAGTTTTCCACGCGCCCGCTACGGTAAAGATTTGTCGGCGAAAATACGTCGCAAAATGAACTTCTTTTTTTTTTCTTCTTTATAAATGTAGCATTAAGAAACTGCAGGCGCATGCGAGCACGAGTGAAAGCCGTGTCGTGAGGTCCTAACCTTTGGCTACTCAGGTGTTAATTTATCATAACCGTACCGTTTTATAAACTGCTATCCTCGTCCATATTTATAAAAGCGTTATTGTGGTTTACCTTTATTTTATTTATCTCTCCGGCTTTAAGCAATAAAAATAAGAACATTCTGTATAACCAAGGAGCAGCTGGAAAGTACTTCAATCGTGACTACCTACCGATGGAATGGGTAAATAGTTATTTGTGCAACAAGAGAGCTAAGTTCGTATTTTCTTCGAGTGCTTATTTTGAGTTAGTAGAATCACAAGCGCAGCGAGGGCTTCTTCTTAGAATCTTGAGGGAAGTGACAGACTCAAAAGCACGAGATGTATTTACATCTCGTGCTTGTGGCTTGCATTAGGTCTTCACGGGCACACGTAGAAGGCGACAATGGGCACGAAAGCAGATGAGCCATGTTTTGAATGGGGAATCCACAATCGCACGAGAAATTATTGGAGTATTCATATTAAATTACCATAACTAATGCTTGTAGTGGTGCTTTATGAAATTGTGACTTATTACTTTTAATAGCATGTATTATTTTGTCATGATATATTGTGTGGGTTACTAATAATAGAGCTTTGAATTCGGCAAATACAGAACCGGTTAATGGAACTAGTCATCTGCATTGGAAGTGCACATCGCTTTTCTGACATAACCGCATGTAACTAGAAGGGTAACCGCAAAATCTCATTTACGCACAAAGTACGAGTAGTGATGCAAAAAAAAATTATCACTTTTACTATTACCTAGTGTGATTCGGCACTGAATATAGGTGGATTAATAAAAATGCACTTTTAACACAGTCACACATAAAACAAAATATGTGACTTATGGTGACTAGTATAGTAATAGATATATAGTTGGAAATTTCATAGATTATGTATCATTTCTACACTATTACATCAAGTTTTTAAAATTATGTTATAATAAAAAACAGGGGCTCGGAAACATATTAGAGAAATATGAGACAAAAACCATTTAACCCGCAAATTAAAGTATCATTATTAAGAAATCACGATGAACCGCAAGTATACATTTTTTTACAGTAAAGTAAAAAAGAAGAGCGTCAATTACATTTCATTCATAAGAATTAAATAGATACCTTTTACTAGAAGATTCATCACTAGCACTTTAAAAAAAACTTTTACGAACTAAAATAATATGCGCAAAAATGTAATAAATTAGATTTTTTAAGCCTTTCTCTTTATACTGCGTTCATCATCTTATTAGTAGTTGATACTAGAGCAAGACAATTCTTAGAATTGATACACGCTGGGACGCCCAGGTAATAAATGCCGGGTAATTCAACAGTTATTTTAGTCTTGCTAGCTTGGTCTAATGAAATTACTGTGGCACGGGGTTGAATAAGGGGTGGTCAGTTTATAAGGAAGTCTATTTTGAAGGAAATTGTATCAAATTCTGCACAAAGGTTACTAACACGTTGCAGTCTCAAAGAGAGCAATATAAGGTTAAAAGTGAAAAAGGGAGGTTCCTCTATTTTGGTAATATCGAATTCCATGCGGACAAACGGTCGTGGGTAACAGTTCAGTACAGTACTCTAAAATATTGCAGATAGAAGATATTACTGAGATTATTTTATTTTAAAAATAATTTAAACTGCATTCAAAGTTTTTTTAAATTTTGTTTCTGTCACCGCAGGATGAAACAAGCTTAAATAAAAAAAAAATACCAACTATAAATTTAATGGTGGATGGTGAGAAAGTTCGTTAGTTTTTTGTCGCTAGGACCGAACTACAAGCTAGGTCTAAATTGTTACTGGACCAACATCATGTCGTTACTAACATAATGTCAATGTCAGGCATTGCTAATGCATAGGTGAAACATGTTTGTAAATAACACACACCGTACCTTTTTGCCTTGTGTATCGAAACAATTTTTGACCGTGTTGTGAACTGGTAGTCAAAGTTAGTGAGATTTTTCTTTTTCATCTCCTTAATGAGTATGTATGTAAGAGTATTAACGTCGAAGTTATCGACACTACGAAAAAAAAAATACAAGTTGGTGCATAATTTTGAACAAATTTACTCTTTACCGTATTTGATTTCAATTAATATCAGAGGAGATATAACAGTAAACTTAGTCACTTAGTCAAAACTATGAATTAGATTTCGTTTAAATACGCTCATCTATGGAAAAAACGGAATAAATTTGATGTCGTATGATTAGTCAAGACTATTAAGTTATGTTACATTACATCACTCAGAATTATAGCGGGAGCTAAGCGCTATAATTTAATGCAGGTAATACACAAGGGTCAAGCACCAGCATCTTATCATAACGAATACCACGCGAATACTGCGCGGTTAACAGCTAGTTATCAATATTTAGCTCATTTTTGTACCAAGCCAGCATCACTTAGTCCAGTGAACACAGGAATCCGACCACAGTGGGCTAAGAGGCAAGAAACTCGGTCTAGGTCTATGCTAGATCTAGGCCAAGTAATATTTGCTGACAGAGATTGAGAAAAGAAGAATAGAGGCGCAATTAATTAGCGGACAGCTAGAGCTCTGCAGAAACTCTACAGCAGTTGAACCGGATTGCGAATGGCTTATTTGACATTGCTGCTGCTATTGTCTATTTCTCTAGCAATGATACATACCTACTAAAATTATTTAAGTAAATTATGTACTCTTTTGTCCGAAGTAGCTTACCAAGCAGACGTTCTTCCGATTTAAAGATAAGATTAAAATCAACAATTCAAAGCTGTTTAAAACAGTGCCGTAAAAGAGACAGCAGAGTGCCCGTGCGAGGAGTGCAGTGCATAAAATTGCCGTTTCTGTCTCGCCGCGTTCATCTGGCGCTGGCGGGCGGCGCGGCGACGTAGGCGCCTCTGCTACACGGCCTACGAACGACTGCACCCGTTCGATCGATCGTTACAAAAGTGAGCGCCGCGGTCAATTTACCGATTTCTGAAACACAAATCCGTGACGACTTCTGGGAAAACAGGCACGGCCAGGCCCATTGTCATGGGATTTACAAACGTACCAATGAAAAGCAAGCTGTTAATCTCCGTTCGCAGTTTCAACAAAAATTAAACCAAGGAAGGAGCCTCAATCAGATACGCACAATATTGGACTAAGTGATGGCAGAATTTTCGAGACAAAAGTACCACCTTATTTGCTGGATCAAGAATAATGACTCATTTTTAAACCACAAGGATGATACCCGGATGGCCGCACGGAAGATCATCGCGGGTCGCATGCAGTCCGTGGGCCGTAGGTTGCCGACCGTTGGAGTATAGTATTACTAGTATTAGCGCAACAACATGGGAATGTTCATATCATACCAAAAATTATCAATTTATAATCGTGATAATTGTGGTAAAAGTAGTTCTTTATCATATTTCCAGATACTTTCTTTTCGCCGGGGGATAAATTAATATATCATCATTCTATTCGATTGCGATCAAATTACGAACCAGTGTTTGATAACCGAACAAGTTACCTCATTCACAAAAGGCAGAAGTTAAAAGACAGCTTTGTAGTATGTTAGCTGACGGTATTATAGAATCATCATCTAATATTTAACTAGAATATTATTGGTTCCTAAAAAATCAGGTGAGAGTAATGAAAAAAAATGGAGGATAGTTATAAATTACCGAAAACTTAATGATGTAATTGAAAATGATAAATTTCCTCTTCGTAATATTATTATTTTAGCCACTGACTTAGAACTTCACCAAGAATTTTATAAAGTGAACTTGGGTCCAGTGATCCATTTTTTTGGTTTTGGGTGATAGCCAGTGACTCAGACAGTTCATTTTCCAGATGTAAGTTAGAATATAGTATGTATAATAATAAGTACTTAACTTAACTAAATTATGAAATATATGTTTGGTATACCAATAAAATCATAACAAAAACCTTATTTCTATTTTTGAAAGGCAGGACCCCGAAAAATTAGTACTCTAAAGAAACACCCACTGCCGCAAACAGCAGACGAGGTTAAACGTTTTGTAGCTTATGCTAATTACTACAGAAAATATATTAAAAAGTTGGTTGATAAAGCTTACCCTTTTAACAGTCTGAGTAAGAAAAATTTAATATTCAAAAGGAATAAGGCATTTCAAAATAGTTTCGAAACATTATAACAGTGTTTGTGATAACTTCGCCAATTTTTCGATATCGTAATATTTCAGAAATATTTTTATTATACACACCGGCCCATGCGGCCCGGCTATGCGTTAAAATGTACACTAAGTAATCAAGACGAAAAACCTGTGGTTTATGCCAGTAGAAACCTAAATATAGCTGAAAAGTATTAGGTACCCAAATATAAAAAAAGGAGTTCCTTGCAAGTTTGGGCGGTCAAGCATTTTCAACCTTATTTATATGGTCGCAAGTTTTGAAATATATACGGACGTAAACCTTTGGATTATTTATTAAATTTAACAGATTCTGCTTGTAGAATATTAAAGTATCGGATGATTCTAGACGAGTATGATTAAAAAGTGCGGTACAAAGTAATTTACGTGCCGGATAAAGGAAATGCGACTGTAGACGCATTATCCAGAGTTTTTAATCATTAAAAGAATTGAAAGAGATGAATGAATGTGTTTTAAATGTAATGTCAATTAGACAAAATAGACAATTATTAGAATATATTCTGTAGAATTACGATTTATAAATAAAGTTCAATGGATCAAGGATAAGAGATAATAGTAGTAAACAATTAAGTAGGTTAGGTACCTCGTGTTACGTGCCGTCTCAAATGACATTGATTTTAAACCCAGCAGCCCGATCAGTGACGGAGCTCGGTGATTATTTTCACGCAAATAATATTGATAAAATATATTTTACAAGAATTCTTCGAACATTGTATATTCGAATGTATAGAAAAGTTAATATGAAAAATAAATATAATTGAATGTGGGTCGGCCCACGACATTGCATGTTAAAAGACGTTGCGAGAATTACGGAGAAATATGATATGATACGAGTAATAATTAAAGACATTTATCTTTAGCCCACGCGGGCATTAGACGAATGTTAAAGAATATACAAAAATAATATTTTTGACCGAAAATGGAAAAGACAAACGATTTTGTAAAAAGAGTCATAAATGTCAGACAAAAATATGCCAAACATACGAAAGAATCAATGGGCTGGCAAGGCTTTAAACAAAATATTTTGGGTGAATTGCACAAGCATAAAAAACACACGGCAAACGTGAGAATGGTAGTGCAATGTGCTGATTTCTTATTGAATATATGTTTTCTCAAAAAAGTAAGTACTTCTCTACCTTGGCAAAAAAAAATCATTGATTTCTACCCAATAATATACCAAAAAAAAAATTACAAAGTGTCATTTTATCATCACGGTGGCCTGTCCCGAACCCAATTCCACTCATAAAGTACCTTCCCCTGCAAATATATTAATAATATGGATTTAAATCGGTTGTTTTATTATTAAATTATAATATATTCGATCAAATAAAACCATTTTTGTTTGTTTATCTTCTTTCTCATGGATTTGACAGGCAGTCAACTTTTGTCCGGAAAAAAGTTATCATTTCAGAGGACAGTAAGTTTTAGTAGAATAGCCACGTCAACATTGCGTTGTTAAATAAATAAAATAAAAATAAAATATTCTTTATTTCGGATTTTACAATTTACAACAATAAATAGTAATTATCCATAGCAATATAAAATAAGATTAAATTTTACATGTCAATATTCATTAATTACAATAGCTTAGCCTAAAAAAATAATATAGTTGTCAAAAATGTCATCATTAAATTATTACATTATTTAATGGAATTTACAAACATATTATTATGTTTATAAGTGTGCCATAAAGTCTGTATCGTGCATAAATACAACTTTAAATACAGTGGTAACTATTGTATTTTTGCTACGTATAAGTCTTTTAAGAAAGGACGTCTTAGAGCTACGGAGAACAGTAGGGAAATCAGCAACCCTACTCTCTGCAAACATGCCAGACGCGCTGCACCGCCATGGCAAGCCTAGCAGGGCACGGAATGCGTTATTATATTGTACCCGCAGTGTGTGATACGTGGCTTGTCTGAAATTACACCAAAGCTGAGCAGTGTAGAACGACTGGCAGTATGCTTTGAATAAGGCCACCTTTACCTGACTAGAGCATCGGGCAAAGCGCCTCGCTAACATGTTACCTTTCATGGCTAGGGATCTCCTCTGTCGCTCCAGGTCAATATCATCATCTAAATTACAGGTGAGCCAATGCCCTAGATATTTGAATTTATCTACAGTCTTCAAAGTCGACCCACATAATTTTACAATTGGACAGTTAATGACTGCTTTCTTTTGTCTAAAAACCATTATTTCAGTCTTTTTTACGTTATACACTAAGCAATGACTGGCAGCATATTTTTCACAAATGTGTACAAGATGGCGTAAGCCATAGATTGACGGTGATAACAAGGCGCAGTCATCGGCAAAGCTTATGTTGTTGGCACATTCACCACCAACATAGCAGCCGACAGTAGCACTGCTGAGCTCGGCGATCAAACTATCCATATATAGATTAAATAGCACTGGCGAGGTGGTGCCTCCCTGTCTTACTCCACAACTAAGTTTATATTCATCAGACAACGTTTTATCCCATTTGACTTGATTAATCTGATTACTATACCAAAATTGTAATAATTTGGTTATGCGCGTACTTTTGTGATATTTAATTTATTTCAGAGTAGGTTATAATCAATAGTGTCAAAAGCCCGGCTGAGGTCCAGAAAACAAGCAAAAACCTCCGTTTTATTTTGGAAATAGTATTTGACTGTATTTTTTAATGTAAAAATGGCAAGATCAGTCGACAGATTAGATCGAAAGCCAAACTGTCTGTCGTTTAGTTTTATGTTCTCTGTAAGTTCGGGATACATGAGTCTTTCCAGAATTTTTGAAAGGATAGTGGCCAAAGATATTGGTCGGTAGTTTGAGAGGCTCCCCACATCTCCAGTTCTATTTTTTATTATGGGAACTACTAGAGTTTTCATTAAGTCCGGAGGTAAATAGCTATATTGGAAACAAGTGTTATAAAAAACGACAAGTTTTTGAAACAGGTATTGTCCTCCATATATTACGTGCTCAACGCTGAGCCCGTCGTGGCCCGGCGACTTACCGCGCTTCATATCACGTACACGCTTAAATAGGTCAGCCGCATCCACACACAGGCTCGGGGCGCCGCCTCCGCCCAGCTGGCCGGACGGAGTGGCCGCGCCCGGAGCCGGCGCCGGCGCATGCAATGCGGTCGCGGGGCGACAACGAGCACAGCGTCCAGTCACACAAACACCTTCCCCTCTATTCGTATCTACATGACACGGAGAGGACGAGACATTGTTTACATTAAATTGATTTACAAACATGTTAGCTATTTCTTTGTGATTTTGTGATCCATTTACTGACCCAGGAATACTACGTTTACTATTAAGTTTACTTGTTTCTTTCCAAAATTTAGAAAAATCCTTTTTGTACCTATGCGATGCTAATATGTCCATTCTAATTTTTCTTCTCTCTTGATTTTTCTGACACCACTTAACTTTATTTTTAAATATTTTTCTGGTGTTATACATTTGGTTATAGATTTCACCCTGTAACGGACTCCCATGCAACCGCCACATTTGGTATGCGAAGCGGGCAACTACATGTAATTCCCTCACATGAAAATTCCACCCAATTAATCTCTTATTATGTACCGTTTTTCCCTTAAAAGTTGCCTTCGCTGCCTTAGACATAGCTTCCACTAGGTTATTATAATACTTATCTAAGCAATTATACACGTATTTATCGCAACACGCAATGTCTGTTTTCATTTTCTCGATAGTTAGAATTGGCCAAAACATAGAACGTAAATATTGATCGCATAAGTTGTTATATTTGTTTATCTGTTCCGTGTCCCTTTCCCCCCACATTACTCTGTTTACAAAGAATTTTTGGTTTAATACTTTCGGTTTAATACAATCTAAATTACATTCAATTATCACAGGAATGTGATCAGAGGTGTAAACATCATATAATACGTATGCACTGGAAATTATTTCTCGGTCGACCCGTGCGCGTCACTTATGTAGGTATAGTTATTAGATGACTCACCCAGTATAGTTAAGTCCGCACGTACCCATTCGTGATCGTCACAGTAGTTTTGTAGCTCCTGGCCGAATAGACTGTTTATGTCCGCATTGTAATCACCTAGTGCAATCACATTTTCTATGTCACTGTCTTCGATCACTGCACTTATCTTACTAAGACACTCTGTAAATAGGGGCAGATTGTCCGCACACTCCGTAGGCATATAAACCGATAATACAATAAGGCTCCGCTCGGCTAGGCGTACACTCACAGCTGCTATTCGCGTTGTTCCGGTTTCTAGCGGCGTTACACACGGGAATAGCGATTTTCTCCACAGGACTGCAACTCCACCATATGGGCGGCCCTTCAGGATTCCAGAGGACGTATCTACGGCTGAGACACCGCTGTTAAGCTGTTAAGCCCTTCTCACCTTTCCTCACTTCGGATCAAGCCGGCTCAAGCTCTAGGCGCGATCGTACCAGTCCCAACGTCTTGCGGTTGCCCGCCACAAAAGTAAGTTTATCATTTCAGTGATATGGGGACAAAAGTAGTATCATTTCGGTGGCTGTTATAACTCGAGGTAGATTCCTTTAATTTGTTTCAAAACTGTGTATTTAATTTCGCCGTAAGTACTGATTAGCTTTAGTAGTATTCATATTGTTTTAAAATTTTTATCACACAGTAAGAAACGGTGCACAGTATATAATTTCAGTGGTTATTTTTTTATCATTTCGGTAGACACTTTTCATTTCAGTGGACTCTAAAAAAATCATCCTTAAATATTTATATATAAGTTTTGATGATATTTAATGTCCACTTACACCCAATGTTATAAAATAGGCTTAAGTTTAATTTCTCACTTAAAATATTATAAAGATAGCATTAAAATTAAAAAAGTCCACCGAAATGACACAAAAAAATCGCTTGTTGAAATTGACCCTTTTAAGATATTGTAGTACTAATTATAACCGGCCAAGTGCGAGTCGGACTCGCGCACGTAGGGTTCCGTACCATTATACATTTAAATAAATGTTTTTCTTAATTCTTTATTATATTGGAATTGATTGAATGAAAGGTAAAATGCGGTTTACGATTTTTTACGTTTTTAAAAAAAACTAATTATTAGATCTCGTTTAAACCAATTTTAAGTGTTTGCATGATAATGTACATCATTATATTATTTTTACATTTATTATTCCCTTATTTTATAAGTTACGGAGGGGGGTACACAAATTTTCCCACTTTGGAAGCGTCCCTCGCGCAAACTTTTCAGTTTAGAAAAAAAATATATTAGAAACTTCAACATCATTTTTGAAGAAAAGGGTTTGATGAAAAAAATATATAGTTACGGAAAAAGTGGCTGTGACATACGGTCGGACAGACGAACAGACATGACGACTCATTAAGGGTTCCGTTTTTTGCCATTCGGCAACGAAACCCTAAAAAGAATAGTTATAATAACTCTTATTTACTAAGTATTCAATGTGAGTAATCAAAATATGTAGTTGCCCACACATTTGGAAAATGCCCAACGAAGTATCAAAAGCATTTGTTGAAAATGTTATTCTAAAGTATGGTCTTCCTATTACTAACTAAGTTCCTAGTAAGCAACCGACAGGGGAGCGTATTTTATCAATTGAAAACTTTCGAAGTTTGTAAATAAAAAAAAAAATGTATTTCACAAGTTACCACCACGAAAGCAAGGAATTGTCAAAATTGGCGCTCGCACAAACATTTAAGTGCACTTTTGAGAATTCAGTCTGATTATAATCCTGAAACTTGGAGCACATGGTTACTCTACTGGTGCATCTCGTATAACACATCAGTTCACTGTGCTACTATACACACCTTATGAATTAGTGTACGGGAAACAATTTCATTTGCCTAATAATTTAATGAAATCTGATAAACCACAATATACCAAGACTTAAGAGGATAACTGTCATGGCATATGACAGTTATCCTCTTAAGTTAAAATATTGGTTACTAGTGTCACAAAGTGAAGCACGAAAAAATATAGTTAAGCAAATAATATTAAGAAATATAATTTTTTTGTTAGCCTTAGTTATCCCACTGCTGGGCAAAGGCCTCCCGCAACGTTTCCAGTCCTCTCTATCTCCAGTAGTTTTCCACCAGTTGTGGTTGTAGGCATCTAGGTCGTCCCGCCAGCGCCTTCTAGGTCTACGAAGACTGTGTCCTTCTTGGGGCAACGATTGTGTGGCAATCCGTGCCCACCTCTCCGGATGCATACGTGAAACATATCCCGCCCAGTCCCACTTCAGCTATCACTGACGTGGGCAGCAAGTCTGCTAGACTTGCTGCCCACGTCAGTGATACCTGTTTAGGCACGTATGTAAATATTACGAATTCAATCGCTGAGCTTAATTCCTAGTACACTGCGCTCTATAGCTCTCTGACAAATCCTGAGCGTGGACTTTTGAGCCTCTGTCAATTCGTATGTTAGGATAGGCAGGATACACATGTCAATGAGCTTACGCTTAAGACACAATGGAAGGTCTCCCTTCATTAGCGTTTTCAAAAAGAGAAAAAATAACCCAGTATAAGCCTAATAAATAGCTAAGAAGTTAAGTCTAGTATATTCAGGACCATATTATTTATTTGTAAGAGACAAGACACCAAATGTAGAAATAATTAAAAAAGGTAAAATTGTCTTAGTTCATAAGAACAGAACCAAGTTATATTGTTCGTAATAAAATCTATCTATTATTTTAAATTAATCAAATTGTGTAATCATCTTTTTTTTTAACAATATTGTTAGATATAAAATAATATACCTATACAATAAAGATCTGCGATCCCCATTAAATTAAGAGCAGAAGATTTTTTAGAACGTTTTTTTCCATGTTTTGAATCTTTAAATGGCTCTACCGTAAAGTTCGTGAAATGTATATAATTCGTTTTTTATAAAGTACACAGTATTAAACATTTGTGAATTTATTGTATAATATTGACCTGAAGTAAACAAACCCTCTTAATATCATTATTTGATCCCGCTAAAGTACAAGTACATAATTACCAAGAAACTGCTCCATGACCTTGGAAAAAGGAATAAATCGTCAAAGGTCTCTAAAATAGTATTTTTGCGTTTTTCAGTAAAACGGTAAGTTTTATCATAAAATGATGTTAGACAACATTGTAGATCATACTATTTTTAAAACTATTTATTTTTTGAACGCTGTTTAAATTGTTTTTGAAAGTAAAATAAATGAAAGAAGACTTAAGTCTCTTTACATTGAAATCTGCCATCTATTTACCATATTTAAGATATTTTCTTTACTTGAGGCATATCCTTAGGACTTCCTACATACTGTTCTGGCAGGTACTTACAACCGCTGTAAAGTTCTGGCTTTTAACATATAATTTTGCAAAAATCGGCAGTATTAGAGGGAAAGAGATAATTTTTAAAAATGATTTTAGTGAAATTTTACCTAAATATAAAAATAAATGCTACGAACTTTGGAAGGAATATTTTAATGAAATATCTAGAAATAAAGGGATTTGGTATAAAACAATTGTATCGGAGCCTCCTCGTATACCGTGGTTTTGTAGTAGTAATAAGCTCAGTAGAAGTCTTGTGGTCATCGCTCACAGATTGAGATCTGGACATGTGCCGCTCAATAAGTTTGGCTTCTTAATGAAGAAGACCAATTCACCTAATTGCGAAGTGTGTGGAACAATAGAGGACGTATCACACCTATTGACGGAATGCACCAGGTTCCAATCTGCCAGAGGAAAATTATTTCGGCATTAAATTTAAATAATTTAGATATAGGGATGTTTCACCATATATTGTCTGCACCTAGTTCTGAAGCTGCTATTAGTATTTACATGTTTGTTATGTTACGATTTAGTTAATTTATTATTAGTGTATGGTCCGATGGGACTGGCATGTACTTTTGTATAAAAGTCCCTAAAAATAATTAAAGAGAAAAAAAACATATAATTTCCAAACAAATTAAAGACTACTCTCACAATTTGAGCTTTGTGGCAGTAGGTTATGAATTACCATCCGATTAGCCCCTTTACATTTATACTCCAAAAATAATGATGTAACTTACTATGAGAATCTGTTGCTACCCCAGACAAGAAATTGTAAGCATTTAAGCGGTGTTTACTACCAGACGCATCCGGGAGGACGCGCCACATATATATACGAACGTACCCACTAGAAAGTGTGACGTCAATAGAACTCGCCCATTGGACTGCAAAAAAGTTGTAGGTGCATTGGGTGTTGTGTATTGAAAGGTTCATCTCTGCGATAAAGTCTTCGATGCTACAGCGCCGGTAAATAAATATATCTTTATCTAAACATTTTACTTAACATTTTACATGGATGACGAAAAGAACTGTTGTCCTAACCAGAGCAAACTGTAATGTAAAAAACTATAATTAATTTAAATACTTTGTCACAGACTACAAAGTTCTTAGATTACATTTCAATTGAACTACATTTATTTTAATTTAATACAGCTGGTTCTTTGAATTACTAATTAATACGCACTAAGTAAAATGCCAAATCGAGAAGTAGACAAGACGGTAAGTAAAAAAGGTTAATAAGAATGAATCCAGACTGTTGCAACAAATACCATTGTTATATTAGTTTAGTGTTACTTACAATTCATAGACAATCGTCAATAATAATATAAACCACCGGCCTCTTTAGGTAACAACTGGGAAGACAGGGCAATGCCTGAGATGCTAAAGTAGCGTGTGTGGTATGGTATGTGACTCTCTTATGTCGTAATAAAACATTCAAAAATTAACGTTAGTATCATTGCCGTCATCGCACATTTAATGCTTTAAAAAATTTAAAATTTATAAATTTGGTAGAAAATTATTTAGATTTAAAAAATTGGTAGAAAATTCATTTATATCACATTTTCCCCCATTTTGGGCACCAGGTAGCTACGAAAGTGTACACGGCTGGTCTTTCAGGTAGGCAATAGCCGAGACACTCCAATAAAGACGGCGTTCTTGTGACGGTCGTGTTAAAATCTTTGAAGTTGATGACACCGTCGAGATCTGCGTCCATGCGCTTTATCATTATATCAACCAATTCCTGCAATCAAGGAAGTATTTTGTCATAGACGATAAACAATATTGATTTACTACATATAGCACATAATATTGATTTACTACATATAGCACATAATATTGATTTACTACATGCCGAAAACACTTAGGACCTCGTTTATTCGTACTGATGTTACAAACTAGCACACAACCTGCTAAAAATTTTAGATTCTTACGTCAAGGTCTGGAAGTTACGAAGTACTGCTGACAATATTTTGAAGTTTGGGAAAAGACTCAAAAAAGTCACAGTTGCCGAACGAATTGAAATTTTATTTTGCCCCTTGGTCAGTTTGGTCTCAAAGGTTGGAAATTATGATCTAATGTTTTATTAAAAAAGGTTTAATGTTTAACATAACATTATGTTAGTTTATTCTTTTGGTCTTCCTGTTTGCAATGTAATGTCATTCGTAGTACTAAGATTAAAATAAATATAGTTTAAAAAAACTAAAAAAACACGCTTTTAAAGCACATCAAACTAAAAAGTGAAAAATAATTCTTATTATAACCTGAAAATAATAATAAACGAAAAATACTAGTACTATTGTGAAAAAAAGCGTGGGTCGCTCAATAGACGAAAAATATGGCACAGAGCGCCCCACGCTTTTTTTCACAATAGTACTAGTATTTTTCGTTTATTATTATTTTCAGGTTATAATAAGAATTATTTTTCACTTTTTAGTTTGATGTGCTTTAAAAGCGTGTTTTTTTAGTTTTTTTAAACTATATTTATTTTTCACTTTTTAGTTTGATGTTATTTAAAAGCGTGTTTTTTAGTTTTTTTTTAATCCTGGCGATCCTAATCAGGATAATGAGATAAATTTATGAAATTATTATATTGTCGCTGATTCTTTACAAGTGTAGAAAGTTTGAATTAAATCTGTCCGTTTAAAGTGGGTCAAAATCGAGTCCAAAGGAGTCGGTTACATACAAACAAACAAACAAACAAACAAACAAACATACAGGTGAAGCTAATATAAGCGTGTTAAAGAAATAAAATAGGCAGAAATGGATCAAGCAGCATGGCAAGAGCTCGTGGCTAAGTCGAAACGCCGCGGACCGATCAATCGTACAGGTTAAGCATCTTATCCTAACAAATTTTCCTCCGTGCCTTAGAGGTCCCGTTAAGTCGTCGCACGGTGGGTTATCTCAGGCCTTTCATAGGATCTTTCCCCTTTTAAAGGATTTTTGGCGAAACGAAACGTCTATTTTGACACTTCAAAGCTATGAATATTATTAAAAATATTTAAACGTTTGATATTTTACTAACAACATCTATTTTGTACTGGTAGAAAACTATAAAAATCAAGGTTTTTTATTTCAAATTTATTATAATGGATTTTGGTTTGCTTCTATCTTCCTAACCTATCAAACTGTAAAAATGAAACTTTAGGCGATAATTAAGCTTACACTTAAGCGATACAAGGATTGACCTTGAACCCGGACGGGCCCGTATAGATGTAATGGGCTTTGACAAATTAGTTCTTTTTTTTGCACTTAAATCATTACAATATGAGTAAGCACATATTTGTTTTTAATTGATATGCTTAAAACTATAGTTATAAACCCGTATAACTTTTTAACTTAGCCATAAACTCATACGATAAGAAGCCAACAGAAGAACAAAGGATAGCGGGAAAAGTTCGCCCATCCTTAGTATCATTAGCCTCGTCAAACTTTGTATCACGACAAAGTGCAAAATTCTTTACTTTCGGAGTTATACACTATATTCTTAGATCCAAAAAGTGTTTTAAATCTTAGCCATTAAGGATCGTACTAAGCCTTGTTATAAAATAAACACTACCGTCGAATAGACTCATAGATAGATAGATAGATAACTCTTTATTGTACACAAATAAGAAAGGCAGTTTCATAAAGCACATCATTTAGATAGTACAATGGGCGGCCTTATCGCTATAAAAGCAATTTCTTACAGGCAACCTTTGGATGGACAAGAGAGCTTAAGAAATTATAAAAAGGTAGTTATTTTTTTTAGTGCACTAGAAATAATTGCAAAAACGGATTTGGGTATATTAATACTTACATATAATACTAATATATTTACATATAAATAATATACAGTACATACGATTAGCAGTACAATATATACATAATACACACACACATATATATACATACATATATATATATTTATATACAATAAACATATATAGCTATTCAAGTAAATAATACACTAGATCGATTTAAGGCAGCAGCAAAAAATATAAAGAGCAATAAGAAGGAAGATATAGAATGGAAGACATAAAAGAGATGGAGTGTAGGAGATAAAGAGACAGGAAGATCTATAAGGAAAGATAGTGAGCTTTTATAAGTTTTTTAATAATATTTAAAGATTGAGCCCGTCTGATAGGCACAGGCAATGCATTCCACAACCGTGTAGCCTGTACTACAAAAGACTTATCGTAGAATTTAGTGGAATGCATTGGCATCTCCAGCCTCAGATTCACTGATGATCTTAAGGATAATGAATGTGCGTCATTGAGGAACTTGAAACGTTCTTTTAAATAAGAGGGAGTAGAAGGATTAAAGAGAATATTATCGTGTAGTGTACATAATATCATAATATAACATAACATAACATCACGCTTTTATTACCCAGAAGGCAATGGTAGAGGTGTATAACACCCACACTTCACCTGTTATGTTTAGGTCGCATGTGATAAGAGTAAGCCTATGTATTCATTGTTTTCTCTCTAGAGCCCTAAACCAAGTGATAGGTAAGTATATACTACATTAGTTGATTAATACTGGATTGAAATACCATTTTTTTTGTTCACATTAATATAATTTTATTATTTTATCTTAACCGTAGAGAGTATTAATTAAAAGTAATATTTAAATATAACCTGTTATCTCTTCATATAATTGTAAGCGCATCAATAAAAGCACAATTCACTATTTTAACTTCCGATTTAACCAACGCGTTGATGCCTCATATGCATCATCGCGTACTTGATGTTGCCACTTCTTCTCTGAATACTTCATTCAATAGCCCTCTAACACGTATGGCAAGCCTATATAATGAGATATCCATCACGTTTCACAACTCCATCGACCTCCTTTCTATGAAATTTGCACCATACAGGCACTTCTTGACAAATAATTTTAATCAAAGTAAATAATTAAAATGTATATTAACCTTGTTAAAAGTTTAATATTAAGAAAAATGAATAATTTAATATTTATATTTTTGTAATCTCCAAAAGAGACATTATTGAATGTAATGCATGCCGGTGATTTGTGTAATTAAATTACTATATGATTTACCTGTACGTTATTATAATAGTTCGTATGGCTCTGTGTAATTATACAGTTTTGTTTTGCTTATTAAATTAAATAAAATGTAATAAAACATACTACCTGTCTACTAAAAAAGGATTTGTATTGATTATTATTTTCTTTGTAGTTTTTTATTAATACTAGTTTAAATAAAAAGCGTATTAACGAAAATAAGCTAGAGTGGAGGTCTCTAGACTCTTTAAAAGCGATTTTCCAAAAAGCTATTTTATTACTTTATTGTATTATAGCCTTGTTTTATCAATGGTGCGACAGCAAAGTCTGAATATGGAACACAACGTATACATTTCACTGTAGGTAACGTTCATTTTATCTTATGAGTGAATATTCACATCGTACTAAAACTCTCTTACCGTAAAAAGAAAAAAAATATTTTAAATGCTTGGCAAATGTTTATGATAAATAACATTTATTAGAGCAGTCGAATCGAGCTATAATTAAGCACCATGCGGATGCTATTACCCGTGCATGATTTATATTATGCAATCGATGTTAAAGATCGCCACCGCTGAACTCTGAATGACCTGCAGTTAGGTCAGGCCAAACAATCAAATATTTAGACTGTTAAAGTAGTTGGAATATATTGTCTATTTGATTGTCGCATTTTGTTATATTTTTGTATGGAGAATCATGACAAAAACGTGACAAAACCTTTTTAGAGCTCCTTAAGCTGGCCCGGCAGGACGGCTACGAACCGTAACGCATTCAAAATAAAAGTTAAGTAACTCTTTCTTAAGAATAATGGCAGAATCATTACCACACACTACGATATAATTAGTATATATATATTATGTATCGTTTTAAGTATATTAAGTACTTGACTAGACTTCACCTACTTAGTTATCTTTTCACCACCTGAAGGTTGACTGGTAGAGAATGAATGCCTTAGGAATTAAGTCCGCCAAAATACACTTTTGTTTACGTAATTTTATAAATAAAATTTAAACTTTTATACATGACCTTAACTTATTTTTAAATAACTGTTTTTACATTTATAGCGTAGAATATTGGTCTCAATGTAATGGCTACTATAAATATACATGTTAAAATATGACGTTTAAAAATAAGTTATTGAAGATTTTTTAAACGTCTGAGTAAAGTTCTCGTCAATGGATCGCGACTGATACTTTTGTTATCACATTCAGAGTATTTCAGAGATATATTCTACAATTAATAATTAAAAAATCAGCCATTAAAAAAAGTTATTCTGAACTTCATAATGTCTGTCTTAAGTTTTTGACACAAGGACGCATCTGTCACTTTTTGATAATACTTTATTATTGAGGAACTTGAAAACATCTGACAAAAGTTTTCGACAGTGAGACGCGTCTGACACTTTTGACATTCAAAGTAATATTGTACAATATTCCGTAATATTTCGGCTAATACCGAGAAACTAAATTTTTACTCGGAACCCATGAATACCGGCGATAACATTTATCCTATATATTGTTTCATTTCAATTTGCACTAAAATAGGTAATTATGTCATTGATTTCACACAGGGTTTTGTCAGTAAAAGCTGATCTTGGCTCTAATAAAGTTGGCCATCCCTGATCTACAGGCTGTTCTTATGCTGTGATACTATGAAGTTGCAGAAAATCTTAAGGAAACCTCTTAAGAATTGAAATATTCTTTATGAACATTAATAATGCCTTATGCTTATAAAAGCAACTTATTGGTTTGAGTTTTCAGCACACAGTTCTAATTTGCTTATAATGAATAATATTTTTAATAATAATACTTTATAGGTGGGTAAATTAATAAGTCATTTCAACATTTCATAACGTTGTGGATATATCAAAGTAAACAAAATTTACCTTTAGATCTCAATTCAGCATAACGTTTATTTAAACTCCTGTCAGCGGCCTAAAGGTTGTTATAATAGCCAATTAGTTTTAGACTTAATAGTCATTCTCAAGTACTTATTGTGAGATACCAAAGTGTTAACCATTTTAGGATACTAAAACCTAAAGGCATTTTATACAACCTGGGCCCGAAAAAAGTTATATTTGGGTAGGTACTAAGGACCCATCATCGGGTTGCTCGATAGACGAAAAATATGGCACAGAGCGCCCCACGCTTTTTCAGCTTATATTAGGAATTAAGTTACACTTTTTAGTTTTTTTTAACTATTATTTATTTTTTACTTTTTAGTTTGGTTTATTTATAAGAGCGTCTTTTTTTAATTTTTTTTATCGAATTATTGCATTGTCATCGATCTTTGACAGGTGTGCAAAATTTTAATGAAATCTGTCCGTTTAAAGTGGGTCAAAATCGAGTCCAAAGGAGTCGGTTACATACATACATACATACATACATACAGGTGAAGCTACTATAAGCGTGTTAATAAAGAAATATTAGTTCATCTCACAACAAACTTACAAAAATGGTTAAATTCTACTGAAGCTGCCGAGCATTGTGTTTTAATTATCAGGGATTCCGCCATTCATTGACTACTATGTCGTCGGCAAACCGAAGGTGGGTGATATACTCGTTATTAACGTTGCTGTCATCCTACTCATGTAAATTGTAAACAAAGATCATGACTAACCCAAATAAAGTTATTTCACAATCAGGATACGGCTCACTGTTGCACTTTTTTACTGAGCAATTTCTCACCATATTGAGTAATCTCCCTAATAACTTATGACGTATCGTTAGCATCGGCCATAATAATTATTGATTTATTTAATATCGTCATTGTTTACTCTAAAACGTTTTAATAAATTACTATGAATTACTTCTATTTAAAAGTAAAACATTTAAATGGTTAGCAAAAAAAGCGTAAAAATTTAACTAGTTAATTGGGAAACTCAAGCATACATTTTTAGTAATCAAGGTGTTAGAGCATCTTTGAAGAAACTACTACCGGACCAACAAAACACTACTATCTGTTTCTTGGATTTTACTGGTAGTTATTTTATTTTTTATTTTATTTTATTTATTTGGAATAACAAACAATTACACAATAATTAATACAAGTTTTTACAGCAAACTAAACTTAAATAATAGAAACAAAATACAATTGCGTAATCGACGACGTTATCCACAAAATACATATTTAAACATAATTTTAAAGCCGTACATAAGCTATTTTTTTTTTAAATAAATTTATGTAATTAACCATACTATAAATATATAATATATATCTAAAACAATAAAATAGAAAACCAAAAACACAAATTAACGAAAAAACTATAATTACTACAATGCTATGGAATAATCCTTAATTGCCTTCAGTTATAAGAAAAAATCTCGTTGTACTTCTCAGGAACGTGTTAAGCCTTTTGTATGTTTCATTCAAATAGGAACTTAAAACGTAAACGGTTATCTGGCGCAAAGTCTCTGCAAAATTTTCAACAAGACATTTTACATTTCTATACAAAATTTGACAGCTTCAACTGGTTAGACAACAGTGTGTCTTTGTGCAATAAAGAGTACATTTAATTTTTTAATAATGTTTCGTAAGTGTTCAGCTAGATTATGCAATCCTTGCTCGAAATATACAAGATTCATATTCATCGGACTCCCACAGTAACAGATACACATTATAATAAAATAAACAAAATACACTTATATCTACATACACGGCGTATTTAAACAACAGGTATTGTTTCTTAGCTGCTGGGTATAAAGAGCCTCCAGCGAAATGCAACAAAGGTTTAATGCCCACGGTCTTTTGTCCAAGAGCTAACCTTTATTGTATCACTGTAAACCCCAAATTACACTAACAATAGTTATGTTTACATTGTACTAAAAACAATAAGTGTTTCATTTCATTTTCTTTATCATATTTGATTAGACTAAGGGCGTATCTTTAAGTAAAGCCAATTATAACTTAGCCAAATATGATAATGACACTAATGAAACATAAAAATCGAATAGGTATAACTATAACTGTCACTTCATATTGTTTGAGTTGTATTTTATTATTATATTAATTTGATATTAAATACTCTTTTCTGCAAATTAGCGTGGGCCACTAAGTTCACGTGGTATTCGATATTCTCATTATATTATCATTATATATCTATTTCCTTCAAAATTTATGAACTTCCTAAATAAACTTAAACCCCCAATTTATCTTTTTAGGGTTGAAACATTGATGAAAAATATTCCAGTCAAGTTAGACTATAAGATACACAACTGTGGAAACCGCATTAAATGGCATGCATTACTTTTTGGTGATGCGCGTACAAACATACAGACAGGTAGACAGTCAAACAAACAAAAAATCCAAAAAATATGTTTTGTTTTCTACTGCTGCTGAATTAAACTCCCCTCGTATAATAATAACAGCCCTGTATCTAATACATTTCTTATTGCTGGGCTCGGACCTCTTCTCATGATGTAGGCCAAAGTCCACCACGCTAGCAAAGTGCAGATTGGTAGACCTCACACACCCTCGAGCACTTTTTAGGCACTCTCAGTCATGTAGGTTTCCTCACGATGTTTTTTATTCACCGTCAGCGAGCGATAATATATATGATAAATACACACATATCTTCGAAACGACGAATCTTTACGATTTATTGACATAGGTGTGTCGTGGGTTCGAACCCGAGACCTTTGAATTCGCAGTCCTACAGTCTCCCAATCGGCTATCGCTGCTGATATTTTTCTTAATTTGGTTTAATGCACGGGCATAGGTAATTTACAATTTTATCATACGTTATAAAGTAAATAAAATATATGCAATAAATAGCAGCTTAAACTGTAGTTTGAGAACGATTTTTTTTCAAAAATAGAATCAATTCAGTTATCACCGATCATAATGTACAATAATAACTTGAAAAAATAAGGATCAAAGAATTATCTTTCATCATTATTTTTTCAATTCATAGTACAATCCAATAGTAAAACAGTGAAATAAATAAGTCCCTATAACTATATTTTTGAAAACTATCAATCTTATTCATATTATGAAAAGAAAATCAATATTTTACATTGTTAAAAGACATATCGTCGTGTCGAATAGCAAATAAAAAGTATAGTAATCTCAGATACATATCATTCTTTAAAGTTATGGCTTTCAGCTGGTACAAAATAAACCGAGCAATACAATGAGTACGCTTTTTCTTTTCCGGGACAGAAAAGACATATTTTGGACCTTACAAGCCGTACCGCTCGAAGAACTGATAACCGATGGGAAAGAAAGGTTCTCGAATGGCGACCCCGAACCAGAAGACGCAGTGTGGGCCGGCCTCCTACCAAATGGACCGACGACCTGGTCAAGACAGCCGGGATTAAATGGATGCTTGTGGCCCAAGACCGTCAGGTCAAGAAACAAAAGAAATGAATTTTTTGTCATAATATGTCAACTTGTCGGATTGTCAACTTTATCGTATCGTACTTGTACCAGGGTGCTACTTTTTTTGACTAAACAAAAACTTTTTATCTACTCATAGTCGCTTATCCTTTATTACATTAATCCGGCCATAAAATGATTTGCCACTAGAATTAATGTTATATTATTTAACTTTAGGATTTTTATAGAGCGGCTTATCGTTATCAACATTTTATAAAATATAGCGACTTATTTAGCATTGATAAATTAAAGAGGACTCCGAGAGCCCACAATAAAAAATGCAGTTACTTAAAATATTTTGTACATAAATCAAAAACATTTGATAATAATGACTTATATGATGATCAACTAATCAATCTGCCGACCCTTTTCCCAATAACATTGAGTCAGCTTCTAGCTAGTCTAACGGTTTTAGCTGAATACCAGTATTTTACGTGGAGCACTGCCATTAGACTTCCATTACCCAGTATGATAATACGATACGTACGGTAATACGATTCTCTTTGTTAGACTAGTAGTCAGACTTTTTGGCCTCTGACAACCCGTAACGACTGCGATGTTTAAATGGAAACCGGGATCGACGGCTTAACGTGCTCTCCGACGCACGGAGGAAAGCTCATAATGCTATGATGATCCCCCATCCACGGCCGACCGCGGTTAGCATTGTTTTTAACTGCAAGATCTATTGGCTTTGACATAACCACGAGCTTCTTGAATGACTAATATGATTTTTTCTATTTATATAAACCCTTTTTTGACCTAACATATACTGGATTACAACTTACTTCAACAATATAATTAAATTAAAGCACGATACAACAATTAACGCGCCTTTTTCGTTGCTGACAGAACTTTTTCCATACAACTTTTTGTTGGGACTTACTTACGGGACAAGAAAATGATTAATAATTTAATCAAATCTCAGTTTTGAGACAAGCGCGTCACAAATAATGATACAAGCGCGGCATTTTTGTGTGGGTCAAAACCGTATGGCCTAATGCGGCATAAAATAATTTTAAATATGGGCCAGTATATTCTATACCCTTCGCAAAGTAAATTTTAGGCCTCTGTCGGAAAATGTGAAAAGCTTTTTGCAAAGCTCGCTGGAAGCAAGTATAGTAGAGTTTCTTGAATGTAATAGATGGCAGCACCCTCAAAAACTAAAATTTATCATAGGGTTCGCATTGCCATTACATTGCCAACCTGATATCAGATTGATTTGGGGTATTTTTATTCGAGCAAATCTAAGCAAAAGTAGGAAAACATTAGCAAAGCAATTAGCAACATTAGCAACATTAGAGCCTGCTTATTTTAAAGGTACATAGCCTTAAAGCATATACATAGTAGATGTGCTGATACTAAATTTACCTATGAAACCACCCGTGACATTATTTTAAAATGCTTTCCATCTACCGTTCAAAAACGAAACTATAAAGTTTAACCAATCTGTTAGTGATGCGACTATCGCAAACTAGATGACGTCGTAGATGTGTAAATGGAAATATAGTTGTAATTGTAATATTATTACGCTGATAATTTTAATTTACCTTATTTTAATTTATATAAGTAACTATGCGAGATCCCGGTAGTACCGAGACACCGTGGGATTGAAACTGATCAGACCCGCTAATACCGAGATTAACAGACTTACTGCTTACAAACCGCGCGAGCATTTGGCTGTATAACTTTTGAACCTATTTATGGAAACGAGAACCAACCCCAAAATTACAGTTTCCAGAAAAGGCCATTTTATAGTAAGTTATACATACTTTTTATTTTGAATAAACTAATTACAATAGTGAACTATAATAACTCACTCTATGTAAACTTAAGGAACAAACCATTCGACATTTCTGTTCGACTCTGTAACGTCACATTACAGTCGATTTTGGAGCACCTTTACTAATGCCAAATGAAATAATAACTGCCATTTCAACAAACTCAGTTAACAAAAAAATCAAAGATGCAATTCATCATACTGATTAAGAATGAATAGTGTTAGACAAGGAACGACAGTAAGGAAAATATAGTAAAAGGAAAACTAGTTGATGGCTGGAA
The DNA here is from genome assembly GCA_905147285.1 of Hypena proboscidalis. Classification (NCBI taxonomy): domain Eukaryota; kingdom Metazoa; phylum Arthropoda; class Insecta; order Lepidoptera; family Erebidae; genus Hypena; species Hypena proboscidalis. Next base: position 8,829,728 of record LR990126.1, on the reverse strand, counting down.
TTGACTAGCACTACCCCCCTGATCTTCGTCATTTACTAGAAGCTAAAAAAATATAGTCGCTCGCTCCAAAAATAAGCAACTGGCTATCACGAAGTTTGGATGTGTGATCTTGGCCGGAAAACTTGGCGACGTGGTAATATCGACAAAACAGCTGACTACTTAAAAAAACATCGACCAACAATTTGATAATAAACCTTTTATACAATTTCCTTCAAAAATCCAGAGATCAAACATTTATTTAACTCATATGGGGTGACTTACCTTGACAGCTTCTTCAACATCGTCATCTCTTGACGCTTTGGTAAGACTCTTCTTCATGAGTTGATACATGGTTTCTCGTCTAAGGTAGCCCTCACCCAGTAAATCGTAGCACTGGCATATAAAATCAAAGTTAATAAGAAATTGTTGGGGTAAATCATGTCGGTGGGCGTGTCTCGTGGCAAATAAACTGCGGCATACATGATACTTCGGCCAACGAAATGACACTCAAATAAACTAATAGTAAAATAATTTAAATTGAATAAGATGCTTGAAACTATTTTAATTCGTGTGAGAGGAGTGGATATAGGCGACAAAATGTAAAATGGAAAATCGACTGAACATAGTCTGCGAAAATTCATCTTTCTTATTGAACACAGTAGCATAAACTGTTGCCCGTGAGTTTGTCTGCGTGGGATTCAATTTATAAAAAAACTTTTTATTTCAAGAACTACGGCATGCCATACAAACAGAATATGATTAAATAGCGTACGATGTTAAGCTTCTATATAGCGAGCTAAATGATTACCTATTTTTGTAGGGTTGGTATAGAAGAATAAATTGCAATTACGTAATAATTATATCACTGGGATACTTAAAACATGATCAGGATGTTTTATTTTTTATACACACAGTACAATAAACAATAATAAAATCAATGGCGAGCTTAGAACACGACTGAACTATACTTTTTTAACACTAAACAAAAACAACGCATACTGCACTAGCCTGCTCGCTTAGTACAGAGCGCTAATACAAACAAAAGCTTCTGTGGTGTACTTATCAGAGTGAGATAGTATTAAGCTTATTCTTTTGTTTCTAGGAAATGTTTTTTTTTATTTCAAAATACAGTAAGCGTGATTCGCAAATTCCACCACCCGCCTCTGTAGTTCCATTTTCAGAGCAGATTATTACAAAATCACATCTTGTTTGTTCTGTCGCAGTAGCACAGACTGACACACAAGATGCAATTTTGTTATCTTATTCAATTAATTTACAAATTATATCACTAAATCTCTTTTTCGCAGTTAAAACCGAGAGAAGCGTGTCAAAAGAGAACTTACAGTAAATGCGTAAGTGATCCTTTCATCAAGAGTGCCTCGTATATACAGCGAGAAAGCTTTGGCAAAGGTGGCCATGGTGACGAAGGGTGAAGTGCCTCGGTCCAAGGCAACCATGACCCGCTCCATCATGTACGCGTCTGTCAACCCAAGACCATTATGCAGGACATCTCGAAAGTGCGTTCTAGAAAAAATATATATATTTACAAAATTCAACTATAACAAATTAATGTGTACAATGCTTCAAATCATTAGGAAAGATCTTCCTAAGTCAATAAAACTCGAGAAAACTCGTATGCACAGGACGAAAATGAAGAAAAATAATAAATGTCAAGGACTGGAAAATACGAAACTAAAATGCACATTCCCAAAACATTAACATTAACATTCTGAATTCAAGTCATCCCTCTGTTTCAAATCGATTATAGTCGATACCAAGTAGTCTATAGTAAGGCCAACCAGACGAGATAAAAAATGTAAACAAATGTTCAGGGGTTCAAAACATTTTTATTTGAATAAATTATTATTGTTGTGGATTGGGTTGAGGTAAAGAAACCAGGCGAAAAGGAAATAAATTATATTAAGAAAATAGGAAATAAACTAAAGAAACACTAGATAACTAAAAGACTGACAAGAAACTTATATTGTCAAAAACATAAAAAATATAACATAAATATATTAAAACTAAGTAATAACAGCAAAAATCAAAATTAAACTAACAGAAACGGAATAATAACAACAAAAAACCAAGCAAATACGGAGACGAAAAAATATGTATCACTTCCAACGCAATCCAAACAGGAATGAACTTGATCACAAAATGGCGGACCAAATGTTGACAACTGCGGTACTGACGGCTTTCCTGTACCACGAAACACACAACGACAGCTGTTGTCGATCAATTGACGTCAACTGCGCGTACGAATGATAAGGACAGAGATAATAATCCCTCGCTATCGCAATGTAACTCAGTAACGGTCCGTTTGTTTACATTCTTTATCTCGTCTCGTTGGCCATACCAAAGAAGATCTAAATACTAAAGACAGGCAACGTAGAACAAAAAAGTGTCCGCCGGAAAAAGCAGGCAATTTCTAGATGGAGTTACTAGCGCGCAGGCTAAATAGCCTGCGTGTTGTGGTTTGTGGCACTGAACCGATAATCTTGTGCCATTTCATAACCAATCGAGTGAAAAATAAATATATAGTTTTTTAAGAACGTATTTCATTATCAAAACTTATTTTTAAACATTTTTGATTTACGTGAAATTAGTAAGTATTTTGCCCCGTTTCAAGAGCATCCAATAGATGACGTTGCGATCGATCGACTAGAGTTATAGCAAACCTGTCACTAGATGTCGCTTAAATAAAATGTTATTATTACTTTTCTTCTGAAATTATGTCATGTTGTCAAAATGAATGTTTTATTGGTATGGTAGAGCTTTTGGGAACACGACTCGAGGGCGGATACACCACCGACTCACTTTTAACCTGCCGCCACGTAATAGTGGTTGCATTACTGAGTTTTGGCAAAGACGATTTAAATGAATTACTAGCACAAAAGGCATAACACCGGGTATTCCTCAGTTAAAGCGACGCATCTACATTCTGCTCTTGTAGATTGTAGGATATTTAGTTACGTTTGTTTAAAGTTGTTTATTACGTTTTGAAAGGGACGGTACGTCCCATATTTCATTAAGGGCTCTAGCACACGACCGATCTTATGACCGATTTTTTTTATAGAGGTTGGCACTTGAGCCAGGGGGGTCTCACTCCGCATGCGCGCAGTTTAGGTATGTTTCACCGGCGATCCGCCTGGCCTGGAGGGACTACGGCCACTACGGCTATCGCTCGTCACACGGCTCATACGCATGCACGCAAGCGATACATTTCGTCGCGTTTGCGCTTGCGTGCATGAGTGATGGGTGACAAGCGAAAATTATGAGTTTGTATGAGTTACTCATTTTGACAAATGAGGTGTGACAATGTACCACCTCATTTGTGAGGTGGACCTCAAATGAGCGGTATGCACGTAATGAGATCTTAACATATTTTTGAGCGATGCGTTATATGAGGTAAAATGAGGTTTGCAATTTGCAACTCATTTCAGGTGAAACTCAAAATGAACGGTATACACGTAATGAGGTCTTAGGGGCGGCGCAGACGACAGACTTTTTGTGCGATCGAGTCTGCGGCGCGGCGGCGTACGGAAACTAGTAATATTATGTATGCGTAATTTCGTACACCGCAGCACATTTGTTCTGTGACCGCAGACTCGATCGCACAAAAAGTCCGTCGTCTGCGCCGCCCCTTAACATGTTTTTGGGCGATGCGTTAAATGAGGTAAAATGAGGTTTGCTGAAAAGTAACATACTGATACTTGACTTTGAAGTGTTTTGGTACTTGAGTAACATTGAATTGAGTAAATTAAAACATTTGTAATTAAAATAAAGATTAATGTTTTTATCAATGAAAATTTATTATTATACCTACAAAAAACTTGAAAAACGACACATACGTATCGTTCCATTTACTTTAAATATTATCGGATCTATCTTTGTTGTCAAGAATGATAAATGTGAATAGGGCAAGAGAATAAACTTTAAAAATGTCACAGTATCGTTTCATTTACTTCAATAACTTTGTTGTCAAGCTTGAGAAGTGTGAGCAGGACAAAATAATCCAAAACGTTACGCGCGTTTGCTCATTCATTTAGTTACTCTTTCTTGCTTACGCTTTCGCCTTGAGAGTGAGTGAGCTACATGTAAACCACTACTCTACAATCTCAACACCTCAAATAGTTTGAAGCGGTAATTAAATTCATTCCTTTGTATGGGACATTTGAGGTATGTATGAGTTACACACCACCAGCCAGCATGCGTGTGCGCTGTGTCTATTTCTCTGTGTCTGGGCTTGACTTGGCTTTTACTTCTCATTAGTTCTCATACTAACTCATTAAAAAGATATTGTTGTGTGTACGGATGTGTTATTATAATAAGGAAGGCAAAGGAACCGGGATCGTTAACTTTCTTTCAAATTCCGAACGATATGACAAGTAAAGTCACTTTGTTGAATTACGCCCGGAAATTGGTAATGGGATAGTAGATTGTTAACAGTGAACGGCCTCATTGGCTATTTGAACGTCCAACAAGTAAATTGTGATGTTACGTTCACTCTCGTGAAGTCACGTGGCGAGCGCTAGCCCCGAGTACGAGCGGCTCGTGTGAGCGCGGCCGCGAGCTTTTCGACGAGCGTCCGTTTACATTCGCGTCTGTTTCACCTCGTAAGCTGGCGGATGTCGAATTCATATCAGTAGCAACTCTAGGAATCATTACAAAGAATAATAATTATAAATCCTTGGATAAGAAATTTATTTTAATGATTTTTTAATAGAAAGTAGAAGAGTAACTTTTAAATAAAATTAGCCTATTTTTTAGATTTCTTTTGTTTTTGCCATTATTAATTGGGGAGGGATTTATTAAACAAAATAATACAGATAAGAAATACCTACCTTGCTTGATAGAGACGGGCGATATCGGTTTTTCGGCATATCGTATGTCGAAACCTTATACTGGTATTCAATATCGGATATTGAAACTATATAATATTTTGAGCATCTGTATTATTCTGTATATTGTACGAACTAGCTGTTGCCCGTGACTTCGTCCGCGTGAATTCGTTGTATTAAGTAGTAGCTGCTCCCGCGCTCTGACCCCCGTTAAGCCTTACTGCTCCGCTCCCGTGCAAATTTAACGTAACGTGCGCGCCGCGCGTGCGCATGTCGTCCTAGAAATTAAAGTTGAATATACCCGTAGTTTGCACAATTATTATTTCGGGTCAGTTTTGACAGCCTGTGAAAAAAACGTATATTCATCTCATTTTTTATGTAGTAAGAAAACATCTCATAATTATTGTACTGGCAATCCTAGTACAATTTTGAAAGATTATAAAATATTTTTTAAATTAATTTGTTTTTTTACTGTATTAATTTTATTTATATTGAAATAAAAAGCATATTATTCTGAGATTTTAATGACTTTGGTACCTATACATACAATGACATACATGTTCAATGAAGGTGTTTACATTCATAATTATACATTCGTGAAAACGCCATCTAGAGTTTTTTGTTCGCACTTCTACGACAGACTTTTGAGTTAATGAACGGAGTCCTATTAATTTGTCACACAAATCCATAGTTCGATACACTTAGCGACATCTTTTGAGTTAAAAAGTAATTTTTTCGAGCGGACACTTTTTTGTTCTACGTTGCCTGTCTTTAGTATTTAGATCGTCTTTGGCCATACTATACAACATTATTTGCCAAATATAAGAATGACATATTTGTCCATACCACGAAGCTCTACTGTGAGTGAGAGCATCAAACGAATGAAAATCCATTGCGTGTTATGCTAGAAGAGATGACAGCTCTTAACATTTTGTCACTGATTGACTCGGCAATGTATTACGAATTGTGCGGAAATTGAAACGGACTAACATTGAAAACTTGTTGCCATTGTAACTTTTGTTCAGCTCAATAATAGCTATCTAATCATGTATCACATGTAGCTATTGGTATTTTTTTACAATGATTGATTTTTTTACTATGTTAAACTAAGATCAGCACTAAATGTAATCAACCCTTAGGATTTGTTTGTTTGAACTCGCTGATCTCTAAAATTACCGGTTGCATTTAGAAAAGTCAATTTGCATGTTTTATCTATATTTTAAAGAAAAGGTTTTCAGTTATTTAACATTATGTTACCACCCACAGAAGCCTGAGGCGGTCAGCACTACCTAGGTTTTGAGATCGCATAGCTCATAACGGACTAAGGACTATATTTCACCGGGACACCATGGCGGCGCAACCAGTCGCCGCTACCAACAAAATGTATACAGCTCTATAGAGAGTTACTGGTGTCCATTTGGTTGCGCAACCAATTTGGCGGCGCGACCAACTCGGACGCGTGCACAGAATGTTACTGGTTGCGCCGCACGCTGGTCGCGAGACCACTTACTACTATAGCGCTGTATCCTCACTCACTCGGCCGCCAGTCCGGCCTTTTCCTACGTACATACAGCAGTAGTGCTATCTCTTCGAGGTCCATTTTGATACTGTCTCAGTGTGGTGTGGCGACTCTGGTGTCTGTTTGGTGTCTAGTTTGGTAGCTTACCGACACCACGGTGGCGGAACTAGTTGCGCCGCCATGGTGTCCCGGTGAAATATAGCCCTTACACTTGGAACTTGGTTTCATATTAACGTTTGTTTAGCATAAAAGTATATATGTACTTATTATTATTATAAAAAAAATAACGAGGTAATGAATACTGACCATGTTTGAAAGTTGTGTTTTCAATAAATGTCACTATGTCGCATTCACCCTGTATACTTTAGCTTCGCTTAGGTGTAACAGTATACTAACCTTGAAATTAGATCGGAAGCTGCCGGCTTCTCATCTCTCTTTTGAATTTTGAAGAATATCACCATGATCTCTGGAACATTAAAAGTCCAATATATAAAGTATTTTTTAGCGCCATGAAATCAACAAAAAAGTCCAAGTTTAAAACGTCTGTCTCAATTTTAAACGTCGGAAGTTCTTAGCTTACAGCTTGTTTCAAAACCATACACATGCGGGTTTTGATGTAGCATACTATTTAAAACAGATCAGCCCATGAACATCCTAAGATTGCAGATGCGTCGTTATATCTGGGGCCTTCAATATAAAGGACCAGTTTTAGAGGTTCCGGATAGATCATACCCGCCTCATAAAATATAATCTAACCTAATATAAAAGTGACACAAGTTACACTGGCAAAAAAACACAGCTGACACTTTCATTTTTGTGTGTTAATGGCTTATCCTGCCAATAAGGTTTATCGAACACTTCTAAAACTGGGGCTGACCCTCTCATGTGCCGTTTAGTTGTATATGTAATATAAAATTACGTTCTAATTCATCAAATGTGAAGTGAGTCTCCTTTTGTATTTCTATCCACATTGCACCATGTTTTTTGCGAAACCGGATTTCTTCCATAGGATCCAAAGCTGTGTCCAAAGATGCCGACATTTTTTATGATGCTTTTAAATTTATAAATAATATAAGATTAATAAAATGGTGAATCAGTATTCAAATTGTTTTATGATGTTTACAAATTATTGACAGGTGACAGTTATACAAAGAGTGTACTATTACTATACATATAATGGGGTATAGACAGCCTGCCACTGTGAAATTTTGACATCCAAAATTGAATGGTAGCGCCATCTGATAACAAATACGAAAACTAATCTCCATATGTGTGCGTACACACCTACATACTTATATTGTTTATGTGTAAAACTATTTTTTACATTTGAGTTATACTTTGTCCATTCCTTTATTTTCTTTTTGACAGATCACGCCTATGAATTACTGTTTTTTTTTGTCAGATTAATGTCATGGACTTAATATTGTTATTACTACGTCCATGGATTAATGTACTACAATAATAATGTACTTTATTGACAAGCGGCACTTTTTAGGGAAGTTCACTGTTTGTAACAAACAACCACAGACTATAAATCAAATCGTGAAATGAAATAAATCGATCATTATGAAAAAGAATAATTTGACTTTTTTTTGTGTATTGTCTGTATTTTTATAAATAAAGGATATAATAATAGTATCATGATTCCATGAATAATTATTTGCAAGAAATCAAGTCGAAATCTTGGAATTAAAAATGAAAATGTAAACAAAGGTAACTAGGAAGTCGTCATAGACTAAGTATGTGACATTATTATTATATTATTATTTTGTATATTTATTTCATCTAATAAAAACTACTAATAAACGAATAATTAATAATGAAGTAAAACCATTTCGATGTAATTAATCGATTGAAAGTTCTTCGTAGACAACATCGATTATGATTTCAAATCGAATCAGTAACGTGTGAAGGTATCCCTAAATGTAATCTGTCAAAAAGAAAATAAAGAAATGGACAGCGTATAATTTACATTCAAAGGAGCGACATATTTTAAAAAGATTTCAAAATTTTACATCATTTTCTTATATTTGCTGATGTGTAATTAATAAAAAAAAATACTTGTCGGAAAAAACCTAACACAAAAGATTATTTAGAATTAAAAGACCTAACATAATGTGTTATTTAACTATAAAGCTGAATTTTATGTTAAATTGGTAAGCAATTAATAGTTTGTAAACAAAGCAAAGAACCGTATATTGTTGGTAAACATTGGCAATGCATACAAGTTGAGAATTCATGTGAAAAACTCAAAAATAAATTATTAAATCACTTGATTTAATAATTTATTTTTGAATATTTCATTAAATTATTTATTATTTTTATAATGCCTGTGTTTAAAAATATAGTAGAGCATTTTCATAGTACCCATCATGTATTTTCTTAGTACCCAGCCACGCACGTAACTTCTTTGTCCTAAATCGTTAACATCCCTCATTGTTAATATTATTTTCTACAAGAATATAATATATGGCTTGCTGTTAAAGAATCAGTTTCTTCGAAAATATCAGTTTCGTGACATGTTTTGGTGACAAAATAAATAATAGTTTAAAAAAACTAAAAACACGCTTTTAAAGTAATTCTAACTAAAAAGTGAAAAATAATTCCTAATATAATCTGAAAATGGTAATGAACAAAAAATACTAGTATTATTGTGAAAAAGCGTGGGGCGCTTTGTGCCATATTTTTCGTCTATCGAGCAACCCACGCTTTTTCACAATAATACTAGTATTTTCAGCTTATTTTTCACTTTTTAGTTAGAAGTACTAAGCGTGTTTTTTAGTTATTTTAAACTATTATTTATTTTCTACTTTTTAGTTTGGTTTATTTATAAGAGCGTTTTTTTTTAATTTTTTTTTCTTTTTTTTTTTTTTTTTATCGAATTATTGCATTGTCATCGATCTTTGACAGGCGTGCAAAATTTTAATGAAATCTGTTTGTTTAAAGTGGGTCAAAATCGAGTCCAAGGGAGTCGGTTACTTACATACATACAGGTGAAGCTAATATAAGCGTGTTTAAATCGAAAGTCTGACTTAATTCTTTGTTTCGTTGGTAGACCCTTGGTGAAAGCATACTCATCCTTATGAAAGAAAGATATATTAAAATGTTTATGGTAGCATAAAATAAAGTTTAAAAAATAACTGTTGGTGGTTAGTATGATATTACAAACATCTCTTTTTGTGTTTAATTATAAGTATAAAAGTTTGGCTGCGACTGTATATATAATGTGTTTATTGACAAACCAACCATTTATCTGTGCAGAAATAATGTTCTATAAGAGGCTTTTTAGGTATCAGTCATCAAGCGATGACAAACTTGGCAAAACCAGGAATTCCAAAAATATTCGGTTAAATGCTTACCTTTTATGATGACCCTGACCTTTTATATATTTGGCAGTAATTTCGTTTTAGCAAAATGCTGCAGAAAACTTCAGGATCTCCTAAAAATAAATAGGGTGTTAGCAGTGGACAGTAGGCAGTGGAACAAAACTACGCAACGTATTATGATGCGGTTTTTAGCATTAGATAGAGTGATTCATGAAGACCCTGTAACACCATTATAGTACAACATCATACCCGAAGCAAAGCGAAGTCGTGTAAATGATGCAGATCACACAGGACTGAGTGCCGCCGTGCGCAATAGTTTGAGACCTGAACCCTGTATTCTCAGTATTATAATGTTACACTACTGCACTGTACATAATGTCGCAGCGGGTAGAAAGCACTAGTCTCATGTGATTGCGCATGTATAGTAGCAATGATAATACTTACTGTAATTATATAATAATAGATTACATTAGACATGTTTGTAATAATACACACTAGTTGGTGTACATCCAATAGCACAGCGCCCCGGCATTTTTTCAAAGCAATGTAAGTATAGGAGACTATATCGCACAACACAACTGAACGACAAAAGGTAATTCTAGGATGAAAAAGTACAAACCTAGGTAAATAATATGCGTTTATATCGCACAACAGAACAACAAAATGTGGTTCTCGAATGAAAATAAGTATAAAACAGGGTTATTCTAAGCGTCTATATCGCACAACAACAAAATGTGGTTCGGAGGTAAAAAACTAGACAATAACAGGGAGGAGGGCAAACCACCACTCAGCTTTATTGCAGCTAAGACAACAGGAATATCACTAAAATCGGCAAAAGATAATAAAACTTACAAACTTAACCGCTAAATTGAAAACCATATTAACCATTATGATTGCCGGACGAAAATAATGTTGCCAAGTTACGAATTGCCAACTTGTTCTCGAAATAAATTCATCCATATGAATTATTTAAATTTAAATCACATTTTAAACACAACAATCTATGTAAATATAAAAATAAATTAGCTTAATTTTTGAATATTCGTCATCTAACAGTTCTCTAAGTACTACATGCTACTGAGTTTCTCGGATATGTTATAAGATGGACTTATTGCCAACTCCACAAATTGAGCGCCTATGGTTTCTTCGGCACCGTTACGCCCCTGCAGTTATAGCATACACATCAAGTCAGCGGAGCAAGCGATAATTGTCTATGCATAAGCCGAAGTACACTATGCGTCAAACCTAAGGCAGTTATACCTATATGGAATGGCTACCGGCACCTCAACTGTGTTCCGAATGGGTAAGAAAGGACATAGTGTCAATATTATTTATATTTCCGTGGACAGTTTCGTTCGAATCAATTTTGTGACATAAAGTAATAACGTTGAAATGAGCTTATTACGTAAGTATATACAGGGTGGCTCATTTATATCGGCCAGTATGGGGAAGTCTGTAATTTTAAGACATACGCAAATCTGTTTTTAGGAACCATGAGATCGATTTTAGTAAAGACAAAAACTGCATACTGATATTAAAGAAAAATCATGTATTCAGTTAGCTCGCGAATCGAACCCGGTCGAATTGAAAAATAAAATCTACATTATTTCTATTTTGATATCTATTGTGTAGGTCATTAACAGTAAATCTTACCATGAAACATGGTATCTAATATAAATAAAACGTAATACAAAGTATTTGTTTTGGTAGTGATTTAACTATCGCGATTTTTACCTTGATGTGTTGTGTTTTCGTTAAAAATATCCCTACGGACCTCTGTTTTGGCTTTTTTCGAGTTGACAAACTACGAGTACGAGTCGGATATTTAAAATGGTACTAGTTGTATATTCGGATTAACTAAGTACAAATTCAAAAAGTTCAGTTGTATGAATGGAATTTGAGTTGATAAAACTAAAAAACAATGATTTGTCACGATTACTAACCTAACTAAAAAAATAGCATTATCAAAGTGTTAAATGGCGATATAACAACAAGTCATTAAAAATATAATATCAGCATTATATACTCAAGACCATACAAGACTTAAAAATATATCAAGTTTTTTTGAGTTGTATGAATGTTAGTATGAATTTATATTTCTAAGTGTTTATTTACCATAACTACCAAAGTGTTTGTTTCACTGCATTTGGTCCATCCGCGGTTGTCTGTAAGAAATTGCTATTTGGCAATTGTTTGTATTTTTTTTTATTACACAAGAAAAAAACAAAGATATAAAAAAATAATTAAAAATAATAATAAATATAAACAGTGTCCCAGCGACATCGGAAACGGGCACCAAGCTCCCAGTGGTTAAGGCTCCAGGGAGCCTCCTCGCTATACGTGCCGTCCAGCTGCCTAACGCGAGCTTTATAAGGTGTGGTGTGAGACGACTATCGGTACAATGACGGCCGAATCCATATCCCACATGTCAACAATCTTCTGTGCCAGATCTAGATATTTTATTTGTTTATCTTTGTCGGCATTCACGAGATTCCCATCATGGGGGATGGTGATGTCGACAATCACTGAACGGCGCTCCGATCGATCTATCAACACTATATTAGGCTTATGGTGACAATAGTCCTTTCCCTGATGATAGATCGATATACCTGTATAGCATGGCACGGCTACTTTTGAGAACTAGGTCCGGCACATAACTGTCCGTTATCAAATTTAGTGTGATAACGCGTTGTAGCATAAGCCATCTTCTAAAAATACTGTGTTATTTAAGGTCAAGTTTCTCGTATCGCAATTAACAGAAATGGCAACAATAAGTTTGACCTAATATTCACGCTAATTAGGAAATGAACGTGTCACGTAACCCTTTTTGTCGCTTAATTGTATTGCAAGGAGAAATCGGAGAATAATCAACTTGGATAAATTGAAGCGTACCCGAGCCATCATTGAAATCCGATTTTGCAAAAGTCACCTGATTTTGGACATGTCAAGTGCGCTAATGATTCCTTAGTCGCAAGTCAAAGATCTGCATCGAACAACCAGGTATTTCGCAAAAACAATACAAATAAATTAAAGTGTCGTTTTTAATGTTAAAATAACCATGTTTATTCAAACTGGATTAGTTATTTGCACAATACCTATGCCTAAAAGATAGTTTTTCAATGTTTGTCTGTCTGTCATTCTGTTTGTACCGGCTGATCTTCATAACAATTATATGGGTTTTGATGAAATTTAAGAAGGAGGTAAATAACTGACCACAATGCGCGTAACATAGTCTACTTTTTATCGATGTACCTACCACGTAGTCGAAACCGCGGGAGAAGTTAGTTGGTTTGATAGCGCTAATCGAAGCTCGGTTGATTTTTGATAATTCTGTTTGTGTTTGATAGTCTCAATAAAGGTCTTTAGATATTTAACATAACGCCATACTGCACTGGAACGGAGCAGAAAGTTTGAACGCGGCGCGGGTCAAAGCGCGGGAGCAGCTACTATTTAATACAACGAATGCCACGCGGACGAAGTCGCAGGCAAAAGCTTGTATAATAATAATAATATAGCAGCCCTGTATATGTAGGTACTGCTGGGTGGGCTTTTTCTCATGATTGTAGTCTACGTTCACGCTAGCTTATTAGGGATCCTTTAAGGAATACGCCCTCTAAATTTTGAGTCTCTACGACCAGCGGTTTAGGCTCTGTGTTTATATACATAAATTATTGTAATGTAAAAAATACAAAAACGGTTGCACAAGACCCCTACAAGCATTTGGTCGGCTTTTCAAAATATCATAAAATTTTCCAGATGAACTGTTCAAAGTCGTTGGCTAATTGACTGTTACTGAAATACACCTTTGTTTGTAATGCCATTGTTTGTGTCTTAAAGATAATGACATTGGATTGATCTCTTTTAAAATGAATATCGTCTTACGTATGTGAGTGGGTAGATGACGTCAATGAAAGGATATTTTTAAATATCGTCACAAAGGCATTTTATTACTAAGGCGGTGAGAAAAATTGCTTGCCAGTACCTGCGACAATGAGTGTCGCCATTCAGGCGCTATGAAAGTGTATTTATTTTATATGTGTATTATTTAGTTGTTATGACGAATAACTACCGGGAGATATACTGTAGGACGGTACGGTGGATGTTTGTCGGTCCTGCCACTGTCCATATGTTCTCGTCTTGCCAACCGTGAGTACTTGCGCAGACACATGCTAGTGACCAGGATCGTCCATCAGCAACTTGCTCTGAAGTACAGTCTTGTGGTTCCGGAAGTGCCATACTATTTACTGATATGATTTGAGCGGGAATTTACGCGATTATTTTAACCTTTCGGTGCTTGACGTTTCGACAAGGTTGCACTTTGTCATGGTCGCAAGCAGACTGATTCAGCAGCGCCCCGGCTCCGTTCGTGAGATTTTTTTTTTTTTTAAATCCTCTCTCACTCTGGTTGGTTTTTTCTTTGAAAAAGATATGTGCCCGGCAGGATTTGTACCTGCTACCTTCCGCACACCGGGCAGTTAACCAACCAGCTACGGTCGCTTTTTGCTAGGACCCGGTGTGCAGAAGGTCGCAGGTTCAAATCCTGCCGGTCCCATATCTTTTTCAACAGTTTCTTAGTATGATATTGTTGTTATGTATAATTGAAATGAATAGTTCTTTAAAAGGTAACTAATCTACTGAGAAGTCCTGAAACTTCAGGGAAGCTATAATTAGCTTGCTTGAAGATTCTGAAGTTCTATTGTTGGAAGGCGAATCGTATTGTCTGTGTGCTAAAATTATCAGAACTCACCTCGGCTGAAATGTCTCCAGTAAGGCCCTTGCGCGCTTCAAGGACCAGTTGACGAGCAGAACCTATCAAGTTGTAGTATAACGTATCTCACTCTTGTCTCCCGGCACATACCAAGACGATATTCAACCTCTAGTAACTGTACTTCATTTTATTTATCGCAAGACTTAGAGATTTTAAGATAGGCAGCAAACTTCGTAAGCTTGGCTTTGATTGATGCTCGCTTTTCAATAAGAGTCTTAGCCATATTTTTATGGATAAATTAAAATTAAAGTTAAAAATAATTGTTAATTGTGTTAAAATATGCCTGATGAAAAAACTAAAGCAAATAAAGTGCAAAATATTTGGTGCTTTTAATTTATGCCAGGCGCAGCAATTGCCATTTTTTTTATTTTTGTATGAAAATCTTAATGCGGTTCACCGAATACATCTACTTACCAAGTTTCCACAGTATAATTATTGTTATAATTTACCTATGTATTCGATTAAAATGTATTTAAATGATTTTAAATGAAAATAAACATGAGAATTAAATAAAATAGAAATTAAGACGATTTTTCTATTTTAGAGAAATAGTAAGAAAAAAAACAATCTCACTGTTTTTGTAAACCACTATGACAATTTTTATGCAAGAACTCCTAAGCTGGCTCCTATTCCAAAGCACGAAGACAATCTGAAAACTGAATCAAAATGCGATATTCGTCCTGGTTTCCAATAATCTCCGTTCTATCTTGCGTCCGTTGATTGAAGGAAAATATCAACAAAGACGGCTATTCCGTAGCCGTTGTGATGTTCTTGAGATCCAAAGGCAGATGCAATCCCAGAAAGCGATTAAACTTTAACAATTTAGTTCAGAAAACGTCCAGGTTTAATTAATACATTTTGAAGGAAATAACATGGAAAAATCGAACCACGCGATCGAAGTCGTGGGCATAATCTATATTAATAGAAGTAACATCGCCATTGACAGCTCAGTACAAACCGAGTGTAACAAAATAGTTTTTAAAATAGTATTGATTAAATATTCCTAAAATACTATGATTATAAATCACATAATACTTGTTAATGATAAAACAATACGATACATTAACTTCTTTATAAACTTTTAAATGAAATTTTAACTTCACATCAGTTGTCGAAAAGCTAACACAGGAATAGTGGACTTTATAGCGTTCTAGTGCACTTTCTGTTTAAACACTTTTGAACTCAGACCCAAAGGAAAGGAACAAACTAATAATATTTATATAAATAAATAATAGCTCAAATAGCATCCTGGAAATTATATCAAGCAGAGTAGATTGCCCGTACGTGGGTCGCTGTGACGCCATTTCTCATGGGATAGCGGCGAGGCGATGAACTATGTGCTCATCTCACTTTTTTATAAGTTCCAAATTGTATCGTTCACTAACATAGTATAAAAGCTTTACTAACATGAATGAGTCATGGTCACGTGAATAAAAAATTTTATTATTATTATATTATAATACATCACAAAGTCAGTAATTATAATTTTTATTATCAGCTGACTTATAGGATGAGGAATATGTTGTCTTTTCCTTACGCTAGCTAGTTCTGGCTGGTACTACTCTGTCATGATTTCATGAATGATGGTGCGCACTTTATACCTACTTTATTTCAACATGGTTGTTGGCTTCGTCGACGGCAAAAACCAGAACTAAATAAAAATTACCAATAGGCGTAGGAATAAACATAATATGCCATTCTATTGGTCAGCTGCCATTGCAACCTAAAGCTTGGCGCTCATCGGTAACAAAGAAATTGAGTGACGGCTTTGACTATATTAGAGACACAGTTACGACACAGGTAAATTATAAACAATCGAATAATAAGCAACTTGATTAAAATATTATTTTTTTTGTAGGATATATATTTATTACCATTATTTTTTAATTTCTAAGTTGTAAATCATGAAGGTCATTTTTCATCTTTCACCCCAAGTGACACATAATATAACATACATAACATTGGTGCCGAATGGATTCATTATTGAACCGATCCAACAGTGTTCGATTTTGTAATTCGGCACTCGCACTCCGAATGAACGAGAAATAAACCGCCTGAAAACTGAATGAACGTTTATTCGAGTTTTGTCTCGAGTCCTGTTAGCCGACAGACGCCGATATATTACTCATATTTTTGTATGTTCAAAATACATTAAATTTTTGGAAAAATAATTGATGAATACAAATACCGAACCGGGTTAATTTTATATGATCTCTAATGAGTCCATCCATTCGAATATGAATCAGGATTTTTGTTAAGTCTTTAATAAAATGATTACAAACTAAAGTAATTCCAAGACGTACGACTTCATTCTATGACATACTAAAGAAATGAAAAAGTGAATGTTCTTTTTTTAAAATTTCTTCTTAGTCGTGTGAACATGGAACTAAAGAAAAATAAAGCATTCACTGGAGTAAACCGTAAAAAATCACCTTGATCGATGATAATTGAATCGGTTCTAATCTCCCAAGCCATTCAATAATTTAAAAAAAAACTCCGTTCTTGGTGCTGAGCTGCTTTTGCACATGTTTACTCGAAAAAAATAAGCATTTTTAAGCCATACTCAAGCTTGTACTCGCAGGCCCATTATGTAAATTTTCTTTTATGCTAAAAGATAATTCGGCCTTATAAAATTTCGAATGTATGATAAATAAGTGCCTGCCAAATGTTTTTTTGCTTAATGAAGATTATGCTATGCGTTGTTTTGCAAAATAAAATTATGAGAAAAAGGTCTGCCAGAAAATGAAAATCGTCTCATCAATTTGCGCTGCAATGGTTCAACTAATTGTTTATATTCTTTACTCTTGCTCGAGACGCAATCACGTCATGTTGTACCAGAGTATGTATTTTACTATGATTATACCTATAAGGAGCTATAGTTTATGCCGTGCCCATCAATCTGTATATATCTTGTCCAAGGCATAGCGCCTGCTTAGCTATAAATTATGCAAAAAGTGTTTATGAAAAGAACATATCCTAATAAACTTATGCTAAATTAATATTATGCCAAATAAAAATATGCGAAGTTAAGATAGATCCGCCCCGAAATTAAAAGTAAAAATATATTTTATTAAGGTTTGTACTGTTTTCCATTATATCATTGTACAATTATGGTATAGAACATTTAATGGTACATTTATTAAAGTAAAGTAAAGTAAATCTTTATTTGGACGAATATGGCACATAATAGGTGACTTAAATTAATTACAGCGTATCATCATATTCTGCCAATCAAGGCGTGCAAATATTTATACATAAAATTGAAATTATTATTATTAACAAGCTACACAAAACAATGTCAAACACAAAATAAAATAAAATAGAATTGTATGATCATAATGTCAATATCTAAATTTAAATATAATAATTCGATAATCATTATAGTTAGCATAATTGTTAAAATGTGTCATTGAGATAATCAGCAATGGAATAATAACACTTGTCACACAGTAGCGATTTCAAGAAGAGGAAAGGAAAAGAGTACTGTGTATTCCACACCATTGTCAGTGTTTGACCGCTGTGGACCAATTTGGTCATCAGGGCTTACCCTGCGTTAAACGCATTTCAGCCTGAACAACATCTCGCGAAAACACCGTGGTATTTTTTTAACATATTTTGTATGTTTTGATCTGGCGTAATGCCCTAAACCTGCAGGTAAAGGATTAACCAATTACTTTATAGGATACTCTGAATATTATTATGTCAATTCACATTCGGAATTATTACGATTGAGTTTTTATTCATCGATGTTATTTCAATAGTACCGTTCAAAATGCTGTCCATAATCGATTCCTGGAAATTTAAATAAGGAATATATTTTAGCAGAATTAATACAAGTGTAACTTAAGTAAAAGTATGGGGAAATATTATACCAGGAACTAATTTATGACGATAATTTATGTTGGTTGTATTAACGGAGAATATGTGACAGCTAGGCAGTGTTGAGTTTATATACGTACAATCAGCGAGCTTAGTTCGTTTAGAATTCTCGTAAAAAGTAAATAATTCTGTCACAGTCCGTTGCAATTGAAAAAGCATTAAAAATTTATCTGAACCGAACAATAAACTAGCTTTTATGTTAAAGCTCTAAAACGTGAAAAATAATTAATCTATTTTTCACATTATTTACATAATTTATGAGTCATATGAGTACTGTCAAATGAAACACAATACAGAAGATGATAGTTAGGTAAAGTGACGCATCTAACCAACATCTCTTTTTGTAGATTGTTTAAGTCCATGGACTGTAATTTTCAATTCTCATCAGGTTGACTACATGTTCGATCGCTACATGTACGAAAATAAAAATAAGTTTAGGCGCTTGGCGATCTTTTCTTGTTTTTATATTAATACGAGTATGTCTACTAGAAATGTTTAGCTAAATGTGGACGTTCTGAATTTCTCTGTACCGTGTATCGTATAAGTGAGTGTGGGTGTTGATCTCGACACTCAGAGGAGCATTCTGTTCAGAAGCTCTCAGTTCTCTTGCAGCCGCTATAGAGAGCAGAGGTTCGCCCAACCGGCTCTAGGCGCTGCGACGCGGAAACTTACTTTGTCTGTTCCATCGCTACAGAAAATTAAAAATAGTGAGTGTTGGATGCAATGATTTAAAAGTTTAAGAAAGGTTTAGTTTATGTGTGTTTTGTCGATGTTTTGCGTTGTGTCTTTTGATGCGCGACAGCTATATTTTATTCAGTACCTAAATATTATGACAAGGAATTATTAAGGTGTTTTATATTTTCATATAAGTTGAGTAACACACGAAGCATAGTAAGTGTAAACTCACGTGATTTTTTAAACATAATTTCTTTGTCTCATACTCGTTATAAGGTATACAAATTAATAAGAATGTTTAATTTATCTAGTTTATACAAAAACAGCTACGGTGAGTACAGTTTAACCATATTATTAAATGAAATAATTAAAGATAATACTTCAATATTACATTTGTACTATACTATTCTCATACATAATAAACCATTTATAGTGGTCAAAATGTTATTTTTTTATTTTACGTACCTATAAAAATAACTTCCTAATGCTTAATCTGCACGCATTTTTAGTATGTGCTGCAACAACCAGTAGTTAAAAAGTTACTTTTATTATGAATAATTTAGCTTTAGTCATATAAACCTCTGTAAATTAAAAGTGATTACAAATTTTCAAGCGTATGAAATTTTGGTTCAAACGTCGTATAAATCATTTTGGCTATATTAAGTTATATACCATAGAGTACATAAAAAAAGCAGGAGAGAATGTCACTTATAAAATGATGGAAGCACCAAAATGGCGGCGGTCTGTTTATGTGTGCGTGTGTTAGGGGATACCAGCCATGAGAAATATTACCCACATTTTTACAATAATTTAAACAAATATTTTAGAGGTTTAGTTCTTATATTTTTTTATTTGCTGCTTTTTACCATCAAACATGATATAGGTAGTTTTATACTACCGTGGCCAAAAACCAAACAATATAAAACAACTTTATGTTTGAATTTCGAAACAAAGCTGATTTTATATTTCTAGCAGTCGATGCGGGCCTGCAGCTGGAAGTTGTTTGTTTTTATTAAGGGAATATGTACAAAATTCGTTGGTCTGGGCACTCCTGACGCAAGGCAGCGAAGATGCTTTAGTGCAGCTACCCAGTTTTTGGAAAATATTTTAAAATTACGACTCCTACGGCGCTTCCTGATTCTTAGATGGTGAAGATGCTTTAGTGATATACAGGGTGTCCCAGTTTAGGACCTGGAGCCGAAATCGGATAGTAGGATAAGTTATGGCAGTTATCAAAAAAATAAAAAACAAAAATTCTTCATTACATAACCTATCAGAAAGTGCTTGAAAACGTCAACAAAATGTACAAACCAAATATAATATCTATGTTAAACTAAACCAACAATCACGAAGCTTAGATTCACTTACATGCGATTTTTCAATATTTCAAATAAATATTGGCAAATAAAAAAAAATAATAATAAACTAAACTAAGAAATAAAAAGTTTTAGATTAAAGTACTGTTATTTATTAATTTAATACTCTATTTAAAACAATATACTATTGTTTTACCTTTTTTGGTACGGCAAAGCTGACAATGTGAATAAGTCCACCTTTTGTTTTATATAAATCAATTTCCTCGAAGTGTATACTGTGTAGACTACACTATATTTTGATGGATACCAACTGTTATCATTTCTGCAGTTTCTAATTATTTTTATCCAATAATTTTTTCATGCGTCGTTTGCAGCAGGAAATCTATAAAACATAGAATAATAATTTATACTAAATGTATTTAATACTTTACTAAAAAACTATACTACTAAAAAATATTTACTCAAATTCAGGGTAAATGAAAATATTTATTGACTATCAACACTGATAGTTTTGGTATATTTTTTTACGAAAACGATATAATTTCGGCAATAAGCTGAATATATTACTTGCTTACCTATGAAAAGTGATCTCCTGGTTTTTTTTTGTCGAGGCGCTATGGTTTCGGCAGCTTTTCACAACACAAGACGGCATTTTTAATTATTTTACTTGAACATCCGAGCAACAGCACAGTCCAAAGCGTAATGGCGGGCGATTGACTTACTATTGTGTCAATGTGTGTGTTCTGTGTGTACGTGTGACTTACTATGGGTGCTTCAGTAAGTGTTTCAAGAGACTCAGTCCTGCCTTTTTTTATGTAGTCAATGTTATATACCTACACCATTTTATCATTTTCAACAAAAAAGGATTTTGCGACCAAAAACATTTGGGTCATCATGCCTCAAACAAGAAAAATTATTATGTAAGAGTCGAATATTTTTCTTTTTAAGTTTTTTAAGGCAATTTAATTTTAGGTGTTAACCATATATATATATTTTGCAAAAAAAAATATTTGGAGTGTATTAACCATATTTGACTTTTAAGCTAAAGTAAATAGTTATGTTTTAATGATTTAGAATTTTTCATTCTCAAATTCTAAGAAGCCGTAGCCGAATGGCAAAAAACGGAACCCTTATGGATTCGTCATGTTTGTCCGTCCGTATGTCACAGCCACTTTTTTCCGTAACTATAAGAGCTATACTGTGGAAACTTGGTAAGTAGATGTATTCGGTGAACCGCATTAAGATTTTCGTACAAAAATAGAAAAAAACACAATAAATTTTTGGGGTTCCCCATACTTAGAACTGAAACTCTATTTTTTTTCTTATTATCACATCATCTATGGTCTTCAAAAATGATATTGAATTTTCTAATATTTTTTTTTTCTTAACTGAGTAGTTTGTGCGAGAGACGCTTCCAAAGTGGAAAAATGTGTCCCCCTCGATGGTTGAGTCAAATTTTATTTTGACTTGCCATCGTGGTGAAAGGATTAGCCAATTCGCTTTGGAGAACGCGCGAATTGCCCAGGGTGCGCCGGACGTAGGGAATCGTTGTGTACGTCACTCGGGGAGGCTCCTTTCATGCACCCCAGGTAACTTCTAAAATAATGGAATGATAAATGTAAAAATAATATATGATGTACATTGCCATACCATGCAAACTTCCACCGAAAATTGGTTTAAACGAGATCTAATAATTAGGTTTTTTTTAATACGTTATAAATCGTAAACCGCATTTTACTTTTCATTCAATCAACTCTAATATAATAAAGAATAAAGAAAAACATTTATTTAGATGTACAGTGGTACGGAACCCTACGTGCGCGAGTCCGACTCGCACTTGGCAGGTTTTTTAATACTTAAATTCTAAAATAGAACTTTTTATTCTTAAGAAAATTCTGTATTTGTTTTTATAAAAGTCGGTTCTTTTTTTAACCGACTTCTAAAAAAGGAGGAGGTTCTCAATTCGATTTGTATATATGTTACTTTTTTTTATGTTTGTTCACGGCTAGCTTCGTCGTTTATGAACTGATTTTGATGATTCTTTTTTTGTTGGACAGGAGATGATTCCAAGGGGGTCCCATCGTCAGCATGTCGTGATCTGATGATGGCATCTCAGAGAAATCGAGGGCAACCCTCGTATTTTATAGGCACATGTAATGTTTTTAGTGTGTTTTTCAAAGCTACACCAGTATTTACGCCTAATCGTACTAATTTTAAAATGGCACCAACTTCAGAATTATAAAATAATTATTTAATAATTTCTATTTAACTAAAAGAAAAACTGTATTATTTTTTGCGAAGTAAATTTATTTCTTGCTTTTTAGTTTACCTACTTTTTGAAGTCGGTTTTTTTTTTGTTAAAAATTATTTTTTTACGTAGGTTGCGTTTTAATCTTTCGATGTCCTAGATTCTTGATATTAATAAAAAATTAAAATACTTCGTTATCTAGAACGCGCTTTTCTCTAAAATAACCTATCCGATTTGAAAAATTAATTTAGTCATTATAACGAAATTTCTGAGCAAGGCTATAAATTATTTAATTTCACTCTATACCACCCAACACAAGAGCGAAGCAGTTACCTTTATGCAGCGGTGTGCAGCCAATATTTAGATAAAGCTATAAATTCTCAACGACTAACATAAATACTATCGCAATAAGTCCGTTCTTCAGCTTGAATGCAATTGAAAGGTGCATGAGAATATTGCCATTCTACAGAATTTACGAGTACAACATATAAGTATATCTATCGAAAGAGTCGGCAATGCATCATTTTAAAGATAATTGAAAGTGCAGAGATACTGTCATAAATCAGAAGCCTGACATAAATGGTTGATGGATGCCTGATTTTTATGGAAAATCGGTAGAGCTTTTTGAACTAGTTAAGGAGAAGCTTCAAAACATAACTGTACAGGTGCGGTGTAAGGTGCGGTTTTTTTCTTATTTAAACCAAAGATAAAAGCAAAAATAATGTAGATCCATGTTAATTATTTTTATATATTTCGTTAATTATTGTTTTCGGAATGGAAGTGGTCACCAATCTCTCCAAAAAGGAAAAGTAGATTATTGTAGTTTTTACTTTTTTCGTACCGATCTAGATTGAATCGCTTCACACAATCGAAAAATGGCTTCACACATTGTTCAGTTCTTTTTTTACCTTTAATTACAAACTGCTCTGTTTAATATAATGTAAAATCTCATTTTTTTTCTATTTCTATTCCGTATTTCTATTTTCAGCTTTTTTAGTACGCTATTTCCCTTTATTATTCTATATCCCACCCATATCTACAAAATTAAGTAATAAATATTTAACTTATTATAACTTCGTCCTCGTTATATTAAGTAGTAGCTGCTGCCGCACTTTGACCGTGTTAAAACGCTCTGCTCCCGTGGAGTTTGCCATAATGATAAATATTTTTAAACGTTTGTTCATAGTTAAACTATCAAACGCAAAAATAATTATCCGATCAGTATTTCCCGAGATTAGCGCTAACAAACAAACAAACTAACTTTTGCCCGCGTTTTCGTCTGCGCGGTATGTATATAAATTTAAAGTAGCCTATTTTACGCGCCTTAAAGTCAGTAAGATAATAATAATTAATTCTTTACCTGCATCTAAAATTTTATCTAGATCGGTTTAGATCTGTTTGTTAATCTTCTAAATTAGCCATTTAGAAGATTGACAAACAGACTGATAGATAGATAAATTTTCAAAAACTGTATTTTAGACATTTGTTTCGAGAAAATAACTATATCAACTGCAAAAAATTAAGTTATTTTGACATTCAATATAGACACTTCAATTTTATTTATTTGTATTCATGTATTGATAAGATGCGGGTAGACAATATCATTCAAAGTGTAAATTAGATACGGATATTGAAAATTAGTTTTGATTTTATTATGAAAAGAATTTTAAGTTATAACTTCAGTAATTATAGAAATCTTATTATTTTAGTGGAGAATAGGGGTAATGTGACCAAAAAGGATTTAGTTAATTATTTTGATAACTTATTATCTCTAGGCTTAAGTAGTATAATTTTGTTCACATTCCCCTACTGTAGGAGCTTGTCAGATGCGGAAAATAATCTTAGATATAAGTTAAACAATGTACTACACACTATAAGTACATATAATGATAGTATTCATTTGATTGATACTAACAGTTTTGTTAGCAGCAAATTATATTTGACTAAAGGTAACTATTACCTTTCTGCTAGTTTTAAGCGACAGATAGCAATTTCGCTATCCTATTTTATTGACATTACAGCCAAGAACTTGGCTACTAACAGATCTGCTTCTATTGAGCAGACTAATGACATGCAATTATCTAATGATTATTTGAATCATGACATGAATTATAACTTAGCCTCTATTGAGGGTACTTCTGACATTCTTAATATTAATGATATTGACATTTCTAATTCTCATATTAATTCTGAAATCTGCAATCATTTAAATTAGTTCATGAGACAACAGAGGTAGCAACCTCTAGCTCTAATTTATTACATGTACAATTGATCAATTTAGCTGCAGAATCAAATAGTAATTATATGTCAATACACCCACAAAAATGTACTAATTACAATACAAACGAAAATATAAACCTGGTGCATCAAAATATATGTTGTTTAAATCTGGGTAAGCAACTAGAACTGGAATTATTCATGAAATCTGAAAATATTAGTATAATGTGTGTTACTGAGCATTGGCTTAAGGGGCATCAGCTCATGTTTAATTTCAGCAACCACCAGGTTGGTAGTTCATTCTGCAGGGCCAACACAATACATGGGGGGTCCCTAATTTTACTTAATAAGAAACTTAAATTTAAAGAACGGAAAGATATTGTGTCCCTCTCTGTAGAATGTTCCATAGAACTCTCCTGTGTACAATTAGAGCAGTTCATTATTATATGCGTATATAAACCTCCCTCCGCAGACCTTAATTTATTTTTAGAATTCATGGATGAAGCCCTATGCAGAGTAAATAATTTGGGTAAAACAATTTTAGTCTGTGGAGATTTTAATATTAATATTCTAGTTAATACAACTGCATCATGTCAAATTTTGAGTCTTTTTAAATCCCATAATTTAATAAACTTATTTATGGAGCCTACTAGAATAAGTGCCACCACGGCTACATGCTTAGACAATATTTATACAGATATTAGTCCAACTCAAAGAAGTATTATTAATAAACTAGATTCTGATCATTCTGGGCAAATGATAAGTTTTAAAATAAAAAGTAAAAATGTAGTTAGGAAAAAAATTACTTCTGTACCAGTAACAGCTAGTCGCTTTGAACGTATGAGAGTTAACCTAGCTAATAACTTACCTTTCTTAGATAATGACATAGAGCCTAATGTAATGTATAATTCGTTTTTTGATTCATTTCTTCGCGATTTTAACTCAATATTTACTTCCAAGGAGATTACTGTTACTAGTAGTCCTGTCTTTGGTGACTGGGCAACCGCAGGTATCCATAAGAGTAGGCAAACATTGTACATTTTATACTATGAAAGACAATTTAATAGCAGTGAAGAGTTTAAAGAACATGTCAAATCATACTCGAAGATTTTTAAACGCGTTTGTAAAATTGCCAAATCTACATTTATTAAATCTAAAATCAAAAACAGTAGTAATAAAATTAAAGCCACATGGAAGGTTATTAATGAAGAGACTGGGAAGGTTAGATCAAAAAATTCAGACTTTAAGTTAAGTATCAATGGTCAAGTAACCAAGTCAGATTTAGAAGTTGCCAGTGCTTTTGAAGGATTTTTTACTGCTTTTCCTGTCTCTCTAACTAGTGCTTTAGGCTCTTCCTCCTCCGTTGCCGAGTCGTTACTTAAAGATAATGTGCCTGAGTTTTACAATAATTTCGATTTTCACCATGTTAATTTGTCTGATTTTAAAGCCGCGTTTAAATCAATTAATATTAAGAAAACGGCTGATCTATGGGGCATTTCTGTACATATTATAAATTCGTTGATTGACATTATTGCACCTGATTTAATCGTGATATTTAATAGATGTATTAATTGTGGTGTGTTTCCTGACTTAATGAAATTAAGTAAAGTCATTCCTTTGTTTAAATCAGGTAGTACATTAGACCCCACAAACTTCAGACCAATATCGGTGCTACCTACGTTTAGTAAAATTTTTGAAAAATTAATTCTCGCGCAGTTACTTAAATATTTTAATGAAAACAATCTGTTGCACACTAAACAATTCGGTTTCACTCGCGGACGGTCAACATGTGATGCTGGGGTAAAATTACTGGAATGCATATTTGAGGCTTGGGAAGAGTCGCGGGATGCCTATGGGGTGTTTTGTGACTTATCTAAGGCTTTTGATTGTGTGCAGCATGAAACTCTAGTCAAGAAGTTACACCACTACGGTATAAGAGGCATCGCTCTGGATCTTCTTACTTCATATCTAAGCGATAGGATTCAGAGAGTAGATGTCAATGGAAAGCGTTCGCATGGATCAGCTGTAGCAATGGGGGTGCCACAAGGCTCTATTTTAGGGCCTTTCCTGTTTCTCTTGTATATTAATGATTTACCTCATCTTGTTAAGGATAATCATGAGATAGTATTGTTTGCGGATGACACTTCTTTAGTTTTTAAGGTAAAAAGACAACAAGCAGTAATTGACGATGTAAACAATGCTTTATCAAAGATAGTGAACTGGTTTAGTGCTAATAACTTGCTTTTAAATGGTAGTAAAACAAAATATATTAGATTTTTTACAAAAAATGTTAAGCAAGTCAAAACTAGTGTGGTGATGGACAATGAGGAATTGGAAATGGTCAATAAGGTTGTCTTTCTTGGTATAACATTAGACTCTAAATTACAATGGGGCCCACATATAGAAACGTTGTCTGGTAGACTCAGCTCAGCAGCTTACGCCGTAAAAACAATTCGTCAACTGACCGATGTTGACACTGCGCGTTTAGTTTATTTTAGCTATTTTTACAGTATAATGTCATATGGTTTATTGCTTTGGGGTAGTGCCGCGGATATAGATTCAATATTTGTGCTCCAGAAACGAGCTATTCGAGCTATCTATATGATGAGTCCCAAGGAGACACTAAGAAATAAATTTAAAGAGATACATATTATGACGTTACATTCTCAATACATTTACGAAAATTTAATGTACGTTCACAAAAACCAAACGAAATTTAAGAAAAATAGTGATCTCCATAAATTAAATCTAAGGAACAAAAACAAACTCGCTGTGCCCACTACTAGGCTCCATAAAATCTCTAACTCGTTTCCAGGTCAATGTATACGCTTTTACAATAAACTTCCTTTAGACGCAATAGAATTATCGATAGGTAAATTTAAAAAATATGTTAAAACTAAATTATGTCAATAAGCTTACTATAGTATTTCAGACTACATAAATGATAATAGTATTTGGAAATGAATTGCTCTTCTTATGTGATTTTTTTATGTACTTTTATATTGTTATATTTTTCATTTTAAAAGATGGTGCACATGAGTTTCTCACCAGCTCTTCTCATAATGCAATACCCATCGGAGCTGGTACTTAGATTGATTTTAATTCGATTCTAAACAGTTTGATTAAAATTAATCTGAGCCCCGGTTATTCAAATCATTGTAATTAGTATAATTTAGTATTATTTATTATTTACTTTTATATAATTTTTTGTAATGTTTTGACGTGTTCAAGCGCCTCCTGGGGCCTATGAAAATAAATGATTTGAATTTTGAATTTTTTTGAATTGGACGTTATTGGCTTTTGTTATTGGTTTTTAATTGATTCTAGACAGACACATAATGTTCTCTTTTAATAAATACTATTATTCTAGTTGAAAATATTATATCTATTATCAAATAACCAAGCAAAATTATTTGATATTAATAAGCTTATTCTATTTATATCATTCACCGAATAAAATAAACTTTAGAAGTAAGAAAAAAAATAACTTAAAAAAACCTTTGTTATCCATTCTTTGTCCTTTAAACAAAACTATATTCTCAAAGTGCGTAGGTATTCTATCGAATCAGTATAAGACCTGACTTTTAAAGATATGCTATTTTTGTCCTGGAGCTTCAGTGTGCTTAATCAAATGCCGTGTCGACAGTGTCCATACCGGCACATCAAACACCAAAGAGTGGGTTCGCTGGTCCTGTCTGGAGTATGGACGGCTTAGCGAACGGCAACGAACGATTGTTAGCCTTGGCGTTGTTTCAGTTGTTCGTTTGGTGGCAATCCGAAGTGTGGCAATAACATAATAGGATTCTTTGAGTTCTTTAACCACAGCACAGGACCAACTTACATATTGGTTGGCGTATGTTGGGCTGGTGCGGATGCGGCATAAAATAAACGCCTCCACGGCCACGTTCAGTTCTTCTTGAAATAAAAGCCTGCTCACACGAGGCAGGATATATTATATGAAACATCTTCCTCTTTTCAACTTTATGTTAATTTCACCACAACATTATCTCAGAATTTTTATCGATAACGTCAAATACCATGCACTTCACGAAATTTCCATACATGAAATAAATGATTGCACACAGTGAGCGTGAGGCCGTGGCAAGTTCTTGGCTGACATTTTTAACACCATTCTAGGAATTTGTCCTCTGTGGACAATAGTCCCTCACCTCTGCAGGTCTATAAAATTACAATAGTCGAGTCCGTGGCAAGTTCACGATGAACATTTTATTCATGATTGATGATGTTGGTTGGATGTTAATGACTGCCGTAGATGTTCAAATGGAAATAACATTTTTATAACTTTCCCTATCACCCAATTTCGTCTTGACGTCCTAATCTCGGACAGCCTGTAAATGCATATCGTTGATGTACTTATTGAATACAAATATTTAAATACTATCGCAATAAGTCCGTTCTTCAGCTTCAATGCAATTGATAGGTGCATGAGAATATTGCCATTCTACAGAATTTACGAGTACAACATATAAGTATATCTATCGAAAGAGTCGGCAATGCATCATTTTAAAGATAATTGAAAGTGCAGAGATACTGTCATAAATCAGAAGCCTGACATAAATGGTTGATGGATGCCTGATTTTTATGGAAAATTGGTAGAGCTTTTTGAACTAGTTAAGGAGAAGCTTCAAAACATAACTGTCTGTACAGGTGCGGTGTAAGGTGCGGTTTCTTTCTTATTTAAACCAAAGATAAAAGCAAAAATAATGTAGATCCATGTTAATTATTTGTTTTCGGAATGGAGGTGGTCACCAATCTCTCCAAAAAGGAAGAGTAGATTATTGTAGTTTTTACTTTTTTCGTACCGATCTAGATTGAATCGCTTGAAAATGGCTTAACACATTGTTCAGTTCTTTTTTTACCTTTAATTACAAACTGCTCTGTTTAATATAATGTAAAATCTCATTTTTTTTCTATTTCTATTCCGTATTTCTATTTTCAGCTTTTTTAGTACGCTATTTCCCTTTATTATTCTATATTCCACCCATATCTACAAAATTAAGTAATAAATATTTAACTTATTATAACTTCGTCCTCGTTATATTAAGTAGTAGCTGCTGCCGCACTTTGCCCCGTGTTAAAACGCTCTGCTCCCGTGGAGTTTGCCATAATGATAAATATTTTTAAACGTTTGTTCATAGTTAAACTATCAAACGCAAAAATAATTATCCGATCAGTATTTCCCGAGATTAGCGCTAACAAACAAACAAACTTACTTTTGCCCGCGTTTTCGTCTGCGCGGTATGTATATAAATATAAAGTAACCTATGTTACGCGCCTTAAAGTCAGTTAAGTACCTGCATCTAAAATTTTATCTAGATCGGTTTAGATCTGTTTGTTAATCTTTTAAATTAGCCATTTAGAAGATTAACAAACAGACTGATAGACAGATAAAATTTTCAAAAACTGTAATTTTAGACATTTGTTTCGAGAAAATAACTATATCAACTGCAAAAAATTAAGATTAACATTTTTATAACTTTCCCTATCACCCAATTTCGTCTTGACGTCCTAATCTCGGACAGCCTCTAAATGCATATCGTTGATGTACTTATTGAATACAAATATTTAAATACTAAAATCAATAAATTGAATGTAAAAAACCTTAAATTGAAGATAAACTTTGTACTTTCTGATGTAAAAGTAGCGTACTGTCGGTTTGTTGGAGAATGTGAACGCTCCTTCCATTTTTTGCTGTATATTTCTGGGATATCTCCACAAAAATGGCCATGACATGACGGAATTGAGTAAAAGGTTTGAAGTGCGTGCTCTAAAAGGCCGAACATAATCAGCACTGTATCTCGCAAGTTTGTATAGAGGTATTTGATCATATCGTGAAAAAACTACAAATCTTGTGTTTTGTACCAAGCTGTGCCTAATAAAATCCTCACAAATTTCTGAGAATAATAATAGTGAAAACACATCTCAGTAATTCAAAACATAATTTTGAAGCTCTAGGTATGAACATTTCTGATTGAAAATAATTTCAAATGGGCAATTTTCATTTAAAAATACAACAGTTGTCTGGAAAATTGCAAATGTATTGGGATTGTCTAAAGTAACGTTACTTTTCCATAACCAGTCGGTTCTAGAATACTAAAATAATCCTCGGAACAATAATGATTTTTCCGGTGGAATTTTTTGCACCCAGGGCCTAAAAATCATGTGCTGAATCACTGGTAAGCGGCGGGTAAGAAATAGAACACCGCTTTTAAGAAAAAAATATATCTTATAGAAAGGCCAATACAATTTTTTTTTTTTTTCTATACGATGCCCGCTCTAAGAACAACTCCTGTGTCGTGGTGTTCACAAACATACATTTCAAACACATAAAGCTCACGCAGAGTCA
Source organism: Hypena proboscidalis (assembly GCA_905147285.1). Classification (NCBI taxonomy): domain Eukaryota; kingdom Metazoa; phylum Arthropoda; class Insecta; order Lepidoptera; family Erebidae; genus Hypena; species Hypena proboscidalis. The sequence goes on along the minus strand of LR990126.1, from coordinate 8,798,590 downwards.
GAACAATTTTTTGTGGATCACACAAAGATTTGTCCCGTGTGGGGATCAAACCCACAACATAAATTGGTATGTATGCATACGTATATCCAAGGTAAAATGGTTATTTTATGGTACTAGTGAGAAAAGATTGATATTTTGCTTCAGTGTAGTTTTTAACAAAAGTTTTTGAAGTAGTAGTAAATTTGCACCACGAGTGGTAGTGAATGGTTATAATATAAGACTTATAAGGAATGATTACACCCACATTAATTACGAAAAATCAAAGCTTCACGCGTAGCAAATAAGGTCTTTCCCCTCTCCCAGCAAGAAAAGATTTAAATTTATTATGAAACGCACTCAACACTCACGCTAATGAATGATGTTCTAAAAGTTTTTTGGAGTAATGATACATTTAATCTATACATATAATAAAATTGTAAATTTGCCATGTTTGTAAAACAGCAGTAGAAAACTATCCGTCTGTATGTTCGTACGCGCATTACGCAAAAATTACTGCTTGGAACTGGATGAGGTTTTTACAGTTAAAAGTCTAACTTAAAAAAAAATGGTTTATGTTTTATCTTTGTAAAGGAAGAGAAGGATGGGGGGGGAGATATTTACGAAGATTGCACGAAATTCTGCACATAGGTTCCCTATCTATCTATCTATATATATATAAAAGGCAATGTTCCGATTGACTGACTGACATAGAATCAACGAAGAGCTCAAACCGCGGGTCGTAAAGGCTGGAAATTTAGAGGGCGTATTTCTTACTGGATTTAATCGTGAAATAAAAAAAGATTTATGTAAATTCGGCCACTAACTGGGTGAAAAATAGGACGACGACGGTTATCCTTTAAGGTTCATTACATTTACTACCACCATTACATTTTTTGAGTTTCTGTACTGATTTACATACTGTCTGTAGTTAGAGAGCCTATCATTTCAGCTTAGCAACGTGATATGATGACTAATAGAATTAGATGGGGTCTCTTCTCAACGGTTAGGAGTATGATGTGTGAATATTTTTTTTGTATACAGGTGCGCTGAGATCGTTATCTGTATTCTTTTAAGTAATACTTATATGAGGTGAAGTTGAAAATTACCTACATGGAAAGAAGTTAAGGGTTAAAAAATACTATACTCTATCCTCCAGGTATTTTTCGTACCTGTTCTACATTTTGCTGCGCCTTAAATGAGTACTAATGTAAACGATACCACACATCAGAGGTTTTTAATAAACACATAACATTCGTCGTCAATTGGGGATCCATTCGGCATTTTTTTATTTGAAGTCCGGAGGATCCTTAAAGTTAACTAGCTGTGTGTGCTTAATCAAGGGTCAACTTTAGAATATGATAGACACTACTGCTCCATTATCATGTGGTATTTTCACCGCCAAAACGAAACGGAAGTAAAAGATATAGGTAATTACAACTATCTTGCAGCCTCTACGATGCATAAGGGAAGGAAAACCAGGACAGGGTCTTAGAAAAATATTTCTTTCTGGTCTTGAATTTCTATAAACTCAATTTATTGCTAAATTATCTAAGTTTTTCTGACATTCATAATGCTGCATGTTTGTAAAGTGGTTTGAATGTTTATTGCTTTGAAGCACAAAAATAAATTAAACGGCTTTAAATAAACACAGTGGCACACAGAGGTTTGATTACCAAGATTAACTCAAAGCATATTTTTATAGATATATTCCACGGACAGGGCCGCGTGCATAAGCTAGTACGACTTAAATTAACAATAAAATGGCTTTTTGGCAATTCTACTCCCCAAGGGTACATACACCCCTTTATTTAGGGTTGAAAGTGTATGAGAAAAGTTTCTTCATTTTGTTGGCAATAGCATGTAAATACTGTTGTAATAATAGTAGCAACAAAAACTATGTTAGTTATTTAATTTAAATGTGTGTAATCTTTGCCTCTAGTTTAGCTCCGTTTCTTTTATTTAATTTATACAAATATATAATTTTACGCGGATGAAGTCGCGAGCAAAAGCTAGTTAATGTATAAAATTAAAGTTACGTCATACAAATTCGACTGTTATCATCAGAGAGACTACGGGTTTAGTAATATTTATCTAGCAACGAAGATATTTTTTTTAAGGTCTCTGATCGTTATGTCAAAGCCATCAGACGTGAAGTAACTACCTCATGCTATGCACTTGATAACAAACCATGAAATCTAAAACTAATTTAACTTTATGATTCAAAAAAAGTTTTTGTAGTAAAATATTAATGATTATTAAAAATCTCTTTTTTAGTCGAACACTCTTTGACAGTATTTCCACGGTACAGGTTTTCTGTTCTCTGGTTTATCGTGCTGTCCGAGAAACAGGAAATCTCGCTAATGGTCACCCAACCGACGGCCGTGACGACGGCGACGGTTAGCATTGTTTAACAAGTCAATCCTTTACCTATTTATTGATCGATCCGCGCGGCTTCAACTTATCAAACTCACAAATTAGACTAACAAAATCAAATAAGAGTATAAAATCATTTTAATCTAAGAACCAAAAAATATATTTGGCCTGAATCGTGTGAAAACGAATCCGTTCTAAAAACATCGTACTTGACACATCTATAGGAGTTTTCTCACGTTGCCGCGTTTTATTTGATTCGGGAATGATGGCTCGTGCCTGGTTTTTTTACGACAATAATCGTATCAACTTTCGGTTTCATTTTCAACGTGATTATTATATCTAATTTTTTTTGCTTTTAGTACAAGGAACGTTATACGTTATGCAGGGTAGCCCAATTACAGTAGACAAAGGAATTGTCTTAGATGCAGGACATGTCAGATGATCAAATATTTACAAATTTATAGGTAATATGTCATAAAATTCCTCTGCATCGACCTCGACTGCAGAGAACGTGTTTAGCAGGCTGACTGCATTGCCACGTTGAATGGCAATGCTGATTCTTTCAGCCAAGTAAAAGCCTTCTGATCACATGAAGTGTCGATCAATCGCTTAGCAATATCTTTAAATCATAAGCGGCTAGACCCCAAATAGCGCAAATATGTAATCCTCTGAAAGAGTACTATACTTGCGCCGCTTGAGTGTCTCCGCGAATGCATCAGCAGTTGCGGTACAGGTCCGAGAGCAACCAATGCAATTAGTAAGATAAATAAATACGGACCCTTAAAAAAGCTACCAATGTAACACGCTTTTATTTTGGGAATGAATTGGTTAAAGGCAGAGAAAAGGTAGTAGAAGGTTGTCAAAGACCTATTTATATCCTTTAGGTTATTTTCAGCTTTTTATCAAAATAAAAGCTTGTTTTATAAAATATTTATATATTTATCTCTTTAGTATTTTAGTAAAATATTAATAAAAATTTTAGTAATAGGTAGGAACATTGTCTCAAGGTTTGTGTACGAATAAAATTATATTTCAATCCAGACAATCAATTTATGTGGTATAATAGTACCTACCTTTAAATTTGTCTACGGCTCAAGGGGAAAACAATTAATCTACAGGGTCAAAGTGACATAACGACATTTATTGAAACCACAGCTTTGATACGTATTCAGTATTCATTTCCAATAGTTCAATTATTTTTCTACAACAAAACATAAATTACATATCCTATACAAATTGAACAATGCGAACATCCAATTTTTTCGAGAAGTTGAAATTAAGGGTAGACAATCGCTCACATATAAAGGTATTGCTGTCTTTATCGGCCTATGATATAAATGTGTGAGTGAAAATGCGTGTTGATGATCAGTTGTTACTCAACGGTGCAATACCTCGGATTTGTTGTTTGATAAGTCTGCCGATTTTCAACAAAACTTCGTTGCTATGGTAACAATGACGAGATTTGTATGGGGAACAGGGATGTTTACTGTGCCGCAGTCAGCTGCATTATGCACAAGTCGACCGACAAGTCGACTGACAAGTCGACTAAAAAATTACTAAATATAGATATTCTATATCTTAAGGCTTAATGCAGGCTAAGAACTTACAACGCTGTTTTTACAGGCGGGTAGGCAACTTGAAGAGATTACAGATTTCACGAATAATATTATTCATATTTATACATATCTGCATTTTGTGGGCCTGCTGCATAATTAAAGCGTTGCAACGGTAGGGCGTCTTGATTTTCGTCTATTTGCAAATTCATCTCTATTTTCGAGCTCACGCAGTTCAATGAGCGTCAGTTTTACATTTGCGGCTCATGGCCCGTATGGAAATATTATAAATCAGTTATCAAATTAACCAATATTATTAAATATTGAAATTAACCTAAAAAGCTGATTTTGCATATGTTGGAACTTTTTATCTATCTGCATATATCCATGCAATTTGCCCACATTTAAATAGGTCGTGAAAATCTCCGGTGATTACTGATAAATATGTAGCAAGCTAGCCGATGTTAGTTGAGCCTAAGAAAATAGCGCGTCTATACAATAGACACAAGCGAATCGCAATGTCAGTTTCAGTGTCAGCAGTCAAGTTGGATAGCCGAAGAGCTGTGTTATGAATGAATATTATATCCGCATTATCATTATTATGTATGAAGAAGGTCTCGGGTTAAAAAGCATTTAACGATGAATTATTGTCACCCAACAGTTACACTTTGTAACAATAGTACATTTTGATTCTAGCTCATTTTGACAATTTATCTAAATAACTATAAATAAGTTATTAATGCATAAAACAATCATTCTTTCAAAGAATCTTATTTTATTTCTGTTATACATTTTGACTCTGGTATTTTTTTACTCATTGGCAATCGGACCATTTGGACATTCTGCCATGTGTTCAGCTTTGGCCCTGAACGATAATTTACATATAAAATATAATTAATATTAAGGATCAGCACTGCCATACAACGTAGCAATGCCGCCAGCCTTTTGGGCACGTTACCTGCGGTCGACATCGATGCGGACGTATTTTTTGACAACTGAATTTTATACGAGTTTTAGTTTATTTAATAATTTTATATTTTTCGTTTATTTAATGTATATATAGTTAGGTATTTTTTAATTAGTTTTAAAATTACATTGTAGTTAGGTTAGTAATGTAAATATTTAAATAAATTAACAAAACTAGTAGATGCTTATTGGAAAATTAATATTTATTAAGAATGAAAGATTCTGCAGATCTCGGACTATAACTTGTTGCAGACGTGAATGTCAAAAAAGGTTCGATGTAGTTCAATGCATACTCTCTGGTCGGTAGACTATGGTATGTCATAGCTTGGTTCGGTGCCACCCCTCCCGCACTTCCGAGTAGCTAACGAATGGGCTGCCTCAACCCCCGTCAATGAATTGAGATAGATATTGAAATTTCCTTTAAATTGTAATATGGTATTTGATGAATGAAAATGAGGTACTTTTATGAAAAATATTGATAAAATAGAAAGTTCATTATATTTATGAGGTTCCTTCGTTTTGAAAACTTGTAATAATCTGTTGTGTAATACCGAAAAGGTCGCATTTTCTGACAGTTCAGAACTACGGATATTTGGATGCCTATAATTTTAAAAATAGACAGACTAAAGATAATTTGATATCGAAGGAACATAGATAATCATGTTTTAAATTGGCTGTGCAAAAATTCATTGTGATGAAAAATGTAAAATATACAACCATACTCATTTTGTATGAGAATTCCATACCGTTTGTTCCCCCTTAAGTATATACAACTCTTTAACCAGCGCTTCAATCATAAAAAGCGGAGACGATCCTGGGACCACCAAAATGTCACTTCTATTTTTGCGTTGTCGCCAGAATTCTATAAGAATACCAATTTTAAGCGCAATCTGATAAGGTACATAAGATTTGAAAAATCGATACGATATCAACTTATATACGCAAAGCAAGCTAAATAAAAGCTAGTAATAAAAACACAATTGCTTACCGAATATCAAAAACGACTATTATAAAACAGAATACTGTGGTTCAACCATCTCCAAGTGTTTTGTTTATAAGCTTAATTTCAAATAATTGAAATCTTCAGACATTCAATGCGATCAGGTCAGTTAGGTCAGTCAGCAATTCAGGCGTTAAATGAGGGCATTCACAGTACCCTTGTTCATTTACGTGTTGTTTTCAGTCAAAACGCGTTATTCCATATTTCCATCTTACAACAAATAAATGATATTAGTAACAGTAACATATTAACGGTTTTGCTGACAGTTTTTGTTAACTTGATTTAAAAAAATGCACGGTTTTGCAACCGATGATTCATGAATTTTGTTTACCCATTCCAACCATTAGCCAACGATGATCCTGCAAAGCTGGAAATTGACTGTGAATTACGAATTTAGGATGAAAATAGGTGAGATTTTATAGATATACACTAGGGACAAAGGGCTCACGTACAACCAATTGTACGTGGACTTCCACAAAGTTCCAGTCCAGTTTAATTTAAACATAGAACTTAACTTTCTAAGTATTTATTAAAATAGCTTTGAATTTGGAATAATAATTATAACAAATGTCAGTTAACTTCAAAGTGGGGATAGGTATAATGGATGTGCAATTTTATAAGTGACAGACCAATATTGTCCAAGCTATTTTCTTTACGAGAACATTTACAGGAGCAATGAAGTAGTAAAGTTATGTACATGTAAACAGAACTATGTATGTATAGTCGCTTTTTACGATATACTTTGTAGAGAACATAAAGTGAACGCTTAATCTTCGGTGTACGAACGAGCCAGTCATGCAGAGATAATCCCTAACAACAACCTTTTTGGTTAATATTCAACTTGCGATCAGATTCAGTTTGTTACCATGTATCACTCTAATGGGATATGGGACAGATTTTTGAATGTCTTGTAATTAAAGATTTCTGACCAATTTCAAAAGGCCACCTTAATAACTTAACTTCATCACAACAACGTGTTTTACGTCCTAATTTAGGTCTTCATGCCACGATAGCATCATCAAGCTCATTATCTTAGGCCGTTTAACCATTTTTTTTGGGGGATATTCATCATAAATTGACTTCATGCATGACGTCAATCCAAACTGTTACACTTAATGATATAGATATATTATAATGATTAAGCCTTCTTTATTTATTCTCAAAATTTACGAATCTTTCTTTTTGGTCATTTTATTTACCTTCAAAAAATAAGTTACGATTTTCATTTCGAAAATCAAAATTCTTTTCGCTCTCCTGGAAACTTAGGTTTGGTTTATACGACACTTGAACCCAAAGGTTTCGATATTTATACGGCATATTATATAAATTTCGGACAGCTATCATCCGCAAATACCACTTATTATAGGGAGATGTTGTACGAATTACGATGTAATAATAGAGGAGAACTTGATGTTTAATTCACTTGACAGAGAATTGCACATACGAATTTAATAAGATAGGTAGGTATATATAATTACGCTTCCTATACGTCTAATTTCAGAATCAAAAGTTAGCAGAAAATGGTTTAGATTGCCATTAGGCAGTAGCAACTAGTAACAGAAAGTAGTTATTTTCCTCACAAAATCTCACCACGCTAAATATATAATTATTCACAAATTTTAGTCACCCACTCACAATTCTGAACAACTTTTTGTCTAATTTTCATATTCTAGAATGCGTCCATGTATTTCGTCACGTGTTTATTTCACTATGACATTGACATCAAAATCCAATTTCGACGAGGAAATAAATAGACCGGATATAAAAATCTTATAGCGTCATTTTGTTATCTTTCTTATTATCACGTAACTAGCAGATGCTCCAATTCGGTTAGCCACTAAGTCGATGGGAGTGTGTCCATCGTAATTTATATTTTTAAGCTTAAAGCCTTTCCAATCCAATACTCCAATTTTCATAACTTTTAGAATTATGAACTTTTAATATAATTTTTAAGTTTTTTCACATACTAGTAGTATTCATCTCTTAAAGTTTTATTAGTTTCGAAATCTTGAAGGTGGTCCAAATAAAATAAATATTTAAGGGTCCCATACAAAAAACGTGTTTTCGTGCTTGTTTTTGCTCTCTATATTGGTTACTGGGCTGTAATTCATGACCTGTGATAGCTAGACAGTTATAATATTCACAGATGATGTATTGCTGTTGCCGCTAAAACAACAAATACTAAAAACTGAATAAAATAAACATTTACGGGAGGAGGCATACAATTTATACTATAAGCGTATTTTTTTATCGTTTTAGCTTGATATTGATAACGGTAACAGGTAGACGCGTGAAATAATCACAAAATATTACATAATTTATGAACTTTAAAAATATATAATTATACATATAATATTAAAATAAAATGAATATTTCAGGAGGGCTCCCATTCAACAGACATGATTTTTTTTTACTGTTTTTAAATTAATAATGGTACGGAATCCTTCGGAAAAGATACCTAAAGCATCTTGCGACTCCTCCGTGATAATACTTTTCAGTAAATTAACCCCGGCTCTATCGTTGACCCTTTGCCAACATTACTTGTTCCTAGAAGAGTAATTTATAGTTATGGTATATATTATAAATCACTCCATAACTCAAGTCATTACGGGTAGTCAGATGCTAAAAATTCTGACAACTAGTCTAACAAAGAATATCGTATTACCTCGTACTGCGTTGTGGAGGTCTGATGGCAGTCACTTCACGTAAAATACTGATATTCAGGTAAATCCGTTTGAATAGAAACCAACCCTATCAAATTGTCTGGGGCAGTAGGTTTGCGGAACGTGTTGTGGGAAAGCGGAGAGACATAAACGCGAAGACAGATGTACGTGGCTGCGAGCCGAAAATAATATAACATAATATGAATGTTAGCGTATTCAATCCATATAATACAATGATAATTATTAATGTGGACTAATTACATTTTTTACATGAATATACAGGATATTTGGTTCATCGTTTGCCAAATTGAATAGACTCAAAGGTATCCTCAGCCATAGTTTTAGCACGCGTAACTCAATTTTCACTAAGATTTTAAGAAACCATTAAAAATATTTGGTCTTGACTATTATTATTAAACAATTGCTTGCCTTTTGTTTTATAATTGCAAAACCTCTCATCTTAATACGCTGCATCTATTGCTTAAAAAATAATAAAAACCATATTGATATCTTATTTCCTTCTGTTTTGAACACTGCGTCAAACTCGTATACATGCGGTTGTGAATCTTTTTACGTAGAGCGCTCAATTTTGTCACCGCGTTAACAATACGCGAGGTTGCCGTACTTGTCACATCAAATTAGTTATTGTTAAGGGCGCACGGTACAATATTGATTACTCAGGGTTACTCTAGTTTGTAAAACTTTCTTGCAATAATAAGTGTGATGGTCATTCATGTCATTATTTGTCATGTAAGTCATGATCGTAGGTTAGTGTCGAATTTATTTTTCAATGTGTAGGTATACTTTTGTGTAGATTTATTGATATAACAATACCCACAGGTGTGTGAGCATTGTTGGTAAATTAATATCTACCTACATAATTATAGTTAGAAAGCCACGTTGCGTAATGTAATAATTACTGAGTTTCACAGAGAAAATATATATCGTTTTATGTTTAAAAGAAATATTAGTAACAATATTGTTAAGCCTTCCAGTTATGCTAGTTAAGTACTTGTGTTAAGAGTAGGTCCACTGTTAAGAAGTTCTCCGGTTTGGAGCAAGCCCAGCAGGTGGCACCAATTTTAATGGTAAACCCACTAACTGTCATCCATACTGCAATGGGTGTGCAAAATTTCTTGTCCCTACTGTTAACCGTTGCGGAGTTCCCTCGTCTAGAGCCAATCGTGGCAACAGCATCAGGTCATACTTATCATAAACATGCATTGTCATCGAATCTAGACCAGAATGTTAAATTTCAGTTCAATCGGACACCGAGCAGTACCTAGGTCAAATTTAACTTGCAAGATTCCACCTTCACATATAAACATTGCAAGTTAAGTAAAAGCTTAAAAAAAAGCTTTTAAATAATAATAATAAAAAAACGCGATAAGGTACTTTTTCTAAAAAATCTTAGAAATTAAAATAAAATAACTGGTAAGATGAAAAGTGAGTAAGGGGTGCTAAAACTATAGCTAAGGATTGTGCTACCTTTTAGCCAATTCAATTTGGCAAACGATGTACCAAACACTATGTAGGTACTGTATTATATTAAAAGTTAATTGATCAAAAACCAGAGCAAAAGGTTATACAGTTTAAGGATAATAAGTCGGCTTTTTTCGAAGAATACCAAAAGAACGATATCTCAAGAACCGCGTCACTTAAAACCATGAATCTACCTCCATAAAAACATGTCGGTCGTTGCGCCAAACACCTTATATGTTTCTAATAAAATACCGATTAAAAGAAAATCTATAAATATACAGAAAAATAAGCTTGAGATGAGTCAGATTTATACTTTGTCCACTGTACAGATATGGCTCTTATTCTCTATTAGTTCTAACAAATTATGGCACTTCAATAATATTACTCTACGTAGTGACGCGCTCCATGCATGCATGCTTTGTTATAGATGGTACCTACTCCCTTCCAATCCCAAAACGTACACATGTAAACACGCCCGAATGTTACATACGCCATACGTCACTTATTTTAGTGCTGAATCAACAATGATAATTCACAAACAAGATGGAGGACACACTTTACACATAAAACGGCACAGAAGGATCACACTTTCCTATTATGTAACTATTTTTCGTTATATTTTATACCCACATGCCTTCTATGTACGGTACACCTGTAGCTATAGCTAGCGGTAGTTCATAAAGACGCTATTGAAAGAAAGAAAGAAAGAAAGAAACATTTATTTTGGCAAATCATAATCTTAATATTACTTATAAAACTACTTATAATAAAAATTTAATTGATGTGCCAAAAAAGGTACACACCTCAGCATACTACTGCAGCACATCAGCACTACAGCGCTGGTATTCTGGTGCGCCCTGATTGCGAGTAAAGGTAGTGCGACATTCGTCCTAATGATGACAAATTTTACAGAATATACAAATATAATTATAATTATAAGTTATAGAAAAAATAAATCAAATAAAAAATAAAAAATAATAATAATAAAAAATACTCGACAATAAAAACAAATGACACCACAAATCCAATGCAATAAACTACCGCAAATTTCCATTCCATTATGTCCATCCTAAGGTTGCCTGGAAGAGATCGCGTCAAGCGATAAGGCCGCCCTTTGTACATTTTAGTTTAAAGTACCTATTTCTTTGTATGTTTTTTACAAATTTGATGTGCAAATAAAGTTTTCTCTATCTATCTATCTATCTAAAACCTCAAAAACCGAAACCTTGGTACCACCACCTGCATGGTACTACATAATAATAGCAGCCCTGTATCTAATACACGTCCCACTGCTGGGCTCGGGCCTCTTCTCATTATGAGAAGGGTTAGACCATAGTCCACCACGCTGGCCATGTGCGGATTGGTAGACTTCACACGACCTCGAGTACTTTTTAGGCACTCTCAGGCATGCAGGTTTCCTCACGATGTTTTTCCATCACCGTTACCGAGCGATAATTTATATGATAAATACACACATATCTTCGAAAAGACGAATCTTAACGATTAATTGACAGAGGTATGTGCCGTGGATTCGAACCCATGACCTTTGACTTCGCAGTCCTACGGTCTCCCACACGGCTATCGTTGCTTTTTTTGGTACCATAACTGATGAAAAGTGGACGTTATACATATTTTTCGTACAGTCCTGTAATAACAGGCGTGATATTATGTTTATCTTAGAGAAGGACATCAGAAGAAGAGTACCAGTCTTGTCACAATTTACTGTGATTCGATATGATCTTAGAGCTGGGTAACATTATCTGGATTCTAGTGTCAGGATATATCTAAGGAGTTTGGTGAATTAAAAGCTGATGAAGGATATAAAGTTGGACTTAGGACGACACCACCTGATCTGGTAACGGGTTATCAGTGATTATGAAGAGTGCTGGTTTATTTGTCAACACACACTTAGTGGAGTATGGGATGTACTATCAGCAAAGTTGATTCATGACCCATTTGACACTTAATTCCTTTGAAATTGTCAAAGTCAATAACGTTGACATTTGTTAATAGAACAAGCGAGTTTAGACTTTAATGTTTTTAAATATCTAAACAAAAATAGTATTGACGTGGATTGTGAATCTATTTTGTTAATAGTACGATCAACAAACATTGTATGTTTGCGACGGCTTTTCTTGTAACCAACAATCAATTCATGACAGCATAGCCGTCAATCGCCCGACGTATGTCTGGCTCTTCATAATTTTTTGTATCATTGAGTAAGGTTCGTGGCGAAGAGATTAGAATCTAAAGGGCGAGAGCGTTGCCCGCCCCGGTATGTTAAAATTCGCAGTTTTAAATAATTATATGCATAAGGAAGTTTAGCTGACTCATATAAAAAACCTACACATACACATTATGTAAAGACGAAGCAGTCTATGCTGTTGTCGCTCTTTTGTTCTATATCTATCTCAGAACTTTGCAGAGATAAAAGATAACAAGATGTAACATGAAGAAAATTTACGGTTATTCTTTTGCAACAATGGGGACTGTAAAATTGTATGTGTAATTGTACCCGAGCCGGTTTAAAGATGTCAAAAGCCATACATTTTTAAACTTTGACGTGCATTTTATCTGGAACGCGCATCTCTGGTTGCGCAATGGGGATAAATGTGAATTTAAAACGTATAGGTCCTAGTTGTATGCCTGCTCTCTGAAACTTTGACATTCAATTTTGACATCATTGTGAGATAATATTTAAGTTACTCGGAAATTCTTCGGGCCTACATTGACTTATCTAGTCTAGCTACGCCCACCACAACCATTACGATCAATTTTGACTACCAGAGGACACTAGTTTAAGAGCCTCTTTCGCCAAGGTCACGTATATTGTAAAATAAAAGTCACAAAATATACTTATATAATTTTTTTAATTTAACATAATTTATAGTGACCGCCAGTACTCATAACCGATCAGCGCCAAGCTTAGTTTGGCAGCTGATCAATAGAATCAATATTTCGTATATTTCTGCTCCTATTGCTCATTTACATTTAGTTCCGACTCTTACTGACCGGGATGAGTGCTGGCAGGGAATCTAGTATTTGACTTGTTTGTGTTGTAATCCTATAATTTACGTTACGTCCGTGGAAATGTCTTTGCCCCGGAAACTTATACCTTGTACGAAGAACGAACCTTATGTACCTAGTACAAAGTTCGTATGTAATTTACGCACGTATTCCTTGAGGTAAACTCAAATACTGAATAACTTTGACTCGCGTGACACAGCTGTGGGCTATGTATAAAAATGTATTAATAATTCAGGAGATACATATCAAGTGGCTCTTCTGTTTAGAACTGTTCTGTTGAAATATAGAATATGTTCATTTGAAAACATTGTCTACTTTGAGACATTGAGTACCACAAAAAATATACTAACTTCATAATAACCGTTATATAGATTATGTGCTTGACATTTCCCAACGACAATAATTTAATTTGCTTTCTGATGCACAAAGGTATAGTTACAATAAATATATCAAAGCACTTATATTATTATTACCCAGAAGGGAGTAGCAGAGGTATATAACACCCACTTTTACCTATTATGTTTATCTATTGCCATCCACCGGGCACAATACCAACTCCGTGCTGCTGTCGAAAATTTCCTGACAGAAAAATGCAAAATATACTTTTGACCGGCACAGGAATCAAACTAGAGGTCGCATACGCTAACCACTAGAATTCACTTATTGACATGCGAAGCTGCGGACGGAAGTAAGTCTTTACCAATATACAGCTCCGAAACAAGTAATCGTACGACGGCTAATATTGATACAGTAACTAAGTAAATCGATCGCCAGTTGTTCAACTAGCGGGGGATTTTGGAAGCAAGACTTTTTTATCTTTAACTTTAATTACTGTAATTGAATTGTAATGATCATAAGAAGTAAATATATAATTGTCAGCTGCATGGGCATCAGGGGAAAGGCCGTCAGCTGACCCAGTTAAGTTTATAAGCATTTCGCTTTTTTTCTTTTTTTCAAAAGCATACCTGAAACTAAAAAAATGTCTAAGAAAACTCTCAATTTTAAAACTCCTGTCCAATGATGGCCACAATATAAGGTAGACGCGTGAAAAAAAATGTCTACTTTACGTGTAAAAATATTCTTTGTTCTATTTTTTTTTATATCACTTTGTTGGCGCAGTTAATATTCATATCCTTGCAAAATTTGGCTTGATATTGAGTTGACAGACAGGAAGGGAGATGGAAATCATGGTACTCTAAGGGTTCCTAATACGTCCTACGGAAGCCTAAAAAGTAACAGTTCGCCATCTTAAACTGTTAACAAAAATAATTATGATCATACTGAGCTTAAAAAGAATCGTCAGAAGCTTCCTGGAAAGAGGAATATACATCGGTTACTCGAGCAAAGGTGTAATTAAATTCTTACAATAAAGGTATAGAACGCCGCATAAAAAATGAAAGAGGGTGACTTTTGAAAATATTAAGAGTACGTAAACCTCAATCAGCTGCGTGTGCATCAGTGGCAAGACCGTCAGCTGATGGCGATAAATTTAAATTAATTAGTTATTATTATTACGTAATTTTTTTACACGTAAATTTCAATACGTCCTTGGGGATTGAAATATGGAGCTTTTTTGAGTCCAAAACATGACCTTGGTGCTACCTTCAGCCTTTTTATCAAAAATTGAGTGTCATCATTTACAAAAATTTCCTTGTTAATGTAAATTTCAGCTATCTGCATTTCTAAAAAATGCATACGCCATTTAAAAGGAAAAGTTTAGAATAATAAAAAATAGCAATAGTTTTAGATGTTTAGGAGTTGCCTAAACAGTATCCTCGTGAACATAATTCGTTTATAGCAGCCAAGTGAAATCAGGTAAACAGCCATGAAAAATAAAGCAAACCTCAATAGCCTACGCCACATGTAAAATGTATGTTTTCTATACATTCTTACTATTTTTTACCACTTAGGCAACGTCCTACACTCAAACCCACCGCGTGCTACGCCAGGTGACGTCGGGTTTTGTAATCAATATTGCGAGATTGAATAAGATGGCATTCAATCGGCGTAAAACCCTACCTCACCGTTGGCGCATCTTATAAGGATTCTAAAATGGTATATCACTTATTAATTTAATTCTTAAGGCATTTTTTTCTCGCGGCTTCATATCAATTGTAATTGGTTAAATAAGTATCTCTTAAAACAAAGGTTAATTTGATTAATGGTCATAAAGTACTCAATACTCAATTCTATATTGCGTCCACCATGTTTTGTTAGTTGGTAAAAATATTACAATATATCAATTATGCTATTGTGCTCAAAATGTTTATGGTTAACTAAAAACAATGGTAAACATGTACCAGATGATAATGGTACCTGTCTTCGTTGACTCTGGCAGTTACTTGTCAACATTATCCTAATAATCCTTAAGAGCGAGAGTACCGAAATCGCCTCGTAAATCTAATCTACATAATTAAGTAGTGTTCTTTGTGCAAGGTTAGACGGTAATGGAATACACAATTTTATCTACTTTTTGGTATAATTTACTTTCATAAATAGGTCAGACAGTATTGAAAGAGGTTGTCAAGATCCATTAAAACCGGTCTGTACATAAGTCAATAATAATAATTTAATAATAATAAGATTGGATTTTTTTTAATATATGTAAGGGTAAATATTATCCTAAGACGAAAACGTAAAATACTCAGCTTAATCCGTTGAACTAGAAGCCGGCACCAATGTAATTGGAAAAAGACTCAGAAGATATTTTATCCTAGGAACATACATAATAAAAATAATTTAATTACCAACTACGTTTATTATAATGAGTATTCCTTGACTTTATTGAACGACGCCAATTTAATTTGTTATAATAATTCATCCCCTATTACTTCCGATGCCTCAATAACCCACAACCTGGCTAGATTTACCATGTTTCGGCCGATTTGGCTCCGAAGTCTTATTTGAGCTATCTAAGATCGACTAGGTAAGTTATAGCCGACGGTAGAAGTAAACCTTCAGCTTAAATTCGGGACAAATCGGTCGGGCATGATCTGGTCTAGTGTCATTATAATCGCTACACGTTGTATCTGGCTTGAAAAGCAAAACATGAAATAGGTTATGACCCTATCATTGAGGGACGGTATAGAGTATATTCTAGTCACTTGCGACAGCTCTGTGAATATCTGGAAGAGCGATGCCAGCCAGTGGGTATAACATTTCAACCAAAGTGGGTTTGAGATAGTATCACTTTGCCATCTCATTGCGTATAGTCTCCACCAGACTTGTGTGAAAAATCGGCGCCACACTGACATGCATAATATTCAGTTGCGCGAAAAATATAAACTTAGTGCACTCATTGTTTCCCAGACTTGAAGAACAGCCTCCCTTTTGATGTTCCTGAAATTTCTCAACAGGCCATTTCTACTTTTTATCTTGTGCCTATCGATTGCCAAAATGTGAATCATACCTGGGAGTGTCACAATGGGAATGGAACTCTTTTCCAAGAAAATTACGACATTTATCCAGCTTGTTAATTATGGGTTTGTTTGTTTTGATGGGTTCGGTTCCAAAACGTTATCGTAGTATTTATTGACGGTGCCAAACGCAGCACATGACGTGTTTTACTTGGCTTATTCAAAAATAGTGGTTTGAGAAGAAGAGTCGGATCGACGCTGTACATGAAGCGATGTGTATATGGACTGGTCATTTTTATAGATTTTAAATAGTAAGAGCGCGAGTACACTACCGTTTTTCAGTGGCCGCCAACGACTTCTTCTATACATTTGTAGTAGTAGTAGTAGTATTAGATACTAATGATTAATAACGTATGTATTTGGTTTTTTACTATATATAAGTATTATTCATTTAAATTTATTTTTTAAGAACCCTCTACACCACAATTACCTAATGCATTAATTTTGAACATTTCAACTTCAAACCTTTCTTAGATATGAACCAAACCAAACCACGCGCCTCCTTTTCGATTTGTCACTTGCTTCAGTGTAATCCACTGATGAACGTCCAGGAATCGCTTGATGGTGATGTAGCTGAGTGGTGCTAACTTTGAACGTAAAATCCTCAGACTTCCAATCAGCATTTTTTGTCAGCAAGCGATCGCGACACTTCCCAAATCTATGCCGTTTTGCAGCAAATCGTGATAACAATCTTGCAATAGTCATGTTGATATCCTTCGCAGATGCTGCCTTAATATTGTCAAAATTATGTTGCGTTAATACAAAATCATAATATTATAATCTACCATAACGGTTCTCTTTTAGATGTTTCTTCCATTTATTAAAAAACGGCATTTTTGAGCAGGAAAATTCGTATGCTAAAAATCACCAAAATTAAATTAAGTAATTGTTTAACCCTTTCTCTTTATATAAACCTTATTATCTTATTAGTAGTTGACACTAGAAAAAAAACAAGAATTCTTATATTATGATATTATTCTTAGAATTGGAACACAGTAGGATGTGGTTATGTACTCAGGTAATAAAATCCAAGTAATTCAACAGTGCTGTGCTATCTATTCTGTAGTATATCGAGAAAGAAAGAAAAATAATTAATGAATACTATTAATTGAAAGCTAGAAGATATTTAATGGGAAAGAAGGATTTCATTAAAAAGGTTAGTGAACAAATGTAATAAACGTGGTTATTTCTCGAAAACATTCTTCATGTGTTAACAGAAAACCACTTTTGTTTATGAAATCCCGCTTAAAGTAAGACAGATATTATTAGGTAATCATCATGTAAATTAAACTAGAATTTATTTACTATCTAAATTAATTCGTGACACAAGGTCTGTGGCGATAAAAAATTGATTATTACCTTTTAATAACTACAACCAGTCTAAATATAATAGTGAAATTTAGTATCTAAAAATAGAACACAGCCGTAATTTCCATTTGTGTTTGCTATATGTTTATCATACCTCGTGTTTATTACATATTTACTGTGATCTGTTTAACATTATAATCGATCTCTGCACTACATCTTCAATAGCTACATGGCCTTAAAGTATTCGTTCAGCTTAAAAATAGCTATCCTACTATGTATCACATGTAGTCATTGAAAGCGGGAGTGGGGGCCTAAATGCATAAAAAATGTCTTTATTGATCCTTTGCTTCTCTTCTTTCCAATTTTCATTAAATACAGAAAAAAAATTAAAAAAAAAATTGTATAATCAGGTTCTATACTATTAAAAGAATTCGCCGCGTTTTAAATCATATTAAATCACATCAAACAAAATGAAATTGTACAAATTTAATTTCATCTCAACTGGTTTTTAATTTAAGTATTTTTTTGGCAACTCGTACCCTTTTTGTCGTCTTTGGAAGCAGGTCGCTAAATGAAGACATCAATCACACCATGTCCACGTTAGCCACTGACTATCCGCACGCAACAATGACTTTTGTCGAACCTTTTAATTTACTTAGAGTTTGGTAAAGGAAAGTTTTGTGGGATCATCTAAACGTTGTGGCATACGACTGAATGTTAATAAGCCATGCGTCAATATCGTCAAACTAATGGGTCAAACTCCGGTAAAACATTACTTAACGAACTCACAGGATTCGTGACCTTTCCGCGTGGTACTTTGGACCGTTGCCTGGGTTTCCTGGGTAGAGGTGACGGCGATATAGACCTTATACTCGATGTGCTGCTGCTCATATGTTGCGGGATGAGCGCGCGCGCTAGCGTCTACGTCCACTCATGACTCGCGGATGTACAATTTTATTTTAATTTAAAAAACATCAGTATTAAAACACGTACAACACTTTTTTAGATAAAATCGATAAAAATTTAAAGTGAAATTTTTCCATAAACTATACCTGATGGTAAAGTTCTATTTACTGATCTAAAGTACCTCAAGTAAAGTTGTTTCAAATCGCATAGCGAGAAATATAATATTTATTTGTCGCACAGTGTAATTCAAATAATAAAATAAAATTAAACCAAAACAGGCATCCGTGTTGGACATAAACTAAATCTATTATTTTTGTTAAGTCAACACCTATTGTTGACGTTAATGATCGTATTTAGATCCTTCATCCAAGTATTTAGTAAAATTATCAGTTACTGAAAACAGTCATGTGTCATCTTTGACATAATATATGTCAAAGATGACACATGAGGGTTAATTTGACAGTTATACTTTTGCAAAAAAAATATTGTCACTGCTTATGTCCTTCATTGGCGATGTGCCCATAGATATCGAAAGAGTGCATTGCTTACTATGTCAGTATACATATATTGGTTATTTCGATATTCCAGGAATGCGTCTTCACAAAAAGTTCGTGAAGACGCATGAAATACATTTATTACACAAGGAAAAGAAATTTTAAAATACAATAATACAAAATATATAATCACTGGCAATGGCAATCACAGGCATTATATAAAATCAAATGTTGCGTATGAACAGATTTCTGAATAAGTTGTGCGTTATGTTATGAAATTCAACATTTTTAAATTAATTTTTTTTTCAATAATCGTTTTTCGAACATGTTTAATCGATATTATGTTTTTACTTACAAATCCATGGGAAATTTGCAAGGTTTTTGAATATATTATAATACTTGTTGCGACCCGCGTATTTGCAGGATAAAAAAACGTCCTATTTCCCGTCCTATTTCCAGACCTACTAAACGAACACATAAAAGTTCATTAAAATTGGTCCTGCCATTTTGGAGGAGTTGGAGAACTAAGACTGTGACACGAGACTTTCATCTTAAGGTTTTATTTTTATGGGTTTAATTCAATGTTTGCATTAAAAGTTCATCGACACTTTCACAAAACTATCAAACAATACTGAATATTTTTAGTATTCAACTCACTGGTGAAAAAAGCTTTTTGATATTTGACGTCAAATCCCCCTTTCTGCTATCGCAGCAATATCTGCATGCAATTATTATTATGTAATTAAGGTGAAATATAATCTTCTTTGGAGTGACTTTTCGCCAATAAGTACAAAAAACACCAGCCGTACTATTCCCTGCGGCGAGAATTTGATGTTTAGGACGTCAAATTATTTTGAACGGGGAGCTCTGTACGCACAGTAGGAATAAAAAGTAAATGTTTAGTCTAGTCAACGGGCGAAGCGAGCGATAATTTGTCTATAACTGGGAACATGGACTGCAATAAACGCCATCTGCGTTTGATTTCACACACTAACATCTTTCTTATATTTATTTATTTATCATAATAATTGATCAAATCATATTTGGCAATAAAATAAAAGTCTTATTTCAAATAAAAAATAGGGAAATAAAAATTTTTCGAAATAGATTTATACGATCAATCAAATTGTTGAATTGGAACGCAAAAGTAACGATGTTGCCGTTCCGCCTATTATTAACAGACCGGTAAATTGCTCTGTAGTCAATCGACAGATAGTTTACAAGAGAGATGGTGAAACGCAAGAAAGTTAGCAGCAACCCTTATCTGTTTATTATTGTTAAACAGTTGATAACTTAATGTAACTTTATCAGATATTTCAGAAACCGGCTCTTAATGTTTACAGTTTTAGGACAAATTATAATCAGTTAAAAAATGTTTTGACTTTACGACATCTTTTTACGCAGATGATTTTATTAAAAAAAAATTTGGAGATACGGACTTTCTTTCTAAATTTGGATGCAAAAATAAAATTAAAACTTGGCACTTCAATTCAATCACTGGACTACTTAACAACAGAACAACTTTTAAACCCTTTACTCTACTACCACCCATACTTACACACGCACAAACACACCCACGCACACACACACACACATACATACACACACCCATCACTAACAAACGTTGATTTACCATAAACATTTTTTACTATTATTATTATTAATTAAGTTCAAACTATTATTTTCTTGTTTGTTAACTATAATAGTTTTATTATAATAAATATACTTATTTTTTTTTATTTTTTTTTCATTTTATTTATGTGTATTTAAATAATTAATGACTTAAATATTTACAACTATAAATTTTAAATTAAAAATAATATTTATTTACAATAATATACATAGAAAATATAAGAATATATTTACAAATCTTTATAATAAATTATTTTTATGCGATATACATCTATATTGTTTAAATAGCAATCTCTCACTTTAAATTACATTAGTAACACAAGTACCAAAAGTATTATTTTTAGTCAAATAATACTTTTGTTACTACAGTAATTGCTGTAAAACTAGCATTAAGACAAATCTGGTAGTAATATTCCTGGTGATCTGAACCAGTCTCTGTTTGTACAACATTCTAATGTTCGTTTTACCAATTTGTGAAAGATATAATAAATATTTTTATTATTAAGATTTTTAGTCTCTCTCTCTCTCTCTCGTCTCTGCCTGTGTAGCCTTTATTATTATACTGGCGGATTATTGCAATAAAAGTATAGTAATAATAAATAAAAACACGCTTTATTTAGAAAACCAAACTAAAAATAGAAAATAAATTTTAATAATTTTGAATTAAGTTAATTAATTAATTAATTGTGTGTTAATAAGCAAAAAAAATATTTCAAAAAAGCTTGGGGTGCTTTTTAATATATCGAAATGCTAATCCTTCTTCTCGTCTGTCAATGAAATATTTATAAATATTGACCCATGCACCCCACACATTTTTTTTAAATATTTTTATTTTCTTATTTACACACTATTCTTAACTCAAAATTATTAAAATTTATTTTCTATTTTTTAGTTTGGTTTTCTATATAAAGCGTGTTTTATAGTTTTTTTAACTATTATTTATTTTATACTTTTTAGTTTAGTTTATTTATAAGAGTTTTTTTTAATGTTTTTTTTTTTATTTAATTATTGCCTTGTCATCGGTCTTTGACAGGTGTGCAAAATTTGAATGAAATCTGAACGTTTAAAGTGGGTCAAAATAGCGTCCAAAGAAGTCGGTTACATACAAACAAACAAACATACAAGTGAAGCTAAGTCAATATAAAGCGTGTAATAAAAATATTATTATTTGATTAGAATTTGGGATGAACGCGTGGATTTATGCATGTATATAATATATAGTACGTAGTTGGATCTTGTCGTTTTACCAAAAAGCTAGAACATCTGGCAGTATCCTGTCTTAACGAATTAGTCAAAGAGTTTTGGCGATCATTAGAGGGTTGTATTGAAGGGGGGGGGGGCAGATTCAAGATTTTTTTGTTGATTTTGTACGTATTGCATAATGTGGTTTTGGCATAATAGCCATTTTGAATAATTGTTTTTTGGCATACTATTTTAATTATATCCTAATTTAACAGAATATTTTTTGTATGTAAAATATACAAGTGGAGGCTTCTTTTAATCTTTACTAGGCGAAAACCATTATGTCTAATAAGTATTATACAAAGAATCATTATACGAGAAAACATTATGAAAAATTATAGTTATGCCAAGTACTATAATTATAGCCAACTAAATTGTAACTAAAAAGTATGAGGAAAGACAATTTTGCCAAATGACTATTAGCGTGTTATACTAAATTATGCGAATGAAGGAATCCAGGGATAAAAAACCAAGTTTTATAATAAAATCGTCTTTTAGCGATAAATATTGATAAAGGAAAACCGAATGCTAGTTGAACTGAGAACAATCTACTTGTTGCTTGACATAGAGCCGACATTACCAGCCCGCTAAGAGGACTAGTTTAGATGGAGGGCGCCACGTGTGCAGCAACCCTAGGTGAGACATTTGCGGCGCCTTGAGCTCGTTTATACCATTTCAATATTTGTTGCGGTTATATTATGTAACGAGAAACATGGAAATGTGGCGTATTGTTATTGGCACACTATTTGCCTCGACCAACTGAAAACGGTGGTTATCGTGGCACGTTTTGCGTTTATTTAGATTACCACTGCTACCAGTAATAATAACAACCGACCACATGCATGCACATTTTTATTTATCAGCATAGTCTATTCCAGATACAGAATATTATTGTGCTATTACATAACTAATAAATTATTATTTATGTGTGCATGAACGTGGAGGTTTGTCTTGGCCTGTGTGTTTCTATGTATAATAAGTATTTATTTACAAAATAAAAGTATATTTGTATTAGTATTAGTAATCCTAATTCCCTGAAAATATTTAATTGGTAATAGAAATATTAATATAAATTATTAATAATTACCGGTGAATATTAATGTAATTATTAATATTCACCGGCAATTATGAATAATTTTTCAATTTATCACATGCACCGTAACAAATTTATTGAATTCGTTATTATTGAATTTTGGCCATCGTAATGCGCAGTACCCAGAGGCACCAATACGTTAACCTGAACTGTTTAATAAGTTCAAATTACCTGTGTATACAATCCCGAAATAGGCGTATGATAACAAATGACCGCCACAACGGATTATTTATGAATGGCTTCTATAAACCGTACTCGCTACACCTGGGCAATAAAACTATCATTATGGAAGTAAAGCGTTATATTTATTATTAACCTTAGTTCCCATAGCTCATGCATCTGGCGTGAATCACTCGCTGCAAACATTACTACTTCGACGTAGATTTTTCTAACAACGTAAATAAATAAGATATAAACAAAGACTAAGAATTATTCGATTTAAATTCTAGTCTCATAAGAAAAATTCATTCTACAAAATGAGTTAAAAATGTATTATAGTAGTAGGTAAATATCATACTTTGAGCATATCTAATCAAGAAAAATGCATTTTTTAAGGAAACGTAGTTAGTAAGTTATTTTAAATATATACGGGGTGGATGCGACATAGCGACATTTATTGAAACCACAGCTTCTATACATGGTAAGTATCAATTTCCACCGGATAAAAATTCTCTGGCGAAAAAAAAAAAATCACGTTCTCCGAACAATTTGAACATTGCGATCGTGCAATTTGTTCGGAAGACGTGGATTTTTTTTTTCGCCAGAGAATTTTTTATCCGGTGGAAATGCATACTGGCCATGTATAGAAGCTGTGGTTTCAATAAATGTCGCTATGTCGCATCCACCCTGTATATTACAATGGTAAAAACATTTCAATATTATTATTAATCAGCTGTTTCCGATGAGCTGTTGACAAATACAGAATATAAGAGTAATGATGTACCATTAATGATGACTATCAACCAATGATAAAACGTTTTTTTAAATGAGTCGACTAGATTTACAGTTATTCTATTAATTACAAGAAAAAAACTCTCCGCTAAAAAATAGTTGTGAAGATTGATGGCTTAGGTAGTAGTAGCGCATATGGCAGTTAGGTTATTTAATTTTTCATCCCCTTTATCGTTCATTGCTTAATTCTTTTTCTTGTAGGCAAGACCAAATGTCTATTTAACTTGGAGGCTTTTCAAAAGCAACCTTTCCTCAGTTTATGTATTGTTATATTCACATTTTGTTATTAGACTGTAAGCCTTCCAAAAAACATTAAAAAAAATTAAAAAAATTAATGATATAAACCGTATACAAATTAATTCAGTTGTTTAAGAGTTACGGTGCTACATACACACAAACAGACAGACATAGCGCCCAAACTTATATAACCCCTCTTTCTGCGTCGGTGGTTACAAAATATCTGTGAATTCACGAATTTCATTTCGTGGTTTTGAAAATGAATGCATATCTTTGATCCCTTAATTGATCATCATCATCATTTGTGTTTTTTAGTGCCTATCTGCACTTATTTGTGATATAATTATAACGTGATTTACACTCTTTACTATGTGTCGCATTTTTGTGGAAAAATGTCGTTAAGCATATTTTTTATTTTTCTGAAGATACTGCATAAATCCTAGAAAAAAAATCAGTCAGATAAGATTAGAGATAGAGTGACAATGGGTTCGGCAGACGAGTCGGCAATAGACTTGCCAACAAGTCGGCGACGGCAAAAGAGGCCGATTATTACATACTTATTATTACATATTTATCTGTGATGTTACTTAAAACAGTTATATTTTATATTGTTTGTGGCACCGCGACATGCAGTATAATACAAAGCAGCATAATTTATGTAGCACTTCTGACACTAGATTAAACAAACAAACTATTCAACTAACTACTTTTTTTTTTTTTTTTAACTATAATGCGTGCTGTCACTGTGCGAAGCGTACTTAATTCAATTTGTTACACCTTTCTTGTTTCACTGAATCTGTTGAATAGGCAAAAAATGGTTTAAGTGCTGCTTTATTTACTTTATATTATAAAATTCAACGGTAATTTTGTTATCAAAGCCCCGACAGACCCAAGGAAAGAAATACCGATATCCGTTAGCAAAGAGGGTAACATTATAATGAAAATTTTTAAGTATTTTGTACAGTAATTTTACTCTAAATGTTAGGTTTACTTTGATAAACTATAAATTTTTTACTTTTATTACAATACTAGCTGACCCGGAGAACTTCGTACCGCCTAACAGTCAATGAATGTCGTGTTACCTTTTAGCTGAACTAATTTAGGCTTTGATGAACGTTATACAATGATACAAAATAATATTAATATAGATAGAAACATAAAAGTATTTTATTACGATGAATGATGATGAAAACATACAGAATGAGAGTAAAAATAAAAAAAATTATAGATAATAATTAAGTACTTCAAACTCAAGTCACAAAAAAAATATTGAAAACTATGTTGTGCAGATTGGGATACACTACACACAAAATATCTTCAGACATGTTATCTTTGTATTTGTTCCATAGGTCACGTGGGTTCGATGGGAAGCATATCGAAATTATGATAGCAAATAATGTGCGTATCTGACTTGGAGATGCAGAAATAATTGCTTCAGCGATTGTCGTGTCCCAATGAGTATCGTTTTCAAGCAAATTCACATGCTGCACGAAATGTGGGGCACACTATACCATTAACAGTTCGTAGTGATTCAAATGATGTTGGCCCTCGAACATGTACCAGCAACAACCGCAAATAGAAACATTCATCATTCTTCGGATGAACTGTGTAAATACGACCAAGAGCATCAGTAAAACGCATATCTGGATGACCAGGAACTGCATCGCCTTACTTCCGACGTTGAAATTTCTTCGATGTAGCGTTCCAAGTGTAATAACGTGGCATTTCTGAGTAAAGCAAAGTTCGTGCGAACGGATCGCTTTGACAAATCGCAAAGAAACTGGTCAGTGTTGTCGCTGGAGGTGTTTCGGCACGTTGAGTTTTCTAGATGCACCCCCAAATGTACAACATTGGGATGACGTTCGTGAATAGGGAACGAAAATATACGCTAAATTGCTTCATTGCAGTTCTCATATCTACCAACTTCTAACGCGTGATTTCATCGTTGATATTGGATGTTTGGATACCAAAAACCGCCATGTCGCTCGTGTTAGAGTCAAAGATTCTTTATGTTTTGAGACTCTATGACTGTTGATAATTTTTTATATGTCAACTTGTCACTGATTTTTAAATTTAGTTTGTAAAAGATTGTCAATTCAAAAATACACGATTATTTATTTTATAGAATTATTCTTTACAATTATCTGAAAAAGTCTTAAAAGAAGTCTACCCATCTTCTTCAGTACTCCCACTACACGCGCACTCTGCCCAGGAACTTTAATCGCGTTATTAATATTAATACTGAATGTGCACTCGCATAAAACCAATTAGAACCACCAAATATAATAACAGTGCCTGAACTTTCGAGACATAGACAATAGCTCAAAGAGTATATAACCACTACGTATGAATAGCTTATCAAGAAAATCATAGACAACCTATAAAAAGACATTTACACTTTTGTTAACATGTAGAATAAATCTTAGGTATTATTTTCGGAATTAAAAATTAAATAATTAATAAATAATTTACACAAATTAATGTCTAAAACAAACAAAATAAATATAACAGTACCTGAACTTTCAAGACATTTTACAAAAAATAAATTTCTGAACGCACACATGAATAGTTGTTACAGTATTTGACAGGATTGGACACAACAAATGTTTGACATGTAATAAACAAATCAGCATTTTTATTGAAATGATTGAGTATTCATTACACATATCGAGTTTCATTGTTTTTAAGATGTATTATGCTTTTCGGGGCGGAGACAAATCCAACGAATCAATAACCATGAAAATTGGTTCAGTAGATCTCGAGTTATAAGTGTTGTAACAAACCCGTCTTTGTTTTATAATATAGATAACTAGAGACCGGATAATATGCATTTGCATATTTGCATATGCATTTGCATATTTAAGCGATTTTCAAGGCTAATAGCATATTTTTACTAATATCTAGTGATGATGCATATTATTGCTATAATTTACAGTAGGTAGGTATTTTTCGAGCGTAGCGCACTCGGCAGCCGCGCGTATTTTGTTTTGGTAGGTACTCAAAAAATGAAAGAGACAAATGATCGCGCCGCCGCGCGCTCGCCTACCGCGCTACTCCCACCTATTATGCATGTCATTATTACTTTGATTGTTGACACGCTCGTGCTCGGATAATTCACCTGCAGTTAAAAGTTTTTGTGTGTGTACAATGCCTCCCGAAAAAAAAAGTGTGTCTTCGTGGATAGTTTTCTATAAATGTATGCTGATTTTTTAATAAAAAATATAAAACTTAATAGTTTTTTTATTTTATCAAATAACAATAAATTAAAAAGATACATACATAATAAAGTAAAACATAAATAAGACAAGTATTTACTAACAAGATACTTAAATCTAAAGGAATAATATTTACAAAACAAAAAAAACTCATTTAATGTTGCATATTCTGTCAGTTTTCGTGCATATTTTAGGCATTTTTCATGCATATTTGCATGCATATTTCAAGCTTTTTAAGTTGCATATTATCCGGTCTCTATAGATAACATTAACAAATGACTGACAATTGAATTAACATTTGTACGTCCTGCTGTTAAGACTATTTTTAGCCGTTTATTGTAATTTTAACCTTATTTTACCATAACCCATGATACAGGGGACAGAAGATGAAATCCGATTACAACCAAACATTTCCACATAAGTTGTTCACTTATTTTTTTCCTCTATAACATCATCGTCTCCTCTAATGCTCTAGGTTTGCTGGAAGAGAACTAAAGCACTGAGTTAAGCTCGCCTTTTGTATACTGTTACTATATAACGTTTATTTTTTTGTATTATTTGATGTACTACAAAGTATTAAATAAATAGTAAATAATTAAATAAACGGGTGTCATACTTCATTCTAGTGATGTAACGAATATTTGTATTCGTATTCGCGAAATATATGCCGAATATCAACGTGCAACAATACGTGTCTTATTTTTAATTTTTAAAAAAATGTCAATTTCATTAATTTTTTATCATAAATACGCGGCATCTTTATAACATAATTATTTAATAATTTCTATTTAACTAAATGAGAAAACTTATTATTTTGTGCGAAGTAAATTTATTTTTTGTTTTTTAGTTTACCTACTTTTTGAAGTCGGTTTTTTTTTGTTAAAAATTATTTTATTTTACGATTTTAAGTGATGGGTAAACCGAGCAAGAATTATCCCCGTACTCCTAACCGTTGAGGAGTTGTACCTTCCAGCATTAGCTCAGCAACTACTGACTACTAGGTGCAAATATGCAAGTAGTTTTAGGTAATATACAAAAAACAATATAGAAGCCTTTAAATTTGAGGGTAGCCCTCGATTTCTCTAGGATCCCATCATCAGAACGTGACTTGAAGAAAATGGGACCACATGACAATTTTATCCTTTCAATCGAAAAAAGAATTTCTCAAATCGGTCAAGGCGTCTTCAAGTAATCGGCAAACAAACATAAAAAAAAATACAACCGAATTGAGAACCTCCTCCTTTTTTTGAAGTTGGTTAAAAAAAGGGGGCCTCCAAGCCCCAAGCTGTCTAACGTAACGTATTTTCCCAATGAAATCTTATTTTAATTATTATTTAGTAATAATTATACACTATCATTATTGTATTTTTGAATTATTGAAGCAATGGATTCGGATAGATACCTAACCAGCCAAACTGTTGTTTTTCTTATTTTCATAAAAGAAATTACTGTTAAAGTCTGTGTCTGCGTCGACCTTTGACTCTTGAGGCCGAAGGCACTTTTCTATCCTGCTTCCGCTATTTTTATTAAATAAACACGCTTTTAAAGTACTTCTAACTAAAAAGTGAAAAATAATTCCTAATTTAAACTGAAAAAGTGTGGGGCGCTTTGTGCCATATTTTTCGTTTATCGAGCAACCCACGCTTTTTTCAGCTTATATGTATTAGGAATTATTTTTCACTTTTTAGTTAGAAGTACTTTAAAAGCGTGTTTTTTAGTTTTTTTTAACTATTATTTACTGTCTACTTTTTAGTTTGGTTTATTTATAAGAGCGTTTTTTTTATTTATTTATTTTTATCGAATTATTGCATTGTCATCGATCTTTGACAGGTGTGCAAAATTTTAATGAAATCTGTCCGTTTAAAGTGGGTCAAAATCGAGTCCAAACTAGTCGGTTACATACATACATACATACATACATACATACATACCTACATACATACATACATAAATACATACATACATACATACAGCGTGTTAAAAACATATTACTTTTATCAAAAAATTATGTCAGACAACATTGTAGGTCATACAATTACCTATAAAACTAACTGTTTGCCGCGACAATTCCCACGTGCCTTTCGATAAATTAACTAATTGCTATTTCCGTTGTGTTACCCGCGTTAAACCTTACTGCTCTACTCCCATAAAGTTTAGTGTGATGTTAGATATCTTTCAACCTTCTACTAAATGCAAAAAAAAAAAATCTGATCTGTCAATACCGAGATTAGCGTTATCAAACAAACGAACAAACCAACTTTCCTGCTCGTGCCCCACAGCTAATAGCGTGTTCCTATATGTAGCCTATGCGTTGAACTGACCTTATTTTAATCCATGTAACATTTAAATTCCATCTATCCACAGTCACCTAAAAAAACTCTTAAAATAGTAATGAAACTATTTCATAAATTGTTTTATCTCTTTTAACTGTGGCTTTGAGGAAAAAGATTGTAGACATTTTTTTATAGATATTTATATGATTTACCATTTTGTCTTACATCATTTTATTATAAAACTTACTGTTTAACACCAAAAACCTTTTTGGGGCTATTTCACGTTGAATTTAAATAATCCTCAATAAATCACGTAGACGTAAAATATCAGCTTTCTAGCACTAACGATTTCGACGCTATGCCTTGGAAAGACGTACGACATGGCAAAACCAGAAGGGCTCCTTGTAGATGCTACGGAACCCTAAGATCAAACGTAACAAGAGATCGGTACTACAATAGAAAAATGCTTTATTTGGGTATTCAGATCAATCATCCTACATTCAATAGATTCTTAGATATCCTGTTTGCGTTGATCTTTCCTCGCTTTTAACATAAATTCTGTGTGAGGTTCATAACATCAATGTCGATTTTTGATGTAAGCTGTATCATAACGAAAAATATTTATTAGTTTTTAGAAGAATAATATATAGGTATAATAGATTAAACTAATTATATCTCTGGACGGTACACCATGGGCCGGTATGCTAGCTGTCGAGCGAAAAGAAAAAAAAAAAAAAAAAGAAAAAAAAAAACAAAGACTTTACCTACCATCAAGAACTTAATAGACCGCAGGCAGGTATTTGAGTTTTTTAGTACTGTGGTTAAAGAGCCGGAGTGAATCTTATGTGTTTGCCAATAATTCATAAAAATTTTGTTTGTTTTTGACAAAAAAAATTGTGTAAGTTAGCAACCAAAAAAGGGCTTAAGATGGTTATGTAGAGAAAAAAAACTATTATAAAATAATGCTTAGGAATTGAATTATTTTCGGATAAAATCATATTTATCTACATATTAGTTTAAGGTCGCAATCTCTTACACTTTAAGCAGAAAAAGGAGTAAAAGCAATGTGTGTATAAATACTGGTCCAAGAAAAGACGTACACATGTCTATACAATGTCTGTACAATGTTTATGCTGTAATAAATAAATACTAATTATTTATACTTCAACAATGTACACACGGATCGCCATAACTTAACATATACACGGTGTTTGGTACATCGTTTTTCAAATCGAATTGGCTAAAAATTAGTATCCTAAGCTATATTAAAAGAGTAATCGTGTTTCCCTGCACTGGGTTGTGGAGGTCTGATGGCAATCAACACGTAAAATACTAATTATTCAGTTACATTAGAAGCTAACCCAAAGTCATTGGAAAAAGGCTGGAAGAATGCTGAGAAGAGCTGCCAGATAGACGGATGATCTGGTCAAGATCGCAATCGAATAGCAACCCAGGACAGTTTTAGCATAAACCTAAACATCTTTACGATCTTATTTTGGTATTTGATAAATTAATTCTACATGCCTTTGACATTTTTGTCATCCCACGCATTTGCATCCATCGCACTTAATAAAAAACAACCTAGGTTTTATTAAAAAACCCTACTGTACCAAAAACCTGCGATATATATTATAAATGAACATTGATTTTTATAATTGGTTCTTAGTTTATATGGATTTTTAATGTATAAAACATTCAAACAGTTCACAGACGATCAGAAATCAATCCCCTATTTTTAATTATAATATTTTCCTGAAATAGCAACTTAATATGCTTTGTGTGTAATTAGGATTATTTTTAAATAGCTTTCCAAAATTAGTCAAATAGCCTAAGATTTTACTATTGTAGTAGCTTTATTGCACTAACTAATATATATTTTAACTAAGATTACATCTCGAGAATGTTTTGATATTTCTATAATCTGGCTTCTGAAATATAAAATACAACGCATGATTTATAGAATATTCTAAAACTAATAAGAATAGTCAAAATTTTGCAATACAATAGTGAGACCAAAAATATATCTTTTGAAACACCAATGATTGTCCAAGATAAACCTATATCTAAATCCTTGTTTCAGATACTGCCGGTGATTAAAGTTTTATCTTTGCTTCAACGCGAGATCTTCGTGACAATGAGTGATAGTTAAATATAGAGAGATGCAAAACTTGACACACAACCGCACGCGTACCTACGATTACAAGAATGACCCCAAGTACCAGTTGTTTGCATCTTTGCACAGGAGATGCTTCAAGGAGAATATCACCCACAGCAGAATTCTCGCTGATAACAATTATAATGGTAAGTCTTTACACTAAGGGTATGTTTCAAAATCTTCAAGTGAAAAATACTCCACAATGAAATTCATTACTTGACTGAATATAAAAGTGACACAAATGCAACATTGTTATATTATTATGTTATCCCTTGAGTATAGTTTACTTGACGATTGTAAAACAGGACCATTTCACAATGTTCACGTAAAAGCTTATTAATCGAATAAATTTATGAATTTAAAAGTGACTCATATTAATATAGTTATTGTTTATAGTTATGTTATTATTGTTTATAGTTTTCCTGATTGTTAAATAGACCCTTAGTTATATTATGGAGTTGATAAAATTATGGTTTCTATACATGTTTATTTATTTAAACTTTAGATTTGACTGCTGTTTTATTCCCGGACATTGACTAGGCGTCGTAATTGTGTTGCATGCATTTAGTTTTGTTTATTGAAATGTTTCCCCGGGCATTCCAATTGATTCAGAAAAAATGATTTTTGACCTGTTATGTCTTTCAAACTGTCAATTAAATTGTGGTCTAATCAAGACCATTTTGTAAAGATGATTTAATATTGGATAATATTGCTGCGAGTACTCACTAATGCTGAGTTAAAATAACTTAATTCTTAATATGCATATTTTTAACGTGAATAAATATCGACTACGAAGTTAAAAGAAATAAAAAAAAAAAAAAAAAATTTCGTCGGTTACACCGAAAGCATTCTTCGAATGCGCAGTTTTTGCTTGGTTATTATGACGCTTATCTATATATTATAGATAGCGGTATTAAAAATTAACAATAGTAACAAGTATTTTTATGGCAAGACCTATCTAAAGTAATGTACACACATTATACACATAAGGCACGTTGTTATCACCGACTTCTCTAATTAATTAAAGAACAAATTACTATACTAGTTTTATGCCGCGGTTTCATCTATACAAATACCTAACATTGAAGCGTCTGCTTTCAACGTCAAAATAATAAGTTTTGTTTAGCTTATAGGTATAGTTGTTTGCTCGATACATATTATTATGCGTAAATCACCAATACAAATGATTTTTTGACTGTCTGTTTGTATCGACTAATCTGCTAAACGGCTAGACCGATTTTCATTTTTTTTTTATCACTGAGAATTACTGGACAGATTTTTATAATTATTTTTATGATTGATAGTTTAAATATAAATGAAGGTTTTTATATATTTTACATTACGCCAAACTTGACGGGGCCCACCCCCGAAGTAAAGTCAGCTACTTCTTAATTAATACAACGGATTCCTCGTAGACGTAGTCGAGGGCAAAAGCTAGTCCTCTGACTGAGACTCTAATGCTTGTAACCTCTTTTTTTCTGACATAAATTGTGAAATTAACTTACATAAAAACAGGATTATGTTTTAAGTTATTCAGTAAAAATGAAAAATATATTGAGAATTTGCAATATTTTTTTCTTGAATGAAAGAGTAAATACAAAATTACACCAATTGAATCGAATGTCAGATACTCATTTAGCCCGTGCTATTTTAAGGTAACATATCGTATTAGTCAGAAATCTAAATATAGAATAATGGCTACCCATTAAACTATACTAATACTATAAAATTGCTTGCATCATTGATTGCATCATTCAGACAATCGACATTCAAACATTTCATAGTTCAGGCCGGTATTCATAAAATACTAACTATTTAACTGTATTAAAACTACAAAAATAAAATAAGCCACTCTGTCCGAAGTTACAGGATAAAAAATGAACACGCAATATATGAAAAACACACATAAAAACATGCTCTACAAAAAAAAACATGTTCTGACGGCACATAATGTTAGATATGTATATACAGGGTGGATGCAACATAGCTACATTTATTAAAACCACGGATCCATTTACGGTCAGTATTTATTTCTACCGGTATTTTTTTTTTACGAAAACAAGAATTTCACGTTGGCCTCGAATTGGATGATCGCAATGTTATTATTATTTGTTCGGCAAACCTGATACGTTTTTTTTATAATTTGAACTGGTGGAAATGAATATTGGCCATGAAAGCTGTACTTTAAATATATTTGGCTATGTCGCATCTATTCTACAGCATTTACAGTCAAAGTGATTAACAACTATTAAACAGGATTTCCTACAAAAGCGCGCTATGCGTGTGTAAAATGTATGTTTGTAAACACAAGTTATGCCTAGGGCGGGCGTCAATTAAAAAAAAACATAAACTGCATTTAAAGATTTCTGATAACATGCTTACCTTACTGCGAATCTAACCAGGTAGAAGTTTATACTTAGTTCATTATATTTGGCTAACAAATGGAAAAATAAGCATCTAAATCCGTCAAGTAGTTCCAAAGATTAGCGCATCCAATAATACAAATCGTCAGGTTTTTTTTATACTGTACCAAAATATATATTATAATATGCGTTTTTTGTTCTTGTTCTCTAATACCTTTAATTATGAAGTAGGCACTTCATAATTCTTCATTATTCATGAACTGATCAGGTGATCAGCTCATAAATGACACACGCAGCATACAAAAACAAATGAGTGGAGATGAAATTATGCTTAAATTGTAAAGTACAGGTAATGCTGGAACTGAAAATATTTTAATTTAATTTGCTCAGGCAGCAAATAAATTGTTGTTATAATAAACAAATGGTTAGTTTTAGCGCTGATAAGAGTTGCTGCACCATTAATTACAAGTACTAAAGACGGACGAATTGTAAATATGCCACTCTTGACAGGCAACTACTAAAAGTAATGAGAAAATAGAGGAGAAATATAATAATAATAATAATTTTCTATTGT
Organism: Hypena proboscidalis; assembly: GCA_905147285.1. Classification (NCBI taxonomy): domain Eukaryota; kingdom Metazoa; phylum Arthropoda; class Insecta; order Lepidoptera; family Erebidae; genus Hypena; species Hypena proboscidalis. Next base: position 8,763,688 of record LR990126.1, on the reverse strand, counting down.
GCCATGTTTGTCTATATAGTGTGCTTGATTGTTTATGCTTTTTGTAAGCTATTTGAAACCGTCAGTTTGTACAGACCCGTAACAAATGTTATCATCTGAAAAGTGTTGTTAAATGAAAATGTAGTATATTGTTTTTTTTACATGACCTAATCCTATCTTAATTATACAATAAAGTCATGATGTTAACCGTTTGTTAATAGAGGATGACCCGTGGTGCCCTCGAGTGTTCGACGGCTTCTCGTGCTGGGACGAGACCCCGGCTTCCACCACCGCCTTCCAGCCGTGCCCAAGGTTCCTCGTCGGCTTTGATCCTCGACGCTACGCTTACAAAACGTGAGTAGTATTATACCGATCATTTTATGTATCCGCATACGATTTGTTTAACATCAAGGAAAAATAAATTAACGAAGTACAATTTTTTTTTGCTACCCCTTTTTTGACATCGATAACATACATATTTATGAATGAAATGGAATATTGATGCTTTCTAGCACTAACGGTTTCGAAGCTATGCCTTGGACAGACGGACATGTTAAAATTATAAGAGTTCCTTGTTGGTACTACGGAACTCTAAAAAAATTAAGAATTCTGTTAAAAATGCGAAATTGTGCTAATGTTGTTAAAAAATCAAACCAAAACTAGGCATAAATGAAAACTACTTAACCAAATATACAACAGCAGTATTATAATTGCATAATTTGATGTAGTTATGCGACTAGAACCAAACCTCAAATGTTGATTTCGAAATAATTTGATTTTTTCATATTCAGACGAATTAGGGCAACGGACGTGGCTTTGTTTAGAAAGATATTGTTGATTGAGATGATTCTCTGCCTAACTGTGTTACTTCAGAAGGATATGTCTAGGTAAAAAAGACATTGCGTCTTGTGATATTTAAGGATGACATGGAAATAAATTGGCTATACGGTTTGAGGGTGATGTCATGTGGTTTATTAATTTAGTTTCAGTTTGGTCGGTTTTACTTCTGAACTTGTAGGTCATGAATACTTGAATAAACTTATCTGTAGTTGTTGGAGGTTTTTTTGTAATATTTTCTTTTATATTGCCATGCTGAATTAAAAAAAATATATATATATATATATATATATACAGGGTGGATGCGACATAGCGACATTTATTGAAACCACAGCTTCTATACATGGCCAGTAATCATTTCCACCGGATAAAAAATTCTCTGGCGAAAAAAAAATCCACGTCTTCCGAACAAATTGCACGATCGCAATGTTCAAATTGTTCGGAGAACGTGTTTTTTTTTTTTTCGCCAGCCAAAATTTTTATCCGGTGGAAATTGATACTTACCATGTATAGAAGCTGTGGTTTCAATAAATGTCGCTATGTCGCATCCACCCCGTATAAAAAGAAATTAGCATATTGGTAAATGCATTGTGCACTATGCATATATTTTTTTACTACAAAATGAAATATATCTTCAAAAAGGAGTAAACAATATGGGCCTTCGAGTACAAGCTTGAGATATGGCTTAAAAAATGCTTATATTTTTCTGAGTAAACAAACATGTTCAAAAGCAGCTAAACTGTTGATTGAGAACAAATGATTCTCTTAATTAATTCATAGCTTAGGTAACTAGAATCAATTCAATTATTATCAATCATATTATACATCTACGAAATTAAAAAATAATTATCAAAGAGAATCCAATTGGACAGTCAGAAAAATTTATAAAGCCCTATAACTATCTATCTAAATAGTATTTATCTAATTCACAATAGGAAATGACGGAGCCACAAATGGTATTTAATAATTATGTCTTTAACATTGTAAATTTTACTTTTATTGATATACAGCGGTATTAATTTTACGAAAAGTATTTAATTTTAAAATATTATTTTCCCTAGTTTGGTCAAGATTTTTGTCATCACGTCGCGAAAGAACTAACCCAAGCCACTAGTAATATAATTTATTATACTTTTGAAATTCTTAACCTAGCGATGACAACTTAAAACTGATGGAACATGACGTGGAGAAAACTTTAAAATTATATGACGAAGGTACAAAATATGCTTCATGTATTAAGAAATCTTTTTTATAATAAATAGATACGACTAATTTAGTCGCCACAACTCACCGTAGCCAGAAAGGTTATTATATTATCTTAACAGCAACTCTACACATAGTAAAATTGTAAATAAGCTATGTTTCTACACTGAATAAAAAAGTTAAGAATAAATGTTTTAAAATGCATGTACAAAAACGAATCGCTTATTTTGTACCTCAAGAGGACAACCGGAACTCTTTCTTATTCAAAACGAAGAGACCCAATGCTGTATCGCCACAAAACTTGTGTCACAAATTTAAGGGTCAATACCAACATATATATGTAGGTCATCACGTTCGGATCAGGCAAGTTAATGTTCCATTTCTGCGTATATCTGAGTCAAGTGGCGCAGAAGCGAAAGCAGCTGGTAATATTAGTTTTGTAGTATTTGCCAAATAACAAAGCCAATCGGGTAGTTTAATCGGTTAATCATTGTTAAACGAAAAACCGACCCATTATATATATCATGATGCGCTACGCCCGATTGAATTATGATTCAGGCATCCCCGCCACTTGTTTGACATAGACGCCGCAATGGATGATAAACTTGGCCAACCCACCTGTGTGTAGTGATAATATAATGAACAATTCCTAGTTTTGTGATTAACAATAATAATTAAATAATAGAATCTATTAGAAACAATAATGAAATGCATTATTAATCATTAATATTTTTTAATAATTATATATTTATTATTCAAGAGGATAAATTAGGGAATAAAAGATATGAATAATTAAATGATTAAATTCCTAAATATCAAACACTGGTGTTTGATGTTAATTTTAAATAAAAGTTGTATTTTGCATTAAAATTCACATTACTGCAAGCGCCACGGGGTATGATTATCTTACTAGTTATAAGCGCTTGTAAAGTATTTTTATTTATAAATAATTAATATTTTACAAAATTTTATTTTTCAAAAGCAATATTGAATATATATTCTTACACAAAGCAGTATTGTGACGCTCAACGTAGAAAAGTTTATTTAATAACATTTTCTTAATTCTTTATTGTACAAATAAAAAACAATACAATAATATAAAATACAATTTTAAATTTATGTACAAAGGCGAGCTTAACCACTAAAATGGGTTTTCTTCCAGCAAACCTTAGAGTGCTAGAGGAAAAAGATACTTTTGAGGGTAAATGGAAATGTACAATAAATTGATAATTATACAGAAGAAAATAAACTACCTATGACTACTTACATATAATATCATGCCTATTCTAAAGTGATTGTATACTAATGTATACAATTATATAGACCTACATAAACGGTACATACTATTAAATATAAAATCATACACAGATATTTAATACAATATACATAAAAATAATATATATATATATATATATATATATATATATTTTTATAGATAAATACATAAATATACATATATTATTACAGTTGAGAGTGAAAATGCTCTTTTATTCTTCTTTTGAAGATGTCTAAAGAAGGACTATCTCGAATAGAATGAGGCAAACGATTCCACAATCGAACAGCGTTTATGGTAAAAGAACCATCGTAACAACTGGAAAAGTGAAGAGGAGTGCGAAGTAAGAGAGAGGAAGAAGATCGTCCAGGTTTATCGCGAGGAACCAAGTACTCAAAGCGTTCACGCAGGTATGGAGGGGCTTTGGGGCTATGAAGTATAGAGTAGAGAAGGGAGAGAACATGGCTATCACGACGCAGACGAATAGGTAGCCACTTCAACCGCTGACGAAACTCGGTAACATGATCATACTTGCGGAGACCGAATATGAAACGGATACCTAAGTTCTGCAGCCGCTCAAGTTTATTCAAATGTTCTTCTCTAGCGTCAAGGAAACAGACATCAGCATAGTCTAGAATAGGAAGTAACAGGGTTTGTACAAGAGTAACTTTTGTGTGAAATGGTAGGAATTTTTGAAGACGTTTGAGAGACTGAAACGAACAAAAGACCCTCCTGCTCACCTCCGCAATGTGAGAGTCCCACGAAAGGTTCGAGTCTATGATTACACCTAGGTCCTTAGCACATTTAGAGAATGCTATAGGGACAGAGTCATAAAGAACTGGAAGGAGAGACTGGTGATCTATAGTGTTCAGCATGTATCGTCCACCGATGATCAGGGCTTGCGATTTAATGGGGTTCACTATAAGGCCAAAAGATTTAGACCATTCATAAACTTTGACCAGGTCAGTGTTCATAGCAGTGATAGCTTCGGTCAATTCTCCAGCTTTGAAATGACGATAAAGTTGCAGATCGTCTGCATAGAGATGATAATGAGAAGTTAAAACCGATGTGATAGCGTTAATAAAAACGGAGAACAGAAGAGGAGATAGTACACCACCTTGAGGAACGCCCGCAGTCAAATCACACCAATCAGAGAACTTCTCATCAGAGTGCACGGACTGCGAACGACCTTGAAGATATGATTTGAACCACCCTATTACAGGACCTGAGACATTAAGAGAGGAGAGGATTCCAAGGAGGATATCAAAATCAACCGAGTTGAACGCACTGCTAAAGTCCAATAATATCAGCACCGTCAGAAGCTTATTCTCCTTGGCGAACCTAATATCATCAGTTACTTTAGTCAGTGCAGTTACAGTGCTGTGGCCAGGTCGAAAACCCGACTGGTAAGGACTAAGTAGGTTATTAGAGGAGAGATATTCGGACAGTTGTCTGTGAACAATGCTCTCAAGGACTTTGGATAGGAAAGGAAGTATGGATATAGGACGAAACTGAGATGGTGAGGAGGGATTTGCAACTTTAGGCAGTGGTATGACATGGGCCTTTTTCCAGGATGAAGGGAAACAGTTTGTGAATAGAGAAAAATTAACTAAATGGGTTACAACAGGAAGGATTTCTGAAAGGATAGGTAAAACCATCTGAATTTGGAGGCCGTCATTACCCACTGCCTTGGTGGAGATGGACTGGATGGATTTCTTAATGTCTTGTTCCGTAACTGGGGTAAAAGAAAAAGAAGTATTTAGAGGCAAAAGACGAGAAGAGAGAGAGTTCAAAGTGGAAGTTTTAGTAGCGATGTCTAAGGTACTTGGTGGTTTAGAGAAGTGGTCATTAAGCACATTGAGATCGAGACCCACACCATTGTTCTCTGAAACCTTACCAATACCTAGAGACTTAAGAAACTGCCATACTTGTGCTGTTTTGAGATTATCAATGGATTTGTGGATGTGGCGCTTTTTAGCATCTCTACACATACGACTGCAACGATTTCGTAATTTTTTGTAAAGGTCCCAGTTCTCGTCAGATGGACAGCTTTTGAACTTACGTTTAGCCATATCACGCTTTGACATTAATTTCTTAATTTGATTTGTAAGCCAAGGTGCAGGTAGATGTTTCACACGTACTTTTCTCAATGGTGCGTGTGTGTCGAACAAAGATAAAATAGCACGTGTAAAAATAGTCACCTTGTCGTCAAGATCACTGCAGTTGTAGACAGGAGTCCAGTCAATATTGTTCGCATCAGCCCTCAAATGTTCCAAGTTAATGTTCTTAAAACTGCGAAGTAGAAGAAATTTACTCTTGCGTTTAGGAGGACGAATTTTATAGGAAAGGTAGATAAGGTCGTGATAAGAGAAAGAGGAAGGCATCTGTCCATGCGTGGCTACTTTATTAGGATCGGACACAAGAATAAGATCTAGAAGGGATGGAGTACAGTGAGGAGCATTGTGGGTAGGACTCAAAGGAAGGATGTGCATATTGACAGAAGAGACAAGAGTGGAGAGCTTACGGGCACGTGAGTCATTTTTAATCAGGCAGGTGTTGAAGTCGCCAAGAATAATCGTATGATCGTAGAGTACGGAAAGATGTTCTAGTTTTGCCTCAAAAGAGGAGAAATAATCAAATTGGCAAGACGGATTGTAAAACACCCCCAAGAGTAGTTTTGTGTGCTTAAAAATAACTTCTATATAGAGATGTTCTGCGGTTCTACAATACTCACTTGGAGACTGATCAACGATCTTGAATGGGATATCCCCCCGAAGATATATTCCTATTCCTCCCCCACCCTTGCCTGTCCTATCATTACGCACCAGCTTATAACCCGGCAGAGAATACTGCGTAGAAGGAAGTGGAGGTTTTAGAAAGGTTTCAGAAACTAGGACAGCATGGACAAGATTGGCGTCAAAGGACGAAAGAAGGTCAGGATAATGACCGGGAACACTTTGAGCATTTATGTGGACAGCGTTAAAGAAGTTGGGAAAAGAAGTAAAAATAGAAGCCAAATTTTCTTGGAGATTTAAAGAGTTGTCATCACTGAATGCGCTAGCATAGCTAACATCAGACGCTGAAGATGAAGAACAAGAGATAAAATCATCATCAATAATGTCATTAAAATCATCACTCATATTAATATATTTTTATAAATTATATAATAATATGTATAAATATCAATAAATAATGTAATATAAAATAACTATGAATAAAAGAAAAACCTAAGAAAAGTCTTAAGTCTTAAACACTTAATACCTCTATGCACTCGCCGATTGCATGCACATTACTAAAAAGATTGGTATCCAAACTATGAACTTAAATCTATAGCAATGAAACACAAGTTTCGGAACGAAATCAAATACGTCAAACTGACAAGTGTCAATAATTGTCAACGTTGAATGTTAGTGATAAAATTTGTTCGACTGACTGAGTATTAAAAAACTAAAATAAAACAGAGAAGTTATTCAAAAAACAAAAATAATTAAAATACCCATCATTTTAAAAGTTTACGCTGCCTCTTATCAGTGGCCGATGACGTCGTCTTGGCTCCTGTGGTTCCGCTATCAGTCGTTTCGGCGACAGGAAACTTTGCCATGAGCTGACGCAGTTCACTTGCCGATTCAATCTTGTGTCTGGATTTGTCGGGCACCTGGATGATAATCTTGCCGTCGGACGACCAGCATCTCTTCATCCCAAAGAACTTTCTGGCCTCCATGAAAGTTTGATGGCGAATAGAAGTCAAAAACTCAGACCAAGTCAGCCCGGTACCCTTCAACTTCGATTTGTTTCGCCACACATTGCCCCGCACTTCACGGCTTACGAAACGAACCAACACAGGACGAGGCTTATTAGTGTTACTGCCCAACCAGTGACATGATGTTATGTCTGACTCAGCAACAGTTGAAAGTTCCATTCTCTGAGACAAGATACTCAAAACACCTGCTCGCAGACTAGAATCCTTATCCTCAGACATGCCATGAAGGAGCAGGACCTTGGCCCGGGATGCCATCTCATGCCGCTCCAGACCCACAATAAGCAATTCCATCTGGCTTTTAAGTATGCTCATTGTTTTCCATATGAGACTCTTAAATTCTGTAAACTCACGTGAAAGGCTGGCCACTGTTTTGTGAGTTGCTGTGTCACCGATGGCATTCTTCAGGTCATCCTCATGTTGCTGCATCCGTGAAGAGAATGTGTTGGACAGCTGATCCACAGAACTTGACAACTTTAAGTAAAGGTCCATGTTGATAGTGATATTATAGTGATTGTAGTGCAAAAAGAGTGGTGAGAGGAGAAGTTATGATAAATCAAGTGCTATAGAGGTAAATAACTGTTATAAAGTATTTAAAAACATCATTAAATAAATAATTATAATTAAATTCAAGGGAGCTCTTTTTTTGTGTGCTAACACTCCAACTACCCACCATTACACACACACATTCCGTATATACAACGTACTTATAAACCAACAATAACAACATGGGTATGGAGACTGCGTGAATGTACCTACCCCATTTACTGCTATGTCAATTTCCTCCTATCTGATTTCAATTTGTACTTAATATGTAAGTAGGTCACGATTATTTACGCTATATTACAAATATTAAGAATCGGATCGTTATGGAAATAAATGGACCACTGAGATTCTAATCAATGGGAAACCATGAAAGAAGCTATTTAACCCTAGCAGGATTGTATAATATATGTAGTAATATGCATATATAACACTGTAGTCTGTAATCTGTATAAGATTGTTTGATGAAACAAATTTTAAATGAATCGTTTGACATTAAACAGTGTATAAGTATTAGGCTGATATGGTAAACGGGTGAATTTTATATTATCTTGAATATAATGATTAGTGTCTAAAACCTAATCATAATGCTTGAAACCATGTTGGGTCTGCTACTAAACAAGATATCAGATCTTAATTTCAATGTGTTTCAGAGAAAATCGCCTGTCATGATTTTGATCGCCAGAATTACTGCTATTTTGTTTGAGGCGTTTTGCTATAACTTTTCCTGAAGTTCAACGAATAAAATATAGAAGATATAAAAAAATGCACTGACTTCGAGCGTTTAGCCCTTGTTAGTTGAATTGTCCTCATCATTTCAATAATTTCAAAAGGTATATATAGCTACAAATTGTGCGATGGTACCTCAGGTAATAGGTTTTCCTTCTACTGGAAAATCCTAGAGTGGCGGTCACGCACCGGCAAGTGTTGGACGGACGATCTGAGGCAGATTGCGGATAGTCCCTGGCTTAGGACGGCTCAAAACCGCACACTGTGCAGAACACTTGGTGAGGCCTATGAACAGCAATGGACAGAGATAAGCGGATGGTGATGACAAAAGCAAGTATTAGAACGCATTTAATGCAAAACTTGATTCGTCTAAATGGGCCTTTAACTTAAACCGTAATGTATTGAGTATTTCAAGCAAATACTACGCAAGGTAGATCATGAATCAACGTATAATAACGTACTATCCTATTAATGCAATTTGAAGAAAGGTAACAAGCCGCAGAAGTCATTTTAAAACGTCCATTTAAGGTCCCATAAGTATTAGAACAAGGACATCCAAATGTGTTTGGCCGAGTGAAAGTTGAGTCTCTAATTAAATCAATGGAAGCTCAACACGCCTTCGTATTTAAGTAATGACATGACATAATACGTAAACGTGCTATGTTTGCTTACATGTTACTAGTCGCGATAGTCAGCGCACGGTCGATGTGCTATTAATTAAGTATAACAAAATTCTCCGATAAAAAAATACATCTTAAATTGATGATCTTATATTCCTTTCTAATAAAATCTTCAAAATCTCTGTGCCTTATCTATTCAAAGACTACGCAACGCACGTATGATATCCCTGGTATTGCGCTATTGCAAGTGTTTATAGACTACGGCAACTATTTACCATAAGGCGGGGCCGTAGACTTGATTGCGTTGCGTATTTAGTAAAATAAAAAAAACCGGCCAAGTGCGAGTCGGACTCGCGCACGTAGGGTTCCGTTCCACTGTACATCTAAATAAATGTTTTTCTTAATTCTTTATTATATTGGAGTTGATTGAATTAAAGAAAAAATGCGGTTTACGATTTATTACGTATTAAAAAAAAAATATTATTAGATCTTGTTCAAACCAATTTGAAGTGAAAGTTTTTATATTATTAGTTATAGTAGTTATATTATTTTTACATTTATCATTCCTTTATTTTAGACGTTACGGGGTTACACAAATTTTCCGACTTTGGAAGCGTCCCTCGCGCAAACTATTCAGTTTAGAAAAAAATATATTAGAAACCTCAATATAATTTTTAAAGACCTATCCATAGATCCCCACACGTATATTATGGGTCTGATGAAAAATATATATAGTTACGGAAAAAAGTGACTATGTCATACAGATGGACATAACGACTCATTAAGGGTTCCGTTTTTTGCCATTCGGCAACGGAACCCTAAAAATGATATTATGTGTAATTTACGGAGGTAAGGCGATAAACTAAAACACTGTCATCACTAGGTTAAGGGACTTAATAATAATATCGATCACACTGTCAATACTTAAAAAAAAATGTGACATTTAAAGTTTCGACCTACTTTAGAAACCCTCTAAATACTCTAAATGCCTAGTATTTCTTGGTATCGAAAATGGCAATTTTGCGAAAGAGTAAATTTAAAAATAGACGTTAATTTTATCTTTCTCATCATCGTCTACATAACTACAAGAGTGTTTTGTTTACGTTAAACAAACTGCTTTAATCCTCATTATTATATAGATACAAGGGTGCGTAAAATATTGTTTGTCTGTCTTAGCATGAAATTAAAATTTACCGACCTACGTGCCGTCAGAGATTTACATAAATTTTACCCACCTTTTATTATGATGTTGCTCTTTCGTTTATTGCAGATCTACCCTTGATATCATTTAAGTGAAATGTCTACATTTGTTATTCTTTTGTACGGACTTTTATCCTATGAGAATCGTGCTTTTAACTAAACCTATAGTCGTAAACCTCAGCTTATCATTAGATAGCAATTAACCGTTACTAAATAATGAAATGAATGACTTAAATACATAACCTTAACTTATCATTAGATAACAATATTAGTTGTTATCACGAACTTGTGGCCAGCCACTTAAAAAGGACGATATTAAAATTTTGTATATTGTACCCCTTAATTGATAATGATTAACACACTCCACAGAATGTGTTTAACATTCTCAATCTTACCTTTTTGGTATTATGCCAAAAGCACATTCTACGTATCTACTTGGGCAACGTAGAAATAATTGTAAATGCGTTATTCGAATTAAAGCCTTTTTATAGTTTTAATAAAATTTTACCTAGTGGGTATGCTTCGTCACCAACAAAAACATAAGGCTTATGGAGGTAGTCTTCCATCAGTTGGCCTCAAGTATAATAACTACGCTCAACGATTGCCGAATCAATCGCAGTCATTCACATATAAACCGGAGTCCACGAAAATGAATTTTAATCTGCGTCTAAATGTGCTATCCCCACACCAACGAAAAGTACTAATAATCCATTGTGACCACAATTAAAACAAGGATGAATCCAGTAGATGTTGTAAAATTGAAAGGCACTCAAATCAAAAACTAACGGTAGTTATAAAAAGTGATCAAAATGTGTAACATATTACGATAAGCTTGAACTTCTTATAGAAATTATGACCTTACTCCGTTAATTTATTTATTTATCATAGATAATATATGGAAAACTTACAGCTAGTATAACTTCAATACCAATAGTAAAGGATCCATAAAGCCAATTGCAAGATTTCGCTTCTAGTGGCAGAATAACAATTTAGTGCGAACAAAACTAATGCTAACATCGGTTGCTCATAACCTTACAATTAAATCGCGATTCAAATAAAAATAATAAAATAAAAATATAACCATAATATAAAGAAAGAAATATAATAGCAGCTCATTCAAAGAACTCGAGATCTAATCGTCTTCTTGCCGCAGACAAGTTATTGTGAATTGATTGATATCGAACTGCTTACTCACTTTATTAAAGTATTAGCTAAATATACAAAGTAAAGCCGATTAACACTCTTAATGTATAAGTAGATGTAGGAGTACTATTTTTATACGTTTGATCACTGAAACTTTGTGTCTTCTTGTTCGTAGATGCACTGAGAACGGCACATGGTTCGTCAACCCACACAACAGCAAGCCGTGGACAAACTACACCACCTGCGTCGACATTGAAGATTTGGATGTGAGTAAATTAGCAAAATACGTACATCAAAAACGTTACTCACCCCACTTACGTTTAAGAGCTTTAAATAATGAGCTTATCAAGGGTTTCCCAGGGGGCTTGAGGAAAGGTTCTCAAAAAGGCCAGTAATACATTTTTAAGATGATGGGTCTGGTGTTGCAAGTGTTGATGGGCAAGACTAATAAGATTTATTAAATACGTACAACTATCGCCACGTCGCTAGTTTATATGAAAAAACATATAAGGCGAATCAAAACTGAGAACCTAAAAGGTTCTAAGTCAATATTCATTAATGCAGTTACACCAATATTCTTAGCGAAAATATGTGTATAAAAACGACGTCATCAATCTTACTCAAAAAAAAACAATACCTTCTTGGGTTCCGTTATAACAAAACAGGAGGTGTTTAGAAGTATTAGAGAGCGTTTACAGACTAATTATTGTACTTTCGCACGCTTATATTTACATGCATACATTGATATTTTTATTTCAGTACCGACAGTAGTTTAAAGGATGTACTTATAGGCGGGCGCACAAGCATGCATACGTATAAAATACATTTTTTATAGTTAACTAGATACCGCGTGGCAGATATCTCGATAAAATATAAACTATGTTACTCGGAGACATTGTAGCTTTCTAATTATTAAAGTATTTTATCAAATCGGTTGATTACATTTTGAGTTAAATCGTAACAAGTAAGAAATCTAATCAATCTTATCATATATTCATTACTGTATTAAAATCTATTATTTATAGATAAAAAAAATTACCTGACTACCAAGCGAGTTTATCTTGCTTATCTGTTTTTAGTGAAGTAATCTTTATAAATATATATTGTTAAAATATATAATGTTCTCACTTACAGACATATGCCTAACACTTTGTAGACTACTATTGAGCGGCCACAACACGTTTGTTCATTGATCAAACATACATTGAGAATACTGATAACAGAGACATGTTTGTGGGATCTGAAGCACAAAAAATACTTTGCACTCGTACGTGTTTTATAAGATATAACCATTAAAAAAATGCACTTGTTAACTAAAGTATATCATCAGAACAGTCTGAAAGTGCTCTTGTTTTTACATTGATTGAACTCGGTTGGAGTGAAATTCGTGCCTCTTTTCTACTAAATAAGATTACTCGCTATCGCGCCATTGATTTCTGACTCACTAATGAATTTTGCATATTTTGGAAGTTCGGACAAAGGACATTACATGAAACGAGGGAAATTTTTGGAATGAGAATAAGTGTCGCTATTAATTTGTGTGAACATCTTATAAAAATAAGCTAAATATGTTACGTTAGTCGGTACAAGAGGTGTGCTTACTAATCGTATATCAAAGCATCTCCAATCTTTTGGAGTTGTAATAAATAAAAATATCTCACAACTTACACACAACGCCATCAAGTCCCAAACTAAGCAGAGCTTGTATTATGGGTACTATAATAACTGAAACTAATACATATATAATTTTATTTTGTAAATACATACTTATTATACATAGAAACACTTAGACCAAGACAAACCCCCCATATTCATGCACACAAAGATTTGTCTTAACCGCGTATCGTATCCGCCATCCGGTCTTCTATGGAGTTGTGTATGGACTGTGGATATAATTGACTGTCATGCACTCTTTTAGTTACATACGTAATTAAACAAAATGTCTATTATCTGTTTAAATGATTTTAATTAATAATTAATTAATTATATTATAATTAATGATTTACGAGTCATTCGACTTCCAGTCTACTGAGTGTGTCCGAGCCCAAATATTTCCTTCGGTGTCCACTAATCGATATTTAATTCCTATATCGATTGCTCCGCGCAACTGGTACTGAGATAGATATAGCTATATAGATAGATCGAGGTTTATAAAAGTGGTTTTCTTTTGAGAATAATGACGTCAACCTCGTAAAATATAACAATTCACGGCTGTATATTAATGTTGTTATCAATAAATGGATGCCGTGTATATACACGGTGGATAGTTATGACTGTTCAGTGACGAGTGAAATGAAGCGTTTCAACACAAGTGAAGCGCAGAGATTTTTCGCTCGTTTTTCAGTTTTGTATCACAAACTTTGTTTACAATTGCCGCGGCTATGTTTATAAATTGTTTTCTGCTTTGAATAGAAAAATTAAGAATGATCTTTGGCGTTTTAATTTAAAAAATATAATAATAGACAATTAGGCTTTCTTAGTTCTGTTATTCTAAAAATAAAGCGAATAAATCAATGAATAAAGTAAGATGTTAACTCTGGGAAAGGACCTTAGCTGATTTTCGTTGCAGTACAATTCCGGTTTGATAGCAGGTAAGGCAAAATTACTTATTATTCATAGCAGTTTAATTTGCATTCAGGTAATTATGGCTGTACTTTATTATCTAACCGTCAGACGGACTATTACTACTATACGCTGTTTCGTAACTACAAACAAAGTATACAATTATTTTATAGTTAATTACAACGGTTGAAAACTAATAACATTAATTAACTTCGAAACAAAAAATATAAATAATTCAAAAATCAAAACACATCAATGTAACAAATAAGACCCAGAGTATACGAGTATTATTATAAAAAATAATCACATTAAACAATTAACAATTACTACAATAGACGATTGAAAACAAACAAAATGAATATTAATACTTAATCGGACTTTGCCAAAACATTAAACATACTTGTGCAATTTCCTCCCATTCGTCCACAAACACATTCAGAATTTACATTCATGAGGACATTGGGTGTTTTTAAGGTTCGAGACACACTAGGGACTCCGCTCTTATAATGGTATTACATACCCGCTGCGCGTACATGTACCGGTGGCTCTGGCGTAGGCCCAGATAGTTGTTAGGCACATAAAAACGACAGTACAGGAGACAGTAAGATTTAACTTTAATCAATTTAAAGTGCGTTTCGCCAAATAAATTTGTCATATTAGTGTAGTTTTAAATGAACGGCGTAACAGTGGATCAAAGAACGATGACGACGTCCTAGTATGCAGCGGAAATGATTCCAAGGCTATATCGCGCCGACGATGGTGTGAATCAACCTTTGGGGTATGTACTACATACATAACACCACGCTTATATTACCCAGAAGGGTGTGGCTGAGGTTTAAAACAACCACATTTCAACTGTTATGTTTAAGTTCCATGGGATAGGGGATAAGCTTATCGCCATCCACCAGGCACAGTTCTAGCTCCGTGCTGATTTTGTGCATTTTCTGACGTAAAGTTCACAAATAACACTTTTTCCGACCCGGGAATCGAACCCGAGATCACGCGGCGCATACGCTAACCACTAGATCATCGAAGCAGTGATTAAGGGGTATGTACTATTGACTGTAGAAGAAATGCCCTTACCTTTATAGGCTTTTGTTATGTTACCGGTGGCTATCAACAAATATCTAGAATAGTTTTTGAACAAAAGTAATAGACCTCAACTGCAGGTCTATTACTTTTGTTCAGAAAAGCATTGATAAAGATGCAGCCCAAGCCATTTTTAATTGCGTCTGTTGTGTTACCGGTGGTAATCAACAGACACGCAGCCTCGGGCTATGTATTTTTGGGTCAATTTCAACAAGCGACTATTTTTTGTCATTTCGGCGGACTTTTTTAATTTCAATGCTATCTATATATTTTAAGTGAAAAATTAAACTTTAGTCTATTTATAACATTGTGTGTGAGTGGACATCAAATAACATCAAAACTTACATAAATATTAAAGGATGAATTTTTTAGAGTCCACTGAAATGAAAAGTGTCTACCGAAATGATAAAAATACCCACCGAAATGATAGACTGTGCACCGGAATGAATTAAATCCACCGAAATGATACAGCTAAGAACAACCATGCCGGGCAGCCAGGGTTCCGTACTTAGGTAGGTTTGATTTTAACTAATTTTAGATAAACACTTAGACAGGACAGTACACAGTTATTTTAATATCATCATTAATATACAGATATTACAGTTAGTAATATATATATAATTATTTGAGGTTACAATAACCTCAAATAATTATATATATAACATATTAATGTAATGTAATGTTTATTATTTTTAGTGGTTATTGTTGGGTGAAAATGTTGGAAAACTGTATCGTATCGTAACCATACATATATATTTTTGTATGTTTATGAACTAATATTAAACGAATATTAAGATTATTCCATTTTGAATTATGACATTGACATAATGATTATAAAAATTTTAATTTTGACATTGATATTTGACTTGTAATTCTGGAATGAAATTAATTGAACTGCATGTGGAAGAGGCTGACATTAAGATAAGCAGCTGATCATAATTATTTAAAATTTATATACCTACTAATATTTGCATGCCTTGATTGGCAGAATATGATGATACTTTGTAATTAGTTTAAGTCACCTATTATGTACCATATTCATACAAATAAAGATTACTTACTTACTTACTAATACTAATTTACTTTATATTTTAAAAAGAGTGAACGAAGCGCTATTAGAAAGCTTTAAATTTCTGATAATTATGATGGCGCCGACTTCAAAAAAATATAATTAATTGGTATAACATAATTATTTGGGTTTATTGTTTTAAACAAATTAATATAAAGGTAAGCAAAGTTTAGCGAATATTTTATTTTTTACTTTTGAGTTTTTTTTCATATAACGTTTTATTTTATTTACTTATTTATTTCGTATAATCTTATCAGATATAACGTTCACTTAATCGAAAATCATTAGGTATAACGTTTAAAATATATATAAATCCCTTCAATATGGTTAACACCCTGACTCAGAGCACCCCTAGGACAGGCTAGCCTATCCCGCTTTAGCTTTCGTGGTTATTTTTTTTAACCACCAAGAAATAGATACCACATCAATAGGGGTTCTGTCGGGCTCAACTGACAGATGCCAAGTGTTGCACAGGTTAGTATTTATGATAAAAAATTCTATGATAAATCTATTAACCGTGATATAAGTTTTAATTAGGCGTTTTTATCATATTATAAATATTTATTTTGTCTTTTGAGTAGTATATCAAATGATTTTAGATACAACATATCAACTATTTGACTATCATTAACTACTAACTAACTGATATTGACTGATCATTATATTTATTTTTTATTTTTTTATTTATTTAACTTTTTGCACAAATAAATAGTACATAGGCGGACTTAATGCCTTATGGCATTCTCTTACAGTCAACCTAGGGTGGTGCAGAGATAAGCATAGGTAGGTGCAGATAAGACAAATGAATAATTATTGAAATGTAAATAGACGAAGTACATATTATATAAAATATGATAATATATTCGATCAAATAAAACCATTTTTGTTTGTTTATCTTCTTTCTCATGGATTTGACAGGCAGTCTACTTTTGTCCGGCAAAAAGTTATCATTTTGGAGGACAGTAAGTTTCAGTAAAATAACCACGTCAAAATTGCGTTGTTACGCCCCTCTCACCTTTCTTCACTTCAGATCAGTCCGGCTCGAGCTCTCGGCACGTACGCACCGGCCCCAACGTCTTGCAGTTTCCCGCCAAAAAAGTAAGTTTATCATTTCAGTAATATGGGGACAAAAATATGCTCATTTCGGTGGCTGTTATAGCTCGTGCTATTTTCGTTTAATTTGTTTCAAAATTATGTATTATATTCGCCGTAAGTACTGTTTTGTTTGAGTAGTGTTCATATTTTTTTTAATAATTTTATTTCGGAGTAAATGTAGAACTGAAAATACTGTCTAATGTGATTGTTTTTGGGAACTCTGATTGTCGCTGTTTGCCAACGCCCAAAGATCCAAGGAATTTCCAGACATTAGCGGGGGAAGAATTAGATATGTTGTTGAGAATATGGCGGCGTTTAGTAAGTACAATTATTATTTATTTGTTATATCTAATAAAATTTCGAAATTTGTTATTATATCAAATAGTATTTACTCATTATAAATTATATAAAAATAAAGGTTAGTTAAAAACTTAAAATGAATGTAAACGCTCGAAAAAATATTTAATATAAAAATAAAATAAAAATATTTAATAATTAATCTACACTGTCGTGACTCACACACTCATCACATTATCGTTTAGCCGATCAAATTGATTGTGTAAGTAAAGTATACACATGTACTAACTACATAGATATATAATATATATATATATATATATATATATATATATATATATATATATATATATAATACTTAAACTTAAAAACTTAAACAAAAATATTACACAACAAATACACTCGAATAATCTAATCTGCACTAGTAAAAGTACATAACAAAACTATGACTTTGTATTTGACACAAGGATCTCTAAAACTGTATGGTTTTATCATTTCGGAGATACATTTCATTCCGGTGGACTGTAATTGGTATAACAGTCCACCGAATCCACTGAAATGATAACAAGGAGATGATAAAATAGAGGTTAGTTCTACATTTACTCCGAAATAAAATTATTAAAAAAAATATGAACACTACTCAAACAAAACAGTACTTACGGCGAATATAATACACAATTTTGAAACAAATTAAACGAAAATAGCACGAGCTATAACAGCCACCGAAATGAGCATATTTTTGTCCCCATATTACTGAAATGATAAACTTTCTTTTTTGGCGGGAAACTGCAAGACGTTGGGGCCGGTGCGTACGCGCCGAGAGCTCGAGCCGGACTGATCCGAAGTGAAGAAAGGTGAGAGGGGCGTAACAATGCAATTTTGACGTGGTTATTTTACTAAAACTTACTGTCCTCTGAAATGATAACTTTTTGCCGGACAAAAGTTGACTGCCTGTCAAATCCATGAGAAAGAAGATAAACAAACAAAAATGGTTTTATTTGATCGAATATATTATAATTTAATGATAAAACAACCGATTTAAATCCATATTATGAATATATTTGCAGGGGAAGGTATTTTATGAGCGGATTTGGGTGCGGGACAGGCCACCGTGATAATAAAATGACACTTTGTAATTTTTTTTCTGGTATAATTATTGGGTAGAAATCAATGATTTTTTTTGCCAAGGTAGGGAAGTACTTACTTTATTGAGAAAAAATATATAAAATAAAAAATCAGCACATTGCACTACCATTCTCAGGTTTGCCATGTATTTTTATTGCTTGTGCAATTCACCCTTTTGTACCCAAACGCATTGTTAAAGAAATGCAGTCCATGCCTTATTAAAAAGCGTCTGTTAAATAAATATTATCGTCTGTTAAATAAATATAATCAACAGACACGTAGCCTTAGGCTATGGACTTTTGTACAAACACGCATTATTGAAGCAAAACATGCGGTTGAAGGCCATGTGATATTGTAATTAAAGCCTAAGCTACTCAACGGATTTTATGAAAATTTGTAGTTTAAGAAATGAGAAAGGATATAGACTATATTTTATCGACATATCACGCGGGTGGCTTATTTCTAATAAAAATGGCGTCAAATCGTTAGATAGATCAATAAAATAGATTAATGCGGTATTTTTATCAAACCTACTAATGTGATTAGATTGATATAAATTTATAGGCGCAAACAACAATCGGTTGAGATTATTACTAAAAAACGCAAACAAAAAGAGTTAGTCAGACTCGCGTTTAAGGGATTCGTTATAAAGTTAGGGTAGGTTCCCGTACTTTATTTAATTTGTTAAAATGCCGCCTTGAAGAACTGGATTGAATCTGATCTGTACTCCAATAGATATGAAGATCAAACGAACTAACCAAGTAAAGTTCAATCAAAATTATATGAGCGGCTACGTTCAAAGCTATTTATTCTATACTAGCTGTTACGACTTCGTCCGCGTGGATGTTTATGAACAAAATATTTAACGCTAAAGGTAACAATGTCAAAATAACAATAGTAGGTACAACTCATGTACTTACCTATATATTACAAAACCAACCAAAACAAATATTTGACAAAAAAACTGAAGGAAAATAATATTTAAACAAATCAAAACAGACAAATAGGTGCAACTCATGTACCTAATTCGAAACTACTTGACATTTCGAAATAATAGATATTGCGACACGTGCGTCCGTGACAGTCCGTAGAGTTTAGTGTAATGTTAAATATCTTAAGACCTTTATTGAGACTTAGACTATCAAACTCAAAGGTAACTATCAAAATTCGCCCAGTAGTTTTAAAACTTAGCGCTTTCAAACAAACAAACTATCTCCCGCAATTTCATCTGCGTGGTATTAGGTACATCAATAAAAACTCAATAACAGAAAATAAAATACCTACCTACCTAAATAAACCTATTTCTGAAAAATAATTTTTAACAAAAAAAAAACCGACTTCAAAAAGTAGGTAAACTAAAAAGCAAAAAATAAGTTTACTTCGCACGAAATAATACTTTTTTTCATTTAGTTAAATAGAAATTATTAAATAATTATTTTATAATTCTGAAGTCTGAAACCTATACTTTAAAATTTAAATCGACTACGACGACTTATAAACACGAACCGCAAATAATAAGTTTGTTTTATATTGTATATAATATACTGGATACTTTTACGGGATAAAAAGTACCCAGTGTGGTGCCCAGGATATTAAAGGATACTTATACCAAGTTTCATCGTAATCGAACCGGTAGTTTATGCGTGATGCCTGAACAAACAGACAGACAGACAGACAAAAAAAAAACACATTTTTGGGTTCGGTGTCGGTCTAGTAACACCATTTATTTTTTTGATATTTTCAGTGTACAGAAATTTTACTTCTACAGATTTATTATAAGTATAGATATATTCTTCGTAGTAGCATTATTCGATATTATCACCTTGCACAATAAGTTTTACTGTCTGCGACCGTTGAGATCTATTAACGTACATACAATAAATAGTTATTAACGTACCCGCAACTAATGCTGGGTGCAGAAACACTTAACACATTATAATTTATTAGTTTGACCAATATTATCAATGGCAAAAAACAAGGTGATAGTATCGAATAACGCTACTACGAATCGTTAACAGAATAAATAGCTAGGAACAAATGCCGCGTAGCGTAATAGCACGTTCGAAGAAACAAATACACAAACCGATCAACTTTATTCAAACGAGCGGCCCGCCCTCGTTTCGCTGCGGGTACCATTATTTACACAGGATATTATAAGAGTGTTTAGGCAATAATTCCGTAAAAAAATAGAGGTATAAAAAATGTTTATAAAAATATAAAATGATATCAAAAGTATATTAGTATAGAGAATAAAACTGCATCAATAAGTTTTTCAAATTAAACGAGAAGTAGCCAAAATGTTAACTCAAATCATTCCAATGCATCTAAATGTAGTTGTTAAGTTTGCTTTAGTGTTTAATCCGTGACTATTAGAGATATACACATAGTACATTTGATAGGCAAATTACATCAAAAAAAATGCATGGAAATAATAAAAAAAATGTAAATGTATATAAAACTTTGACTGTTCACTCATTCTTTATATAATATAATATATTCATTAACAATATTATACTTAAAACTGATAATAAGATATTCAGTACTGTACGTTATAATATAAAAAGTAAAATATTTTTCTACAATAAACTCAAAAAGATGATATTCACAAAGCTATACTTTGCTATATACCTTCCGTAAGCGGCTCCGCCCGTGTGGTAGATCGATAAAAAGTATTTGTTATTTCTGGGGCCTTGAACTATCTCCACTCCAATTTCCATTAAGATCGGTCCCTTAGATTCGAAGATTTTTGGGTTTAAACAGACACACAAAAAAATAATTCTTCTTTTTAATTAGTAGATATTATTTTGCCGTTTTTATTAGATTATGCATGGTACGGAACCCGTCGTGCACGAGTCCGACTAGCACTTGCCCTTTTTAGGGTTCCGTACCTCAAGAGGAAAAATCGGAACCCTTATGGGATCACTCGTTTGTCCGTCTGTCACAACCCTTTTTCTCCGAAACGCGTAAAGCTACAGTGCTGAAATTAATATCATATACGTTGATCAACGGTTCCTTTATGCCGTAAAGAACATAAGTTTCAAAGTTTACGTATTCAAAAGATAATTGCAATAAACCCTGACAAATGTATGGAAGAGCAAAAATCCAAAAACCTATAGGGTATCCTATCCCGTCTATCTAGAATCTTGAAATTTAGCATGAGTATAGGTCTTATAGCACAACTATAGGAAAAAATCTGAAAATCCTTAATTTACGTCGCCAACTTGGTGAAATGAGGGACCAAAGTTAGTATGACGAAGACCTGTTTACTTGGTTTCATTTCAAAGGTAGAACATTCTTGAGTTAAGACAATTGCTAAGGTCCGAATTGCTAACAACATCGATATTAGCGCGCTAAAAGTCATTAGGACCGCCTTTTGCTTTGGCTAAAGTCGCTCACACACAGTGCTTATGAAATCGGATAATATACGCGATTCGGGCTTTAGGAAATTCGGACACGCATACATTACCCAAGTATCATGCATTATAAGTATAAAATGGGAAACCGCTCTACGGATTAAAAGAAAAAAAGATAAATGGCTACTCATGGCTAGTTGTAAACTTTTAAAAGTAACCGCTTACAAGTCTTTTTCTAGGGCAACAGGTGTTTTAAGATAAAATTTCAATGTTCACGGACTCACATTTTATGTAATACGGTTCTTCTTATTTTTTTTATCCTTGTTATAGCTTTATACATACTTGATATGAAGTCCTCAAAGAATCAGCAGTTCCTACTATATATATATATACTATACAAAAAGCAACAAAAGGTCAATAAAGGACACATTTTTTTTCATTATTAAAAATCTAAACACCAGGTACAAGTACCTGCTAGAAGAGTATAAAGGTTTCCCACGGCCATGCCGCTCGGAGACATAGAAGGTTAAATCAGTTAGCAAGTTTTTTTTTTTATTATTTATAAGAAATCAATTATTAAAACTATGATATCTTATTTACATTACAATCTAGCCTATCAAGACTAATAAGTAATATTATGTTAACCTAAATTGCTACGTTATAATATAATCTAAGAATGCGTCCATTAACACTATACTTAGTTTTTGTTAAGGGGAAGTCACTTTGTTCAAGTGTTCTTTATTACGACACTTATCGCACTAATTTGTTTGTGATGAAGTCTTCGTTCGTGAGCTTCTGCATGTTTTTGTATGACCCTGTCAACAACGTCTATATTGAGGTCCCGGAGAAGATTGAGAGTGAGAGTATTTTTATAGTATTTGTTTGTTGCATTATGATTAAAAGTCTTAATACCATCTCTTCTTATACCAAAATGTATTAAAAATTAAAATGCGTCTACTCTTTCTTTTTTCCCGCTCTCGCTTTGAGTGTAAGCTCTTGCAGCCCGTACTTACTTAATTATTTAATATACTTCAGTAATTCAAATCATGATATTTATAATGTTTGATAACGTTTCGAGTGCCCCTTGGGATTTATAAAAATAAATGATTTGATTTTGACTTTGTTAAATAAGAAAAATATAATTTCTGAAAATGTCTTATTTTGATTAGATTGAAACCACAGCTTCCATACATGATCAGTATTCGTTTCCACAGATTAAAAAAATCTGTACCCAACAAAAAAAAATACCTTTACCTTACTTCTGAAAATCGCAACGAGACCGAGTGATCCCATACAGAAAAATAAAGTATAATATAATATTTTACTGAAAAAATATGGATTTTATATTTAATTTACAATTCAAATTTTCAAAGCCTACGTTCAATTGGAAATAAATTGAAACAAAACTTGTAAAAACATTAAGGTAGCAATTAAAATTGTTATTGTTTCAGAGATTTTGTTAGGAGGAAAAAATAAAATAGTTCATAACTTTGTAAGTAATAATTCGTTAAGATTAAGCAAAGCACAATTCCTATCCTTGTGTGAGATATTTACAAAAAATACTGAATCTATTATTGCTTCCATTTAACATATTGGTTCCAAAACTATGTACAACTAGCTGTACAGAACGAATCTTGCCATCAAATTAGTAGTTAATCGTGCAGTATACGGGTATTTTACGTCAGCTTCCCTGTAATAACAAAAACTTGAGTTATAATAAAATATATTTGATTACAGTTTCGCACGATCATAAACACCATATACGTGATTGGATACTCCATATCTGTAGCTGCTCTAGTCATCTCCATAATGATTTTTCTTTATTTCAGGTAAGTACATATTAATTATTTCTTGCTTTTAGCAAATATTACTACATATACTATTGGAAGAGTGCAATTCCTAAAAACGTATATTTTAAGAGCGTGTATTCCTTTTCAAAATGTAACTGTCAATTTTTGTAGTGTTTTGGGAATATTTCGTAAAAACTGAATGAAAGTATGATTTTATTCAACTAACTTTTTAGAATGTGGGCTTTAAAAGGTAAATATGACAATTACATTTAATAACTAAAGCATACTTTTCTATTTTATCAGTTGAAAGAGTATTAACTGTTAAGTTGTTATATTACAAAATTATGCTGTATTTACGAATGAAATTGTTATATTTACCTTTCAAAACTTGCATTCTAAAAAGTTAGTTGAATAAAATCATACTTTCATTCAGTTTTTACGAAATATTCCCAAAACACTACAAAAATTGACAGTTACATTTTGAAAAGGAATAAACGCTCTTAGTAGATACTATTAGTTATTTGGGGAGTTTACTGAGTGGCAGCCCGCATGCATGAGAATACTTGATTGACATAATCATTACATAATTGGTTTATCTAAATGTTAAGCCTTAGAATAAAAATGATAATATGTACATTATTTTCATTTTAAGATGACTTTTGCGAGCCTCTTTTTTAGAATCAAGGACAGTAGACTAAGAAGTAACATAATAATATGGTGCTTTTTATACTTTTAATTGATAATTATTTATGACCTCTTTTTCTTTCGAAGGTCTCTGCAATGCACGCGCATTCGGATCCACGTTCATCTGTTCAGCTCATTTGCTCTGAACAACATTCTGTGGATTGTGTGGTACCGCGCCGTTGTCAACAAAGTCGGGGTTGTACAGGACAACAAGGTGAGATACTTAACATCTATTCAGAATATCCTCGCTCCCTTGCCAACATAATATTAAGGCCTATTTAATTTTAACATCGTATTATACAGGCTGTTTAGAGCACCGTTTGCTTAACTAAATTAGCTAAAAGGTCGTATCCTTAGCTATAGTTTTAGCACCCCTGACTTACATTTCACCTTACCTGTTCTTTAATTTCGGTACCAAGATGTGTAAAAGTCTTGTACATGATGTATTTAAGTGATTTAGTTAAGTAATTATATGTGTTTCATAGCATGTTGCATTCAGTTCAAAAGATAATAAAAGACCAGATATTTTTAAAAATATATCCATTTCGGAAGTAAGCTCAAGCTACTTTTTTTTTATTTCTACCGAATTTCCCCATAGCAAAAGACCGTATGCAATTTTGTCATTATAAAAGTAGTTATTATATTATTATAAAAGACCGTATGCAAGCACAGAGGATACATATCCGTGATACGCACTTAACGCTGCTTCCGTTGATACCGTTATGATTGGTTGTCAAAAAAGATTTTATCCGACATAAGAGTGTTTTTGGGTCGCCCGCTTTTATAAGTTGTTGTACGTGTACCTAGTAGGTGTACCAACATTTCTATACATATTTTATAAATTTTATTAACTATACCAATCGATCTATTGTCGATGGAAAAATGGATTAGTCAACATCATTCAATTGTTTTGTCGTACTAAAAACATTGACGTTCCATTCTACCATCGGTCGATCGTTTGGTGTTAACCCTAAACCAAGCAAAGTAATTTTAAAAGATGCTTGACATTTTAATGGTGTCATAATAATAAAGTTATTTAAACATTAACCATTCGTTATATTGTTGACCAGGAATGGTGTCAAATGCTGCACATTGTCACCAACTACTTCATGGTAACCAGCTACGTTTGGATGTTCTGCGAGGGGCTGCATCTTCACATTGCTCTTGTGGTGGTAAGATTTCATACTTTAAGCAATTGGATTTATTTAACAAGGATATAATATATTCACAAATAACTTAATAAAAGTCATTATTTTCGTTGGAATGTACGAAATTTGCCAAGTAGCTGCTTTTCCTATTTTGGACCCGTATTACTCTTGTTCTAAAAACTCGGGCTAAAAAACCCATATGGACATGCAATGAAAAGCGGGGGGAGGGGGTATTGTACCGCGCTAGTGTCGTGGCGTGCAAGAGCGACGTTCGCCCACATTTGGCTGCGGTGGATGTCTGACAATGACACCTCCTGTTGCTCTGAATATAAAAAAATTGAGTTAATCGCTATAGTTTTCCCTAAAAGCTCATTACATGTATTACCGTCACATTTTATTCCAGATTTCCAGTTCCAGTGGTTTATGTTTTAGAACGCCAAATCAAAAATATGTTCTTTAAGTTAATAATCTCAATAACCGATATCTAAATTTGAAAACTGTCCTACCAACCTCTCTAAGGTTTTTTAAATGACCTATCTAACGATATTCCTCACTCTAGGGAAGGCGACAGAAAACAAATCATGCTCAAGTTGCATGTAGGCATACAGCCGAAAAAAAAAGGTGATTTAATTCTACCACTCTCTTAACATGTTTACATAGCGAAACTATAAGGGTTCCCCAATAAATGGTTTGTTTTATCTACTTATAGTCCACAATCAAATTTGTTTTGAAAAATAGGCGCCTAAACGTATACCCGCATAATAATATCTACTACATACAGCATACTGAAATATCACGCAGAAAAATATCCTTTTATTTCCATGTCATAAACATGTGGCCCAAAGTTTCGCAGTGAAATAGTGACAGTACCTACTGGGCAAAATTCAGCAACAGAGATACGAGAATAATCCTAGTGCTTGTTTCAATACATCGCCGTGGGTGAAAACCTGGACACAGATAAGACAAATTAATAAGAGCTTATCATACCTCTTACACTGCATTAACACAAGTAGGCATTAAAATAAAAACCCATATCGGTAATTGCGTTGATCAAGAAAAGAGGTAGCAGAGAAAGTAAGCCACTCTATACTGCATAAAAAACTTGAGCGCTTCGACATTAATGGGTCATTATTACATTGCATTGATTGGTTAAAATTTTATTTATCAAAAAAACTTCAATTTGTAAATAGTAGTGATTTAGATCCTTGTTTTGCCCTTTCCGGAGTTTCTCAAGGCTTACACCTTCCACCTTTAATTTTTATCCGTTTTCATCAATGATATCACTCACTTACACTATCTCAAACTGTAAGACCCTCCTACTTTAAGATTTAAAAAGACCAAACCAGCATCGACCGCTGGTATTCCATAAATCAGATGAAGCTCAATTACAAGTAAATGCTATCAAATAACTTTTTCCTGAAAAAAACAACATCACCGTGTCACCAACTACGAATCTCATCAATTTAAAATAGTAATGGTCAATCTTATATTAGAGATCTCGGTGTAATTATTGACACTCAGCTCCTTTTCTGTCAATACTGCTCGGTCAAATGTTAGGCTTTCGAAAACGCAATACTAAAGGTTCTTACACTCTAGTACTAAAATTGTCTTGTATAATGCTTTAGTGAGGTTACCGTTTTAAGACACTTAGAATTTCTTTCCACTTATATCTCCCATAGGTCCAATAACAATATGTGATTAACACACTGCAAGATAATTTTCTTAAATTCTCGCAGAAAAAATATTAATCTTTGATTATAAACATAATCTAGATACTGACTCATAACGCGAAAACGTCAAAAAATTTAGCAAGTAAAACCACTTCTAAATGCAAACCCGCTGTCAGTGTCAATTATCACCTCTAACGGATATGTCATTGAGTGAATTACAGAAAATCATTTTGTGTGTAATAATGTCGTGTTGTGCTATAAAAATAGACAGGAATTATAGAATGTGATGAATGATGTTCAAATATATCTTCTTCAATCGGTATGTAACCCAAAACCAATCGTATTTTTAAAACTAAACCAACAAATTCTGACTTTTTATCAGCCACACGCCATATTTTGGTGTTGCTAGTCTATGATACTGTACCGTATTTCGGTTTTATATTTTTTTACTTAGTTAAAAATAAATACAGCTGGTATCAATACTCTGCTTGTCAATTTACTTACTATACAGGGTATAACAAAATTAACTGCAAAGATTTCACTGGGTGGCCGGGTATAGATAAACAAATATGTTCCAACAAAAAAATTATATCTTCATGTTTTTTTTTTAAAGAATATGTACTACGCTTAAAAGTATCTTATATATATTTAAAAATTGTTTAAATGCCAAACAAGACGTACATTCAGTACGCACCATCTCAAAATCAATAATAAGAAAATACCCTAAATAGAATTGTAATGACTCGTCCAATTTACATGAAAATTAATATCATCAGTGATGAAACAATTTATTGGAAATAAACATAATTTATTTGAAGTTCAAATTGAGCATGCTTGTGGTTCACTTCACCTATTGAATATAATAAGACTGGTTGCCGAAAAATTTAATATAAAAATATTACATAAAATTAACGGATATATAACCTCAAAACGAAGATTGTTTAACAAATAAATTCATAAAGACGGTATAAAAATTCATCACATCATTAATGATAATATTTTCATGAATCTAAAAAAAAATAAAAAAGGCTTTAACCATTTATACAAATTAGAACTAATTAAGAAATTCATTTTGTCTCTAACACATGGGATTATAAGAGATAATTATTTTTTCTTTTGTATAATCACAATTTCCGACTAATATAGTCACTAGATCTCCGAATATAGAACTTAGTCGTTAACCTGCAGAAAGATAAAGTGCGAATGCAAGAACCGTAAAAACATAGCTTGTGGCTGTACAAATATCTATTTTTGACATTAGTTTTACCTAAAAATATATTATTTAAAAAAATATCAGACGGATAAAGATCGCTCTTTTACGTCTTGAATTCTCTACTATTTGCAGACTGTAATTTAAATAAGGTGGTTGTCCCACAGCTAGTGAGTAAACGACTAGCTATGAACAATTTTCTCATTCAAGAAATGAACAATTAAATACCATCCGCGTGAACCAAGGGTAGGTATTTTATACAAATAGTTCCTCTTTTACGCCACGTTCACACCTTGCAAACGAAGGCCAACCAAGGGGGTTCGTTGGTTCCTATTTGGAGAAGTTTGGATGGCTAAGCCGACGCCCTCGATCGTCGGCCTTCACCGGCAATCTCAAGCGTGGTGGTGACAACAAAATATTTGTAAGAGTTCGTTCCCTTCTTTGGCCCTCCTTGGGATGGTATGGGCGGAAAGTCGCTTTATAAAAAACAACACAAAAATACTCGCTCAGTGAGGTGTTTCACCGAGTGAGAACCTAACTATAGGCTATGTTATAATATTACTCGCTCGCTCGCTTCTTGTCGACAGCTTTATTTCGCGCTAGTTGTCGCCACGTTTGGATCACAGCCTAAAATTATTGATATCACGGACCACCAACCTTTTTTCTTATAAAGCGGCAAAAAGGTGTACTAAATTATTTTGTAATAACTTTTTTTTTATTAACACCACTTTTCAGTTCAAAAATATTATTATTATTATTACTATTTTATTTATAAAAAAGTAATATGTCATCACGTAATTCTTTTAAAGACAAAGTTATTTTCTTCTAGGTTTTCTTTGCGTTATTTATTACTTAAAATTAAGGTATTTTTTATTTTGGCAGGAGTGTCGAATATTTTAATTTCTCGGGGTAGCTAATTCATCTTCATAGATCAGTACAATTTATTTTTAAACTAATGTTCACACAAAAAAAAAACATAGATACCCATAGACAGATGCTCCGTTTGGACGGTCGTGGTCAATTTAAAGGGGTGATTGAAACATAGAGATCTAGTAATTGATTTATTGATAATACATATATATGTATATAAATCAATGAATTGAAACGGGTAGGAGAGCAGGGTAGATTAAGGTATACTGGTGCAAAAATGCATTATTTGCGAATGTTATGTCTCGGCTCAGACAATTTGTAAAATTGTGTAATATCCTGTAATTTATTCGACTTCGTAATTTAACTCGGATCGGGCAAATATGTTGATTTTATCAAATTTCATGTCCCTTGCCTTAATTCTATTAATAACTTTAGTTAGTTTCTAAGTAACTTGATTTTTTATTCTTAAGTTTTCATCACATTTATGTATTATTGTTCTCATATTTTATTGCCTCCTTTTGTAATTTACATTCTTAAGAAATGGTGAAGGACGTCTGTCAAAGAAACGCATATTAGAATTGTATTATATTTGTTTGTTTCAGTTCATAGATTGTATAATTATGTTTCATGTTGATGTACCTTAATTATTAAAGAAATCTATAAATAAATTATTAAAAAAAAAAATAAAGTGTCCTTTTAGTAAAATCTTCAATCTACAATACTTAAGATACTTACTTCCCCTCCATGTGGCATATCCGTGGGACACCCTGTATAGTAGTCGTTCAATGGTGTTTCTGTATTACGTTCCAAGCTCATTATCGGAGATTGGAACGTAGTACAGAAATACTAATGAAAGGGGGTTGGATCGTAATAGAGAAATAAAAAAAAAACTGTATTAGCTTTCTGTATGCACCATGTCTACTTAATTAATACATAAAATAATTAAATAATTGTTTAAGACGTTTTGCTTTAACTTTTCCTAATGATAGTTTAATATAATTATATCTAATTATATCACAACCAACTTTAATAAATAATTATATAGGTTTGTCGTTTACATAGGAAAACGTATTAACTAGGAGTCCTAGGACAACGGGTAAGCAATCAGTCCCAACGACAAGATGCGGCGACGTTGACTAAGACAGTCTAGACTCATTCCCTTGTTCGTTTATAGAAGAAACAAGCTCTATAAATATCCACACAGCAAGCTTTTTTATTCCGAGCCTCAAACGCTCACAATATAATGTGCGGCCGCTTCAATCCCATCTCTTTTGATTCAATTACATCCCAAATAAAAGGTTCCTACAGAATAAAACAATATGAATGCGTGTACCGAATACTTCTCCTTTGTATATTCGCTGTTTTATCCTCTAAGCTAGAATAAGATTCGTATAAAGCTGGTCAGGTAATTTTCAAACAACGCGACGCTTAAAAACGTTTGACTACACTGTTGTGTTTTCATCTTAACCAGCTAATTTGCTGAGATAAATTTTAATACTTCTACTGCAATACAGTGCTGGCAAAATTTTAAATACTAATAAAAAGTAATAGTAAAAATACTTCTCAAATTTATAAAATTACTAGTAATCATAAAAGGTATAGAGAACTTAGTGTCTCCGTATCTCCTATATCCATACATTTGACAAAACATTTTGACAACCAATCAAACCGCTGATAACTTATGTCATTAATCTAATGATGTCGTAAATTTCGTCAGGTGTTTAGGTTGCTGAAGACACGGCTTTTGAATCGAAAATAATTAGGATTACACGCACTATTTCATGAACACACTGTGTCATATCCGCCATAGGTCATAATTCGCTATTAATCATTTACATTATTTCTCATCAACGCATCAGGTAACTATCGCAGTATGCCAAACGCGTTAAGTCATTCACGCGTTGTCATGAATGCAGTATGTCACTAAAGTGATTCGTCATGAAAGTAGTTGGTCACACACTGCATTTCTAACATCTAATTGTTTTTATTAGGATGATTGTATGTGTATGTGTATAAAATGGATGGATGACAGTACAGTCAGCAACATAATTCAACAAATAAAAAAAAACACTTGCACACAATTTTCAAGGTCAAAATTATTTCGTAATTTGATAAATATAACTTATAGACCAGGGTAAAAGCCTTTAAAAATGATAAAAGTGAAAAAAATAATAGTAGGATGAACACCCATTAGAAAAGGAGGAGAATATTATAAAAATTAAAGGAAAAATAATTTACGGGCGATCTGAGGTCAGGAAGGGTATGGGGGGGGGTGTTTAAGGGTAAAAAACGGTTTGTCTCGATTTCCGGCAAAACTAAAAGTCCTATGGAAAAAAATTTAATGGCAAAGTTGTTGGTAATAAAAAGATCTAATACTGTTGTATTCACACTTTTTCATATAACCTCAAAATTTATGTGAAAATTCAAAAAACCAAGTTTTTGGTTTTTTATTTTTATCTTTTACAAACAATTTTTTTTTAACGAAATTTGATTAAATCTTACCTTTATATGTCCCAAATACGCTATAATAAATGCCAGTGTTATTTTTTCCATTGATCTGTTAACTTAGTATCGACTATAATCTCTAAAACAACTGTCTGTATGGATTTTAAAGTAAGTTACTAACAGCCAATTTTTTCTGATTTTCCTACCATGCAGACGAAACCTTGACAAAAGTTCGTTTGTTCGTTTGATCGCGCTAATCCCGGGAACTACTGGTCTGATTTTATTCTTGAATTTGATAGTCTAATTTGCAAGGAATAGTTAAAATATTTAACATTACGGTAAACTTAACAGGAGCGGAACAGTAATGTCTAACGCGGGTCGAAGCGTGGGAGCAGCTATTACTTAATACAACGAATTCCACGCGGAGGTATTTTAATAAAAGTTATAGTCTTTGTTCCGTTCGAATTTCACGATCCCATAAAAATTGTCTTAAAATTTTCTTAAGCAGTTCTCACCCGGTAGCTATAATGTATATTAATGTATGTATGTCGAAATACGATGATGAAACAATATACATTATAGCTGCCGTGTGTTGTCACTTAAGTCTCAGAATATAAAACCTTTAGCGAGAATTCAGATCAAAGAAAAGCCTTCTATCACGCCAACACAAGATGTAGACATATTACGATAGCAATATGCCAGTCATTTATCTTACCGCACGGAATGGGGGCAGAGATTTACAACAAACTTTATTTTAAGTAATATACCTCTTTGAGATAATGATAATAATTATATAGAATAATACATTTGACATTGAAGCTTCTTTTTGTCCTAAAAATATCTCAGACATTTGTTACCAAAATGAAGGCCGTTATAACTGCTGCACTATTTAAAAGCTTTTATTTAGCTTGCAATGTATATATGTTTGTGGGTTCGCAAATCTTGCAAAGCATTTTCGATCACTTCTAGTTGCCCGATCGAGCTGAAAATTTCCATACAAGTGTAATTTCAGTGACAATTCAATAATATGGCATTAAAATTATAGGGACCCAGGCTCGTCTCCGCAGGACCTAACACCTCAATTGGTAAAGGCATTTCTGACACACATTTTGTTCGCTTTTTTACAATCGGAATTGGTTAAATATTTGTATACGTATACAAATGTAATTAATTACCAACATAATGGGATTGATGACTTTAGCTGTAAATCGAAAAACACCCCAGGATTCTTCGCTTCTAGTTCACGTATGCTCATTGCTTTCATCTCGTTAGATATGTCTCAATAAGATCATTCAAGACAAATGACGTCCAAGGTCTGATGGAGTATTTATTGTCCAGGATAAGGAAGTCCAGCGGATCCTCCAATACCGGTTATGACAAAGACATTTTATGTTATCTTGTAAATATGTACCTATTATGAAGTTTTCGATTAATATATTTCTAGAATATTAAAAACTTAAAAATAAAATATTAGTAAAGGAACATTTTAAGAAAAGCATTTTTTGTGGTAGAAGTACCTCAAAATAATCAAAAATCCATTATGAAAATAATATAATATATTAGATGAATGTGACAAACTTTTAGTTAATACATATTTTGTTGCTGTCAAACGTAACACGCTTTTGCTTTGCTAATGGATTAAATTGATTGGTTAAAGGTTTATTTTTAGATTTTTTTTTTTTTAAATCGGGTGGCTTATCATTGAAATCAGTCAAATATTTTGTAATCTTAAAGTTAATTAGCTTGTTTTTGAATAATGTTTGACATAAAAAGAAAATAAATAACACAACATAAATAAATAGCTATATAGTTAGTCCAGTAAACAGAAAGTATGTTTATTAGTAGAAACATAGACATGCAGTTGATTTTCCCCTATCAACTATAATAGCTCATTGTGTCAAAGTAAAACACAAAGTGTGACAGCGTAAGATCCCCCTAGAGATGACGCCTTATTTTCAAAGTTAACTTAACAAAGCTCTGAGGATAATCTTTGGTGATCAATTACTTATTATAATCTACTAAAAACAGTTGAAGACACTAATTGTGAAAGAAAACATATAAAGGAATTTTCGTTACCTATTTCCTTTCTGATGAAACTGTCCATTCGGACACGGTTTCCGAGTTTTTAGTGTCCGAATCGTCGTTTAGTCTAATTATGATATAAGTTGGTTGCTATCATCCAAAAATAACACCGTTATAATATTGCTGCATACGCTGTCCTTTAGCGTTTTCGGTAAATTATATTTTCTTTAATAACTGGATTATAATTAAATTAATAATAAACGATTTAATTCAAAATGGTTCGATTAAAAAGCATTAATGCATAAATTTGATGTATAAATCCTTCTCTAGGGTTGAACAGTGTTAAACTGAATTGTAAAAGTCACTGTTTTATTTTTCCTATATTTTTTAAATTCTCGATTAGCACAATATTCGGTTGTGGCAGCGACATGGTCAAGACAAAAAAAAATGTACAAAACTATTTTTACGTTTGTACAAACAAAATTTATGCAAAATGCGTCTACGTCTGGTAATGAATACTAACCAAGTCGCTGAAACATGAAGCTGTGGTTTCAATAAATTTCGGTATGTAGCATCCACTCTGTATGTATTATTTAATAAAATGGTTAAGTATATACCTAATGAAAAGTAATATATTTAAAAACAACCATGCCACAAATATAAGTATGTTACGAACTGCCTCCTTGATCTGGTGGTTACCGTATAAGGCCTGGGGTTCGATTGCCGGGTCGAGCAATATTATTATTTGTGAATAATTATCATTAACGATTATAGACATAGAATCTTTGGAATAAAAAACATAAACAAACTTGACTTAGCATCACGCTTACTAGATTGCATGGCAGAGGTGTTTACCAACCACCTTTGTTTGTTATGTTATGTACCCCTGTTATGTTTAAATCACAAATGAATGATTACAAAGAAAAAATGTACCGTAGACATTAGGTTTTCTCTTTATAATATTACAGTGAAGATTATAATTTCTCCAAACTACAACTACGATAAAAATGTGTTTAAGATAAATACATTCTTGAAGTCATAAAATAATAACAATAATGCAAAAAATAACACAATCCAAAGTCACTCGGTCCTAAGAATTAGCTATCAAGTAATTTGTTAATAGTTTTTACAATTTGGTTGGGATCAAATAGAACTTGATATGATAGAGAATAAAAAAGTGTTCGATGTAAGCCTACTAAACATAGAGTTTGTTTCAGGTTTTCGTAAAGGAAGAGGTGGCGATGCGTTGGTTCACGTCGATTGGCTGGGGGGTTTCGCTGCTCATCATAGCTCTCTACGCGATCGTGCGGTACAACACCCCTGGCGCTACTGAAAGGTAATATTATTTCTACCAGCAGCCGTTTTGCCGAGATGACGTCAACTAGACGATGTATAATGCTATACTTTGTCCAACCGTTTATTTTCTTATTGACATTTCAGCATTAGTGATGCCTTTATAAGATTTGATATAATAATCGATTTCATTTAAGAATAACTTTATATCGATTAAAACGCACGAAAATATTTTAAGTTTAATATTAATTCGTTTATTAATTAAAAAATAATTTAAAAGAGAGTAATAATAATAATAATAATTGATAATTATTTTACTTGTTTCGTTTGAAATGCCAAGATTTGGACTACATTTTTTGCAAATAATTAATTTGCAAATAAATTTTTTCATTAAATTTACAGACATAATATTTAAATAAAGTCATTTTTTCAAATAATCTGATCGATTTATCTTATTTCATGACGTGATTTATAGTCTGTGGAATTTTGTTATGACACACGTTCATCACTAAAAAGTTTTGCCCGTCCATAAAGTACAGCATTACTGTACAGTATTATTCAGAAGAAAACCGGTAATTCATAGGCGTGAGCTATCAAAAAGAAAAAAAACGAATGGACAAGGTATAATAGACCAAAGGACTTAAGGGTGCATTCACGCACCATATTTGATCGTGTGGCTTGCAGTGAATATAACATTTTTATTGACGACGAATTAAGCCTGTGAGTATTTTAAAAGCATGCAGGCTGTAGGTTTTTGTAATGAGTCAAAGGACTCCAATCTAGACTGAGGACCAAATTTCACGAAGAAGCCATTCATCTTATGATGGCCAATACCGGGATTGTTAAAGCTACATAGGACGTGGGAGCACACCAGAGACCTGCCTCAAATTCACAATGGATTCAAAATATTTTTTTAAGCTTTTTATTGGATTGTGAAAGGTTTATTAGAGCTATAAACTTGAATAAAATATCATCTGCAACGGAATCTTGTAAGCATTTCAGCAGCATTCTAAATAAAGGTCAGAGCTCTAAAATTTGATGCTGAAGTAGCAAAATTATCACCTTATCATAAAGTCCATATGTTTATGAGTCCTTAGTGAGCGTTGATGATATTCATACAAAAGAAGATACAACCTGGATTCGAAAAATATTACTTTAAACAATTTCCCATTAATTTTAAATTATGGGTTAGTAGCATGTCCGTTAACATTATGAGAACATAAATACATAATTATTCACGACCCACGTTAATCTAAAACACACCTAATTATAATATTCTGTTTAATCACTTTTACCAACCAAGACGCTTGGGATAGTTTAGGTACCATTTAAAATATAATAATTATTACCTTAAGATATTTAGGAGCTACGCGTCGCTCCTATAAATCCCGTTGATTACATTATTAAATAATCATAAAAATAAATTAATCTGTATAATATTTTAGCTAATTTTCCGGGTAATTTTACTAATATGACGACTAGAAAAAATAAAATTAGTTAATTCATATTAATTAATTCTCTACATGATTGTCTTTAATTTAAATTCGCTCATTTTTAGAAGCTTTTCTTTAGTAAAAACGACAATAAAAACCGTTTTTTTTTTGCCGCCAATCAGTCGATTTTATTTTTTTTTGTTTGAATATTTGGCAAATTTGTCAAATAGTCGTCTTTATTAAACAGGGCCACGGCTAGTTTTACCTACTAATGTTTCTTCAAACTCTGTTGAAAAAGGTGGCATTTTTCAATCTACCATGAAATTTGGAAAGAATGGAAAGGAATGTTTGCAGTAGGGCTAAAAGTCAATTAAGCGAGGGTTCAAGGACAAGAGAAATGAGGGTCAAAGAGGGGAATCTATAATTTAAGTAAATAGATTTGTAGAAGATACCCACGACTTCAGGTATAAGTTAATGTTATCAATACTGTTGCAGGATAAGCACGTTGCAATTTATTGTTTACTAGAGGAATTGTGTCTGTATAATTATTATTTGAAATATTAACCAGTCTTTGAGTTATAGAATTTTGTTATCGCTCTTGCTATATTATTTTAATAGCGTACTTGAACTTACATACTTATTATTAGTTATATACGTTTTATTTGAAGTTTTAATTTTATGAACGGAATAGAGAAGTTAACTACAAAAAGCTACTAGTCAAATTAAGCACTTTGAATCGTCAAAAACAAACAATTTCTATAAGATTTGTATAAAAACGCAAACAGTCACAAAACCCTGCAAGATGTAAATGGATAGTTATAAATTATAATATGACCCTACATACTTAGCAGTGGCGTAGCGTGTCTTGGCTATAAAAAATATTTGGGGGTCCTTATGAAGAAAACATAAAATTAAAAAAAATATTTATTTATCATGATTATCTATCTGTCACTTTAACCATATTTTTTTACAAACAATTCAAATTAAATATACACTCTCCTTGCCCTTTTTTCAGCAAACTGATTTATTAAATCATTTATAGCTGATGATGACTTAAGCTTAAATAAATTTTCTGCCTCTATGGGCAATACTGAGAGGACTGACAGGTGTTAATAGGTTGTAAATTTTTACTGTCTTACTTACGCACTTTTGGGGCCCTCATATGCCGGGAGCCCCGTATAATTGATACGGCGGATACGGCGGTAGCTACGCCCCTGATACAGAGATTTAAACTTGCTTGCAAGTTTGGAACCGCATTTGAGTAACCAAATTGTATTTTTCTAAAAATAAATCATTTTTAGGTGCTGGATGGATCAAAGCGATACGTTCTGGATTATCATCGTACCAGTGGTGATTTCTTTGCTGGCTTCCTTTGGTAAGTTAATAAATTCACTCTACTGATACTGAACAGATTATCTATACATACCAACTTACATACCTTACATTGGAGAATTTTACTGTCAAATGGTTCAATATAATCTAAATCTAATACTATCAAATAGACAAACACTAATTTTAATACATTTGGCTAATCATTTGACCGACATTTGGTGGCCGAGTTTGATTCTCGACCAATTAGGGCCGCCCATTTCGACTCATAATCTGAACGACATCTTGTGGCTAAGCTTTCAGTCAAATTCTCTAATTTTCTCTACCCTGAGCAAATTATTCTGAGGATTTCATCCCAGCACTCGCGCACACCCGCTTGAACATTACGCAGATGAACAAATGGCTGAATTACAGTATTCCAGAGTATTCCCATAAAAGATACGAGATGCAAGTGTAAATAAACAGAAACTCACGGCTAAACTCGAGCCTCGTCTCGTGGTTCGTGCACTCGCGGTGACGGGCAAAACCAATCCTTATTCTATGGAAAACACAGACAATTCGCATTGAACATTCTGCAAATAGGCAGAAATGAAGACGCCTTACCGTTGCAACGCTTTAATACGCCAGCAGGCCCACAGAATGCAGATTATGTATAAATATGTATAATATTATTGTGTTAAAAAAATCGTAGGCGTCGTTAAATCTATAATGTCTTTTAGTTGAATTTCCCTTTCTGTTAAAACAGCGTCGTAAGTTCTTAGATATTATGCCTAAAGATATAGAGTATCTATATTTTGTAGTTTTTAATTGACTTTTTGGTTGACTAGTGCAGTACAGTACACATCACTGTTCCGCAAACAAATCTCGCTATTCTTACCAAAGCAACGAAATGTTGTTGAAAATCGTCAGACTTATTAACAGATCCGAGTAATTGCACCGTTCAGTAACAACTAAACATCAAAACGTATTTTTACACTCACATTTATATCTTAGGCCGATAGAAACAACAATTCCTTCTATGTGTGCGACCTATATATATACGTATATACCCTTAATATTTTAAGATAGTAAAGTACTAGTCTCTAATAATGCTCGGGGTTTCACTACGCGATCGAATCAGAAATGACGAGATCCGTAGGCGAACTAAGGTTACCGACATAGCTCAACGAGTCGCTAAGCTGAAGTGTCAATAGGCCGGACACATAGCTCGAAGGACAGATGGCCGTTGGGGCAAAAAAGTCCTTGAGTGGCGGCCACGAACAGGCAAACGCAGCGTGGGACGGCCCCCCGCTAGATGGACGGACGATCTTGTCAAGATCGCGGGGAGTCGTTGGTTTCGGTCGGCACAGAACCGCGCGCTGTGGAAATCGAATGGTGAGGCCTATGTCCTGCAGTGGACGTCTATAGGCTGATAATGATGATGATGAAAGTACTAGTAGATATTATAACACCCCACATATATGAGACACCTAACTGGCAGCATCCCTGATACACATACCTACATAAATTACTATTTAACATAAACACGACGTGTCTGCATATAGAAACATGGGTGATCATTGTAGGTTTAGAAGCAAACTGAAAGGATTATCTTAGATTTGAATCACAATGCATGGAACAATGTGAACAACGGGTTGGCAAATACACTATCAATATGTGAACTCAACTCGTGTGGGCACAAGTTTATGGAATTTTTTGGGTAAACAGATTAGAAACCTCAGACTAAAAAAAAAATATGGACACAAAATGAACGAAAATATTTATGCAAAAAAAGTCTGCCGAAACGCACGGGCAGGCACGCACATCGGGAAGGTAGATTGTGCCGCGCTTGTGTCAAATCATAGGAATTGACAACTAGTTTTATATGAAGTATATGAGCAGCGTTCATTCACATTTAGAATCGGGGGACGCCTAACAATGACACTTGGTGAGTTTACAAACTCTAATATTTGTTTTACAAATATTTCCACAACTTTTACTAAGCACTATTGTTAGTTAAACTGCAAAAATCTGCAAAAATAAAAGTGGGCCCTCAGTACACACATACATGAAAATTTTGGAATAAAATCTAGAGTTCATCGGAGGCACGTTGCACGCAATTCTCGCAAATTATCCGCTTTAACTGAACCATCTTACGAGATATGATATATTTTGACGTATTTGGTTCACAGTCTGGGATCACGATATTTTCGGGACTTGGCGTTAAATTTCTCTTACATTTCTTGGTATGATTGCAATGCCAAAATTTATTACTCTCAACATATGTTTTTCGGTGATGGTATTCACGGTCTTCAAAAATCAATTTTGTCCCTCCTCGGTTAGTTGGAATAAACTCCATCGTTATTTACACAAAGAGGAATATAAAATTACTTTTCAGTAGGTATGTCTTTCGACAACAATAAACATTTGACAATTGAAACTTATATCATATCTATCACTCATCTATGACAGTGAAAACTAGCACCGTACAGTTCCTATTATACGACATATTTAACATCCCCGATTGAATGACATTACATACTGACACTTTAATAGTTATTTATGCAACTGTTCTATAATGAGGGGTATTAAAACACGAGTGTGGGTTTATCACACGAGGCGAAGCCGAGTGTGATAATAGTATCACATGAGTGTTTTAATACCTAATTATAACAGTTGCATACAAGACTTTATCTTCACCCATGATATGAATCCTCTATAAATGTTCTGAAACCATAGGGTATTGTACAGTGTTGTAAGAACTCTATGTAAATTCATGGAAAGTTTAATTAGTGAGTATCTAATACAAACAAACTATGTATAGGTAATAATATAATTATTTATTGTAATAATTATTTTTCAATACTATTATTGAACAAAAATGGGGGGATACGACGTCAATTCAAAAATTCGAATAAGATTTTATTTAAATTACGGTAGTGAAACGCGCGTGCATGACATGTTTTTGAAATTCATAAAGATGCCATGAGAATGTGGCTGTTCGATGAGTAAAAAAGGAGTTTCATAATGAATTTCAGTACAACATTAGTACACCCGTTTGGGTGTTATAATGGTTATTATGACACTGGCTGTTTTAATGTTGGCAATAAGCTAACTGTTTCAAGAACGTTTATAGAGGATTTATAGCATGGGTGTAGATAATATTTATTTGTATTGATGATGATTGAAATAGTAAAAGACACAGTTGTAACGACACAGATTCTTTGTATATAAAAACATTAAACAAACTTGATTAAGCATCACACCCATTTAGGGAGCATGGCAGAGATGTTTACCATCCACATTTTATCTGTTATGTTTTAATCCCAAACGAAAATGAAATCATGGGAAAAGTGTTTCATAAACAACAAGTGTCCATTTACTAAATATCAATAAGAACAAAGTATTTGTAAAATTATTCAAACAAGCTCTCAAAAACATGTTAAAAACATTGTGATACGACACGAAGTCATGCAGATGAACAAAGATTTTTTTTTTAAATATTGTATAACGAAAACTATGTTATCCAGATACACTCCTAAGAGCGTTTTATAAACATTGAGAAAGATTAACTCGACATACACTGATTCTTTCATAACCGATCTTTAAGTTTCGTAGCTCTATATCTAATAAAATTGTATATAACGCAGAGGAAGAGTTGAGCGACGTGGGTATCAAGTCCGAAAGCCAACGGCAGAATGCCACCCGACCCCCTGAAATGTCCCTGGTAACGTCGCGCATGCGTGTACAAAATTCTACATTGATAACGAGTTCAACGCTTGTTTAAATAATTTCTCTGCGGTACTTAGCTTCATTAAACTTAGGTCCATTAAACATTAAGTTAATATTTTCTGCTCAGTTCAATTTAATTGCTAATGTATAACCATACATTTGTATCGAATTCTCCAAAACATTAAAATGCAAACTTAGTCCCGCAGGCTGTGGTATAACAGCTTCATGTTATGCTTAAGAAAGACCTTTATATTTAATACCATTAAAATCGGACGGGTAGGGTCTACATCCTCTCCTTTTCATTCAAAGGAACGCGATGAACATTTTACATGTGTATGGGAGAGGATTTATTATTGTTAAACGATCTTGATACGTAAAAGTATCTATACATAAACAAATTGTATTTTTTTTGTCTGAACATTGAAGATTTTTAAAGAAAATTTATAATTTTTATTTTTATTTTTGTCTGTCTGTACGTTTGTACGCGCATTACGCAAATACAACGGCTTGGGTGGGATTTTGAAGATTCTGTTAATTTTATCATTGTTAAGAAATTATAGGTCGTGGCAAAAGGTTTCCGTAGCTTAGCTGTTAAAATGGATACCCGGTATGCAGAAGTCGTAGGTTCAAATCCTGCCGCTCCCATAATTTTATATCGACATTTACATTTACATTATATTGGTATATCGATAATGTTTGATACTGTTGAATTTCAGGAAAAGTAGTAAATAGATTGTTTTTTGTTCTCTTTTGCCTCTTTGTATAATTGTGTAATACGCCAATCAGCTATTCGCGCCTTCGTTTTCAAGCTTTCTAGAGATTCAGTTGGTTCATTTGAAAAAGACATCTGGACATGTATGAGATGTCATTTTTATTACAGTTTGTTGCTGTAAGAATGCCAATACAAATATTTATATATTTGAATGAGCAACTTAAAATTATCCTAATTTGTACATTAAATTGAAAATACC
This sequence comes from Hypena proboscidalis, assembly GCA_905147285.1. Lineage (NCBI taxonomy): Eukaryota > Metazoa > Arthropoda > Insecta > Lepidoptera > Erebidae > Hypena > Hypena proboscidalis. The sequence continues at coordinate 8,721,238 of LR990126.1, read as the reverse complement.
CGTGGTCCCTGTAGCGGGTTGACTCACCTGGTCCATGGCTAAACCTCATCAAAATAGTCTACCCTGGCTCTGCGAGGGAGTGGTATATAAAAGCCTTCAATAACAATATAAATTGAATACCAAGAGTAACGGGTTTAGTTTTCAGCGGTCACATGCCTAATTAATCTTCATTTTAGTGTTTTGTCTGCAGTGTTTCTCATCAACGTGGTTCGTGTCCTGCTCACGAAACTCCATCCCGGTCCCAACCAACAAGCCTCTGTCGCCGCCAAGAAAGCTGCTCGCGCCGCACTTATTCTGGTTAGTTAACTTTATAATATTTAATTTTCCCAGCCTTATACCTTACATACCTTTCACTTTATTTTAATAGGCTCTAACTTGATATACAATATATTAAAATTATGATAGACAATGCAAATTCAAGAAATCACGGTTTCATTTTGCGATTTCTAGAGGCATTTAACATTTTTATAATTCAGCGCTTTAGCTATATACAAAATATATAGCTTAAAGTAGAATACATTTTCAATAACAATATTTGAATAAATACTCAGATAACCTAACTAATTTCATTTCAGGAAAGATCTCAGCGATACGGCTACCAATGTTAGTAGTCAGAGAACCTCAAGCCAGTTAGAGGTGTTACTATTAAGCTCTGCTCGGTATACATTTTTGCAATTAGAGTTATTGAATTAACCGCCGCCGCCGCAAGCTTTGCGAATGAATGAAATAATTTCATATTGCTCGCTGTATACATAAAATATTTTTTATTTTAATCCGACGGCAATTATTAATAGCGCGGGGCTATAAATAATTCCTGTAATCGCGGGGGAGTTCAAAAACATACATTCCATACACACAAAGCACATCCAGAGTCGGAACAAACTTTTGCAGATAAAATAAATATTTGTCCCGTGTGAGGATCGAACTGAGGGTTCGATCCTCAGATCCAGCGCGGCGCAGTAGAAAGCGGCGAGACAATAACTGCTTAAACCACAACGCTAACAATGCACTCGCACTCACATTTATTCTTATAACCTTATCAAAGGTCAGGTTAATAAACTTATTTTGTTTTCTCCTTTTAATTGTCTTCATTATTATAATTTTTAATTAAAGCGGGTACAAATAATAGCTAATGGTGCACGGCCGTTGCGAAATCGATTTCATGTTATAGTCTACTCGATAAGTTGAAAATGGTACAAAATAGAGATACTGGTCTTAAAATTATGTGCGATACCTCATTGGATTCGGAATGACGCCTAGAAAAATGTGCCAAAAGAGTGTATTAGCACATAAAAAATTGCAAAAGTTATAAACAATTAAAGATGAAAAAAAAATGGCATTTTGTTTTTGCCAATATTTCTTTAACGATTAATATTTAGGAAATTTCAAAATAAGATTCTGAAAAAAGAGGAAATTTCCAACAAAAAACTCATGACTTTTGAAACTCTATCTCCATTATTTATAATTTTAATTTAACGCTGAAAATAGGTCTGCGCGCGGCATTTTTAGATTGCACGCGTGGCGTCAAAAGCGAGTACGGCACATGAATTAATTTATTTAAGGTATTGAATATATTTCTTTTAATTTGAAAAAAATATGGTATGTTTTGAATACTATAAATAATTTATTCCCGTTGGAATTTCTACTTAAAGTTAATTTTTCAACAAGTTAAACAATTATTAACTAACGAAATTTTCTCGAACTACTGTCTTAATTGTAAGTGAAAAAAAATGCTTAAATAATGGTCGTAAAAAAATTTCGCTTCGTAGAGCCTTTCTTACATACATAATAAACAAGATCGTGTCATAAAAGTTAAAAAAATATTTATACTTTGTTTATAACAGTTTTTTTACTTGAACAACATTACTAGGATTTTTAAGTTTTTGTTAAAGTAGAAAAATTGTTAGAAAACGAAGTATAAATATTTTTTTAACTTTTATGGCACGATCTTGTTTATTATGTATGTAAGAAAGGCTCTACGAAGCGAAATTTTTTTACGACCATTATTTAAGCATTTTTTTTCACTTACAATTAAGACAGTAGTTCGAGAAAATTTCGTTAGTTAATAATTGTTTAACTTGTTGAAAAATTAACTTTAAGTAGAAATTCCAACGGGAATAAATTATTTATAGTATTCAAAACATACCATATTTTTTTCAAATTAAAAGAAATATATTCAATACCTTAAATAAATTAATTCATGTGCCGTACTCGCTTTTGACGCCACGCGTGCAACCTAAAAATGTCGCGCGCAGACCTATTTTCAGCGTTAAATTAAAATTATAAATAATGGAGATAGAGTTTCAAAAGTCATGAGTTTTTGTTGGAAATTTCCTCTTCTTTCATAATCTTATTTTGAAATTTCCTAAATATTAATCGTTAAAGAAATATTGGCAAAAACAAAATGCCATTTTTTTTCATCTTTAATTGTTTATAACTTTTGCAATTTTTTATGTGCTAATACACTCTTTTGGCACATTTTTTTAGGCGTCATTCTGAATCCAATGAGGTATCGCACATAATTTTAAGACCAGTATCTCTATTTTGTACCATTTTCAACTTATCGAGTAGACTATTATGGGTATTTTTATAAACCATTCAAAATTAAGACAAACTAAATATTTGAGAAGTAGGTATAATTTAAAGTAGGTACCCAGTTTTTTCCAAACTAATCGGCTTTTAAAGACATAACATCAAAAGGACGACATACATTCAGATGTAGGAGCACTCCCATTTTAGAAGTTGTACATTAAGATGTACAAGCACAACTTCGAAAATGGAAGTGCCATTTTTGCACTAAATTGCTTTAAAAGGTTTTCTAATTTGTTTGTCTTCTATGCAAGCTACACAGAGGCTTTTTCAATATTATAAACAAAAATAACTATTGTTTTTTCTCGACACAGATGTTTTAAAGCGACACGTCTGCAATGCTACAAACTACAAACTTGATGTACCTAGTTGACGTTTCAACGGGTTTATTCATCATAGCATATTCCGGGTGAATAAGAATATGATCGAGCATAATATAAGCATCCACTGTTGCGAGTGGCGTGACCTTACAATACGTGGCATTACAAATTACGAGCTACTTTAACATTATTTTGCTTGTATATTTTACAATCATTTCTATCAAAACTAAATAAAACTTATCAATCGCCTTACTTAAGGATTCTAAGTTTTACTTGATTCGGGAACAAATAATACTTTTTTTATACAACTGAGATTCAAATTTTCATCAGTGTCAAGTGAAACATCTCCACCATGGGGCCAATACCAGCTCAGTTGACGTTTCTATTATTCGCTTAAGTATATACTTAAGTTCCAGCATCGTTTCGAAATTACTTAACCCTTCTTTATTGCCTATCATATGTGTGACGGCGCCCAAAGTCAATATACCAGTCGCTATGACTTATGACTTAGTGTACCTCCAACACCCAGTGCTGAAATAAGTGAAGACAATGAGTCTTCACTTATTTCAGGGTTTAGTACCTAAAAGGTATGTGTCACCAGGCTGTATCTCATAACCCGTGATAGCTAGACCGTCACAGATGATGTTTAACTGTTGCCGCTATAAAAAGAATTACAATTTATTAAAAGAATTAACAAAAGGCAAATAAAATCAATATTTAAAGGAAGACTCTCATACAACAAACGTGATTTTGTTGCCGTTCTTATAGATAATGGATCGTGCGTAAGTCAGACTCGCACTTAGCCGGTTTTTTAATTAATTCTATTTTTTGAGATTTCTTGGCTTTCCTTTGTGGAAAATTTTAACTATTGAGACATAATGTAAATTATAGGCTTTGTTATACCTTAACCTAAACATAACAGGTGAAAAGTGGGTGTTGTACACCTCTGCCACACCCTTTAGGGTAATATAGGCGTGCTGTTATGTTATGTTATAGCTTTATGCGACTTCATCATTGCAAGCGATGATTACTTCGAATCACGTTTGGTACTCTCGTTCAGTAACTTTCGTTTTACTTAATTCAACATGAAACAAGACATAATAATATTAATATGAAAACGTAGTTTTCTTAATGACTAGTAGAGCCAGTACGACTGATTAGAACATGCAACACACATTTTGGCAGACAATGCAGATTAGTTATGCGCAGTCAGCTACTTTCAAATATCATTTAGATTGGTAGATGGTTTTTAAACTATGGAGTTACAGTTTAAAATTTAAGGCGGTTCCGATGACACAAAAAGATGTTATTTTCGAAATCAGTGCTGTCAAATTAGTAGACATCAGTTTCTAAATCTTAGGCTGTTTCAAAAAGTGTATTTGAGGGCCTGTATTATTATACATGTGCAGTACACGAGTTCGCCTCATAGTTATTAGGCATAATGTTTTTTAGCCTAGCGGTTATTAGCAGTGAACGGAGTAGGTAAATTGATTTGGAGTCTGGTATATATTAATATGGATATGCCTCGGAACTTCCGGGCTTTTGTAACAATTAAGATTATAGGAATTTCAAATATTGTAATGTGTGATATATCAAAATGAATAAGGAATGTTTAACCATTTTGCTGTCTCTTTAAAAAAACTATAGCATTGCTAAACTTGAGTAAAAACGTTGCAAACGTAAAATGGGATTCTACTAATAATAGTTACATGTGTGTGCGTGCAACGGAAGATGGTACAGTAAAGGATAGAAAAGGTGGACACTGCAACGACTCCAAGAAAAGGATAGGTATACTATAAAACAACAGTATGCCTTTCCTATGCATATGACGTGTTGTCCTGTTTATACAGTTATGATGCTATTGCTATTCGGAACGCAAAAAAACACTTTAGAAATACAAAACTTACAGAATGATTTGAAATATATCAAAGACAATTACTCTATTATACAACTATCAATAAAAGAATTACAAAACATAATTTGTCCCTAGCTGATTCACTTTTTGCATTTGACCAAGTCAGAGCTGTTGTTTCCGATTTTAATTCAGATAATATAAAAAATAAACTTGAACAAGTCATGCAGAGATTTAGACTTAATTAGGGAATGTTGTTAGGAAATTGAAATATGAGGCAAATCATCAAACAATTTTCTTAAAATACGCTCTATTAACATCTTCAGCTGTAGAAAGATCATTTTCTACATACAAATGGATCTTGGATATTAAAACAAAATTATACCTATTTATTTATTTTAGGCTTTATGTTTATTAGTATATATTTTAAGTATATTAATTAGTAGAATGATAATTAGATAAGTAAAATTTTTTGTTTGTAGTTTATTTTATTTTTGTTCTAAGTTTTTTTTACACCTGCCACAACTGACATAATATATCTGCATCACTTAAAGGTAACCCTAACCTATTGTCCCTAATAACCAGGGATCGGAGTAGGTATATGTATATGGAAAATCTAAATTGAGCAATAAAAAAATATGCCACTTTTGACATGTCTTTATGAACGTAGGGAACGTCGATATATACATATATTATTTAGATATAAAAGTTATTTAGATGATTATCTCAGTTGCTTTATGTAAAACTGACGAAATTGCGTAATAAGATTTTTTTTGCTAAAAGATAATATGGCAAAAATACTATGCCAAATTTTTATTATGCCAAACAAAGGTATGCCAAAAGAAATATGCCGAAAAATAAAGAACCGTCTAATTTATTTATTTATTTAATTTGTATGAAAGCAAAGAAAACATCAGCGTAGCTTACCACCCACACAATATATAAATACAGAAACAAAAAATTCTTTCTGAATTAATTATTGGCCTAGTTTCCATATATTTCATACACTTTATGATTTCACGTTAAATGGCCTAGTTGAACCCTTTTAGGTAATCAAAACGAATATTTTTGACGTAATACTTTATGCCAAGACAAACATCAGAAATCTTCCATATACCTAAAGTTCTTAAATGTACTGTCAATTGCACAGGAATCTAAATGGGATAGCGCATTAAAAGCCGAGAAATCTAGTTGACTTCAATATATCCTTACTGCGATTCTGCCTACTGATTGTCTAAATTTCCCTTAAAATCATGATAAATCATAAATATTATTATTGGTAGCGGTTAAAAATGATACTTTTCATTAATTTATAACAATAAGACGCAATTTCACCAGTTCCTGATAAGTTTTCAGATAAGTGCTGTTTTAATCTATAATTTTGTATGCAAATTTGACATTTCAACTGCCAAAAAAGTTCTATATCAGGGACTCATAAACAACTAGTGAAATTGGCCAATTAGTGGATATTAATGCGTCAGAAATACGTTTATAATAAAGATGTATTTTAGGTTAATTTTATAGGTTTTTAAGAAAGATACTTCGTTTGTTTCAATTTAACAAAAAAAAATCAGTGAAGCGCATTTCATATTATTATGTGTAGGTAACATTTATAGATGCAAAAAAATCTCCACGCTTTCAAAGCTTTTATGTCGCAGCGATAATAAAACCGGGTTGTACCTTTGCAAACATGAATATTCTCAATCTTCTTCTTCGTCGTGTCGATGGCTGAGACAAATTTTATTTTGACTTGCCATCGTGGTGAAAGGATTAGCCAATTCGCTGTGCAGAACTAGCGAATTGCCCAGGGTGCGCCGGACGTAGGGAATCGTTGTGTACGTCACTCGGGGAGGCTCCTTTCTTGCACCCCCATTTTCAATAATATCAATACATATATGTACTAACAACAGCTAAAATAATTTTATCACGAAAGTAGCAATCTTCATCTTATAATATTATGTAAAAAGTAGGCAACATATCGTTCTGTGTATGTCAATAAGCTTGATAAGGGTGTCATGACATCGATCGATCTTCGGTCGACACCTTTGGAACGTTCAAGATCACGCGGGGCCGTGCGGGCTACCCGGGTAACTAACGCTAATGGAGAATGAAAAAGCTCAGAGCGTTCATAGAGAAACGGGTACGCGCAACCCGCCTCTCTTTGTACACTGTGAACATTTCCGTATGTGTGTTTTTAGCGGGCCGCCGCGCCAGTCGCTCGGCGTGATCTTGAACGTGCCGTTAGATATACCTTAGCTCTACGGCAACGCGAATATATTTATATTGGAATGGATTAGAGGAATTTAGAACAATCATAGGAGCAGAGTTTCGGCGGTTTTGTTCTTAATATTATAGACAATTTACATAATATTTGTAAACCTTTTAGTAATTTAATTAACAGGCTTACAACAATAATTATATATACAATTGACAAATCTTAAAAAATCGTGAATGATATTAACAACATGCTTCTAGCGAAATTAGTACTGTGCTGTGCGTTGACTCGTTTTAAAATTTATTGTTATAAGAGGCCTAGTCATGTTATATCTATACCTACTGTAAAAAATGTATACTCTTGCCTACTTACGCCGTCTGCGCGCCAAAGCTACTTATGCGTCATAGCGAAGATAACCAGATTATAATTATAACGTATCTACGAAGTAATCGGCATTTAACTATACAAGGTGTAACAAAACCATCTTTACAAACCAATCCATCGATCAATATAAGAAAATTGTAAAGGTCATTCAACTAAGCATAGCAAACATAATAGACATGATGACTGATCTCCAGATATAAAATATATGAATACCTCAATTAAAATACAGGTAATCAGAAACCAATTGCTAGAATTTTTCGATACATTCTTCTTACTCATTTTATGATCATTCAAAGTTTCATGGCAAGTCCATTTTGAAACCATGAAATAATTAAAATAATATATGCAATATTTCGTATAACTATCAAAAAACAAACATAAATTCGCATACAACGTACAAGTTGGGGACGTCACACCTCATTACCCTTTTTTCTGAAGCGTAGGGCGGGTCTATTATAAATGTGAATTTAAACTTCTATTATCTTAGGCTGTTTATGTGATCACAATCATACAATTCACACTCCCAGAGTCAGAACAAATCTTTGTGGATCACATAAAGATTTGTCCTGTGTGGGAATCAAACCCTACACCAGCGCTGCGTTAACCACTACGCCAACCGTACTCTCAAATTAAGATAGTGATGTTTATAATATCGACAGGTATTTCTGTTACACACAAAAATAAAAAATATTAATCATGCCTATAGCGAAAAAAAACATCAATAATCAGGGATTTCTCTTAGAGTCATGCTATTATTACTGCTATTGATTAAGATTATTACTATTGATTATGTTTCGGGTGTTCTAATTTAGACAATCCATCCGACTGTATTGGAGTACCTAATACGTACAGAGTGGTAAATGTAGGATCTGAAAAGAATTATCAAGCGAGCATAAACATTATACTTTCTGTGTACGAAAAATAAGTGCTTATACGCTTGTTATGAATCGATGTGGGTATCACAAACTTATAGGTTATGGTCTTTACCTATGAAATTGCCGTTCTGCAGTATTGACCATTTCAAATCAAAATATTTTTTTTTTTGGTTAAGTAAAATAATTTCAAATTAATTTTATTTTAATAACATGGAATTCTTTTTTCCAAAAGTAGTCATTTGTTTATTGATTATTGTTACATTTTCATCGCATTTCTATCTTGATCGTCATAATGGATACGTTAAAAATTCGAGTAATTATGGAATATGAGTGCCGTCGTGGCAGCAACGCGGCACAAGCGGCACGCAACATCAACGACGTTTACTACGGAGCTAACACTACAAACCAACGCCCCACCTGTTATTTGATTGCTCGCTTCCGTTCTGGAAATTTCGACATGAAAAATTAACCTCGCGGTCGTCCGAAGACTTTGGTCGACAATGATGAATTAAAGGCGATTGTGGAAGCTGATGATACACAACCTAAGGCTGTATTAGCAGCAGCTTTTGACTTCAGCGTTAAAACAATATTGTTCCATTTGTGTCAAATTGGCAAGGTAAAAAAGCTTGACAAATGGGTACCCTACGAACTCTTTGATCGCCAGCGCAAAGACGCGTCGACGCGTGCCTTGCACTGCTCAACAGACACACAAATGAAGGAATTTCGAACCGCATTGTTACCTGCGATGAAAAAGGGATTCTGTTTGATAACTGCAAGCGCTTAGCAAGTTGGTTGGATCCTGGTTCAGCACCTAAATAATGCCCTAAAAGAAAACTTACCTCTTGAAAAGTGATGTCACTGTTTGGTGGTCTAACGCCGGTGTGAAGAACTGAACACAATGATGGAGAAGCTGGCACATCTCCAACCAGCATTGGTCAATCGCTCGTCTCCGCTGCTCCTGCACGACAACGCGCGACCTCATACTGCACAGCAGACGGTCTCCATGTTGCAAGAACTGGGTTTAGAAGTTCTCCGTCATCCACCCTACTCACCAGACCTTGCGCCTACAGACTACTACTTTTGCCAGAATTTGGATAACTTCTTGGCGGGAAAGAAAATCAATACCCGAGAGGCAGTACAAAATGCCTTTGAAGAATTGGTTGCCACCCGCCCAGCTGATTTCTTTAAGAAGGGCATCAATAAACTACCACTGCGTTGGCAAGATGCATTGATTGCATGGGTGATTACTTCGATTAATACAAATAAAAAATACAAACGGCAATTTCATAGGTAAAGACCTAATATTACCCCATTGTTTAGATACCGACTAAAAGTAGCTGCATACGGTAGTAATGGCGTGCAATTTTCGAAACAAATAGTGGCAGTTTTCATTTTCGGCATAAGTAAGGTTTTATTTTGTTTGGCTCACAGATCCCACTGTTTGGACTGCACTTCGTATTGATTCCTTTACGGCCATTACCTGACACACCCGGAGAAGGACTATACCAAGTTGTTTCGGCGCTACTGACTAGCCTACAGGTAACGATTTATTTATTTATTGTATTAGCAACATGTCATTATCGCAGTCCTTATCTTTAATGGAATGGTCTGTGCCCTATCATGCAGGTAAGAAGTAAACAAGTTGCATAATTCACAAAAGGACAATAGGTGTTTTTAATAAAGCATTTATACATAGCATAATGACGAGCTATCTACAGTTGCATCCGGATGTACTCGCCGTAAATTTTATTTTTTATTTATTTTTGTTTATGTTATTGTAATACGGGACTAAGGAGTCCTGGTTACTTTGTTACTTTTAATACGTGGGGCCAAAGCTATCAGCGCAGAGGCTCTATAATCATAACATAAAATCTGAAATGCGACACGAACCGACGAATTTATGTGTTCACACTATACAAGGTGTCCCACGGATATGCCACATGAAGGGGAAATATCTGAAGTATGTCGATAGAAAATTTTACTAAAAAATTCTTAATTTTATTATAAAAAATATTTAAACTACATTCAAATATTTTTGAAAATATGTTTACCTAATCGGCATCAAACTAGCCAATATCCGAATAAATCGCATTTTGTATTTTTGGAGCAGCAATGTTTTAGCTAATTAAGATCGAATCTAAGTCGCTAAACATTGTGGGAAAACGAACACTCTTAAATACAAGGAAAACCATGAAATCATAGGATTTGTAAAACACACAACACAATTCCTAGGTTGTAAGTAACTTTTTTTTTAAATAAGCACATCAGAAATCATAGAATTTGTAAACAAATTATAAACCCGTAAAAATACCTATGCAATGAGTAAATTAGTTGAAAGTAAGCTGAAATACTTTTTTTCGATTTAATATTTATCAAAGTATTATTATTATTTAAAATAACATGAAATTCAGCCATAAAATAAAATACTTTTCGTTAATCGTGGGCACTCAATTGTTAAAAAAAATCAAATTTACATTACCATGCTTGTTAGAGAGATTTAATTCTTATGATTGATGCCATCGATTTATACGATAAAGTACAGAATACTATTTTTCAGAATCAAGCTGGTTCGAATCGCCGGCGATACCATCAAATTTTTCGAATCAAATTTTATTGTGACATGATTATTATTATAACTAAGTACAATTTTTTATTTTTTATTAGTTCGGATTTGACACTATACGCACTATCTTTCTTTATATTTTTATTAATTTTATCATTTGAATCTATTGTTATTATCGTATTATTAGTATTGACATTATAATTCTATTCTATGTTATAAAAAGCTTGTAAATAATTTAATTTTATATATACTTATATATACTATGTTTATACTAATAATTTTATTTTATTTTATGTTTAATATTGACATAACACTAATCTTGTAAGCGTTTTGGATGCAACATCTGTTAGCTTGTAAGATGAAATGAATAAATAAATAAATAAATTTAAAAAAATGCAATTTGTATGCATTTAAAATTGTTTTATTAATAAAATAAAGTCGTTTTCCATTTTGTTTTTTTTTTTTGCATTTGCCAGCAAAACGGTAAGTTTTATCATAAAATATTATTAGACAACATTGTAGATCATACAATTATCTATAAAAACTAACTATTAGAATTTCCCACGTGCAATTCGTTGTATTAAATTATTGCTACTCCTGTTGTAGATAACTCAACCGAATTTAAAAGTGACACAAGTTACACTTGAAGAAAGAACACAGCTGTCACTATCATGTGTGTGTGTTATTTTGCTTATCCTGTCAATAAGGTTTATCTAACACCTTTTTTACCCGCGTGTAACCTTACTGCTCCACTCCCATGAAGTTAAACGTGATGTTAGATATTTTAAAACCTTTTTTACTAATTAGACTGCCAAATGCAAAATAATATATGAGAGCCGGGGGGTTATTCGCTTATTGAGATTTTGGTTTTTTAACAAATAGTTTCTGTCAATTAGTAATTCTTTCACTCAAAACATGCATTTTTGACATAACGAAACCACGGATTACTCTCCTGGTTACTTGCCTGATATTAATACTTACGCTTAAAAACTCATTTCAAAATAGCAAAAAAATAGAGTGCGTGTTATTACTAATGGCTTACGACAATAGGCAAAACTAAATGGAAATGACCAATTTGTAAATTATTAACTGATATTAAATTATTTCTTATTTAATAGGACGAGGAATATACAAATTTATCCACTTTTATTGTTGTGTTATAGTTTTAATAGAAGTAAAAATTATTTTGGTTTTTAATTTTTTACTGAGTTTTGCGCACTGTATTAGTTAATGATGTTTTATCTGTGGTTGAAATAACTTGAGTCGTAATAAAAGGTTTAATGGTTTTATGATTATTAGCTAATCCATACATATAATAAAATTTGAAATTATAAATGCCTGTTCATTAAAGACATTTAAGAAAAAAATAATAAGAGGAGACTAGAACAGCAGTAGAAGCCGAAACATATTTTTTGGATTTTTGTCTGTCTGTAAATATGTTCATAATTATAGGTAAAGTAAATAAAATAAATATTGTAGATGAATTTGGGATAGATTTTTTGGCAATTTAACTCCCAAAGGGGGTAAATTATGGGTTGCAATGGTATAAGGAAGGTTTCTCAATTTTGAAATATATAATAACTCAGAAATATCGAACTTAACGGGGATGAAACCACGGGCAGAAGCTATTTAACAATAAAATAATACTTTTTAAACTACATTTGAAATTGATGTAAAGAGTGAAATATAACTTCTACATTTTTAAAAATATATTTGAAAGTGAAAAGACGCCTTAAAATTGCTGCCTGCCACTTAAAAAAAAAAAAAATGTATTTTTAGTATTACCTTAGAGGTAAAATTTGCGGCCGCTTACCGTGAGGTTTCGCCATGTAGCTATAAATAGTATAAACACAAAATCATAAATTAAGTTTTTGGGCTTTCAATATTTAACTTGAACATTCTCCATATATTTATTTATATAACTCCTTTGCCTGCCACCTCGTTTGCGTGGAATTCATTATAAATTAGTAATAGCTACGCCCACGCTTTGACCCGCATTAAACCTTACAGCTCCATTCCCGTGACGTTTAGCGTAATCTCAAATATCAGTTCAATATTCAGTAGTTCGCGAGAATAAAACAATAAAATAAACGAACTGACTTTCGCTCGCGGATTTGTCTGCGTGGTAGCTAAATAAATTAAAACTGATTTTATAAATAAGTATCGAGCAAATAACTATAACATTATATTAAAAATATTGTTGTTATGACATTAAAATAAAAACAGACAATTCAATATTATTGATTTGTATTGATAAAACCTTCTTGTTGACACCTACTAAAATGCATGTTTACTCTGTGGCAACTAATGTCTTTGGCTGAAGCATAGAGTACATAGAAGAAAATTGGAACGTTTCATTACAACAAAAAGCATATAAATAGCTTTAAACTGAATTAAGAAAGCAACAAATTCAAACAATAAAATTCAAATTATTTAACTGATTATATCAATAGAAAATTGTACACATAATAACAACAAACACAATATAAGTCATTATGGTAAGAGGTATTTTCGGAGAGATTTTCTCTTTAGTATAAAACGAGTGCATAAAATTAAATAAAATAAGAATGGAACGCGATGTGATGGAAAAAAAAGTTATCCTTATTACAAAACAAATATCTAAGATCAAGACAGTATTTTAAGACAACTATAAAAACGATAAATAAATGTGATTTTCACTCTTTGCTTCTGCTATGTACAGAACTTCTGCTAAAAACAGTGAGTATGCGTATATATTATATATTATAATTTCTACTTAGTCCTCCGTGACACGATGAAATGAAATCTCTCACTTGTGTTGTAATGTTTTTTGTCTTTCAGGTGCAATACACGAATACAGCACACCTATATTATAATAGTATTATGATAAAGATGATAGCGGCGGGTGATTTCAGAGCTAAATATTGTTTAAGACTTAAGTTTCATCAGTGCAAGCCTAGCGAACATTAGAAGAAAATAAATGTTCCTGAAATTCTGTAAAATAATAAAATTTTCAAAACTTCTGATTTTTCTTTAATATATTATTACTTCTCTCACATAATTATCATAAACATAGACACTACGTTACGTACATAAGAAATTATAAATGTAAACTTTAAATAAATTAATAAACGTGAATACAGAATGTAAGCAGTTACATTATCTGGTGCATAACCTGTATTGTCCCATTGTTGGGCAAAGGTCTCCACCATCCTTGAAATGGAATGAATCAGGTTTTCATTTTTTATTAAATTAAGTAACTAGATTTGAACTACGTCGATAAAAAGCACTTACCCGTGTGCCAGAATTCATTAAAATTTGTTTAGTTTGGCGAGAAAGAGGAAGCCTACAACCTAGCTACATAATATTATTGTTTCAATATTTTGAAGATACATTATTTTCATTTAGTGCTTTTTATATCCCAGACTGGCATAATTCGTGCTACTACTTGTCATATTTATTAGTTTTCGTATGAAAAATCTCGAGATCTATGACTGAAAATAATATGACCTAAATTCTATTGCATTACGTATTTAATTAGTATTTTATGACATACATAGTATTAAACAGTTATTGATTTGTTGTATAACGTTAATCTGAAGTAAAAAAACCTTTTAAATATCATTATTTTATCTCGCCAAAGTACAAGAAATTACTAAGAAACTGCTCCATGACCAGTTTCCGATTTTGACATAAGAAATTGCGTTACTTGCCTGTAAAGCTGTCAAATCTGCTAGAGGATAGTAACTGGCAAGCTGTCAATTTTTTTGCCAAGCAGTTATCAACCGTATCAGTATGGAAATAAGGATGTACTAAATCCGAGATGTACCGGTTACTTGCCAAACTATTAGTCGATTTCGAAAGCGACTGGAAATTAGTCACATTTACAGAATAGCATTGCCGACCAGGCATTCCCGAGATTAGCGTTATCAAACAAACCCCCAGCTCCCCTCCCTGCTCTACCCTCACAGTTAATATAATATATGTAGGCTATGTGTTGTACCAACCTTTTGTTTCTGAAATCCATGCAATATTCGAATTCAATCTTTCCACAGCTCACTCTAAAAACTCTTAAATTAGTAATGAAACTATTACATTCATCAATCGTTATATCTCAGGAACTGTGGCATTGAGGGACATTTTTCATAGATGATTATATAATTTACCATTTTGTCTGAAATAATCTTATGATAAAACTACATTTTACGATACTCCAGAATATGGGGTAGGTGACAGAAAAAAAAATCATGCCCACTTGTAATGGAGGTACTCAAAAATTCAATATTTGCAAGATTTTATTTTACCACTTTGTGGACATAGCAACCTTCAAAATTTCAGTCTCGGTGCTAGGCCTTGTACAGACAGACGGACATCGCGAAACTATAAGGGTTATTTGTAGTTACTACGAAACCCTAAAAATAAATCAAATAAAAAGAAAAGCAATAAATCTCAGTGGCTTAATACATCTAATTTAAAGCAAAGGGATGTTTAAGTTAATTACAAGGCTTAAGCGTAACAACACCTAGCAGTTGCTAAAATATAAAATTACGTCGCCATATTTACTTCTACGAGAAGAGAATTTAATTTCATCACATGTAGGAAAACACAGATAAACAAATATGCTGTAACGCAATGCTGCATGTCTCATATAGTTTTTATTTATCAATCGATAATATCGCAATGCGCAATGATCAAAAGTAATGATACTTTTGATTAGCATTACAATCGAAATGTAGGCACAATATGTCATTGTGATTGCTTGCATCTAAAAATATTTTGTGTAATTAAAGGATGACACAATAAGGCAATAGTGCCATAAAATAAACCGATTTTTTTCATACCACTATCTCAAGCTCTTTGTTCGTAACTGGCTTCAAGTTCGCAGTGTAATAGTTTTGTTTTTTGCAGGGTTTATGTGTGGCCATACTGTTCTGCTTCACCAACCACGATGTCATGAATGCTACCAAGACGTACCTATCTCGATTCCAACGACCAAACGAGGCGATAGCTATGACTGGTAACCCAATCCCCTTAACTGGGTCGGTTTTACAGCTTTTATTATTATTCAATGTGTTTTCGCATCTATCTCCTTCTTCTTAACCTTACTAACTCTTGCGAATCACATGATACATAAAAAGCGCCTATGTGGCCTTTATCTATTATAGTCATCAATCCATTATATGGTTGTTATTAACAATGGTTTGGTTTCTCGAGTGACATTTTATTCATAATAAATTGTTTTAGACAACATTTTTGACTTTACATTCATATCAAAGCCGAACCAAATGTTAAATATTTGTAAGGACAATACTGTTATACAATAATATACAAAACCCATAACATAAAATTTTGTAGCTGGCCGCGGTAAAATTAAAATATGACGTCACTATTACCTTTTGTCCTTTTTATGAAAACTTTCGAGATTTCAGTGCAGAAAAGCGCGATTACCGGTGTTATGAGCAAGGTCTTGTTGTTAATAGCAACCGTAACATGAATGACGTAATCTGACTATACCATGGTCTAAGAAGATAGAGGTGTGCGCGTTTCCGTTTATACCTACGAAATCTTGACATGAAGCAAGGAGTTGCCGTCACATTTAGTTTACAATTATGTGTCACAATAGTTTGTAATTATGTGTTAGATTTGGCCATATCGTGTTTTCTTATATAATAGACTTATATAATGGACTTATATAATAAGAGGTTTTTTTCCAAAAACTGTGATTGTCGGCTTCATGTGACATTGTTGGCAATTTACAGTTTTATATATAAGAGAAGCAAAATTACTGCACAGTAAGAAAGAATACGGAAAAAGACGGCAAAGGAAATATAAACGATGGATTATCATTACTTAGGCGTTGGAATATTACCAATCCTGGATCAAAGGTGCATATTAATGATCCTGATATCAGCTGTCATAACAATCCTGGGCAAAAGATGTAATAAACATTCGCAAAGAGTGTAATTCTTACCGTTTCCGGACAAAAAGCATAATTATCATTAGGTACTCGATGAGGTTTTGGTGTCATATTTATATTATATTATATTGATTGTTTTAAAAGCTGTTTGTTGCCCAAAATAAATAAATAAATAAATAACCGTTACTGGACATGGGGTATCATTACTTTTCCTGGGACTTCGATGTTATTAACAATACTTAGCAAAAGGTGTCATTACCATAACTTAAATGTTTTATGGACAAATAGACAAATTATAGCTTATAGAGCATACACAATTAATAACAGTTTTCAAATCATCCGTTTCATAAAAAAAAAAGAAGAAACTTACAGCCAGTAAATAAGGTACCGAGATCAAAAGGCCCTTACAACTCCAGAGTCAAAACTTAACCTTAATGAAAATACTATCCGTAAGGATTATCGTTAAATTAGTCCTGCTTCTAAACAACTCAAGCCAGATCCACTTATTTCCAGTGATTACTCGTGGCTAAACTATTTTGTCAAACTGATTTCGCTATAAGGAACAAAATTGCCTGTCGCCAAATAAGGTTGGCTGTGAAAAATATAATTTTCTTGGAGTTTCACTACGAGGAATTTAATTTCCTTGTGGTCATTTTAAATATACATTAGATTGTGTACATACTTGACGCAAGGCAATTAAACTATAGTATTTAATGGTATTTGCTTGACGGTAAGACGATTTAGATGGCAGTTGATAAAATTGTTGTTTATACACCTGAACAATACTCTGGTAATAAAATCAAATAGCTGATCAGGAGGTAGAAGTTTGATAAGCATACCATGTATTATCAAGTGTTCTTACGATAATTGCCGAGTGTTTAGGTGGTTTATTGGTGGTGGTGGTATTTGACGCATATTGTCACCTTTCCCGCCGACGTAACTGTTATTTCATTGTTTTGGAGAGTATAGGTCGCGTCACGTAAAAAGAACGCTGGAAGAAAGTGGTGGGGGGGGTGTTTGCGCATTGGTACACTCGCGCACGAAAGTACTAGCTACCTATTGTTTTATTTTTGAACTAGCTTGTCGCTCGCGGCTTCGTATATTGGTTTTCGGTAAGTACATTGCAAAATTTTTTAGGTAAAATATCATTAAATAGAATTTAAAACATGTTTAATTTAGTTTAAAATGTTTAATCTAATTACAAAAAATTAAAGTAATATTGATACTCCTTCCTTTAAGTCGTCGTTGGTGACGTGAAAACCAGATAAGGACGCGGTCTTCGCAACTTGCCTATGGTAGGCAATTCTTTTTCAGTGACGTGGAAATTGTGCATGATTTTTTTTTATAACACCCTGGTCAAAGTTGTCAATGTCTGTTATTGGTTTTTGTTTGATTCTTTTATTTTTGCCAGGAGTTCCGAAGACAGTAAGGAACTCTGAATCTTTTGAACCTTTTACAATTCGTCTCACTGTAGACTCAGAACATTTTGTTGCCACTGCGGTCCGTTTCATACATTGTTTTAAATTATCAACTGCATTATTATCAGCCTCTCTCTTCATAAAACAATATACGTCATAAATCATTTTTCTCACTTTTCTGTGAAAAACCATTTCGTAAATAAAAACTTTTGTGCGCGATGGTATTTTGAGAACGAATATAACGTGGACACAGTTGACTGATGAAACAATAGCGCACCGGCAAGCATGCGGCGTGGGACCCGCCTGCCCCGCGCCGCACCTCATACCGCCAAACAGTCCGAAAAATCGCCTAAAGCGCAGCTTGACCGCCAGCGTTCTTTTTACATGACGCGACCTATAACTTCTATTTATTGCTTCAATCAAGTAGCCCAAAACGTACCGTAAAACATTCTCAGCATAACCGTAATCATTACGATACTAACTAGTTTACGATAATAAATTACTCCAATCACTTAATTCAGTTCTGTCCTGAGTTTAACGGAGTTAAAACACATTCATAATTGATTAAAATCTGCTACTAGCACATTTCTTTTTCTACAAACCTACTGTATACCTGTCGGCTGGTTTGAGTTTAAAATTCAAACTGTCTTGATGGATGAATCGCGTAAATCATGATATGAAAGAGAAGGGAGTGAGTGTAAGCGAGACAGCTGGCAGAGGAGATTGGATGAAATAGAGGTTTTGCACCGACCCCAAATATAATGGGATAAAGGCAGGAAGAAGAAGACTTCACTTACGCAAATCTGAGAATACGCGGATACGTTTTATATTCAGTTTGAACTCTTTTTTTTACATGGCTTTCTAAGTGCATACTGTCCATTATGCATAAAAACTAGATTAAAAAAAATTAACTACAATAAAATCATTGATTTATATGAAGCGTAACAATATATTATTATTCAAAAAACCTGAACTTTGATGCATTTTTTGTGTTCGTCAGTGTAGGTATAATAACTGTTTCGAACGTCTACAAAATGTAATTCGTTTTTTTATTATTTAATGGTTAGCACCGAGATAAAAAACCATTCGTTTAGAATTCCATTGCATGTCTCCGAAGATTTTCATCAGATTCTGCTAAAACATATAAAGTTAAATACATACGAGTCGAATACTTAAGTAGGTTAGGACGTTAGTTACTTAGGAAGGTTTAATAATTAAGAAACATTTAGTAGTAGTAAAAATTTAGTACATAATAATATGTATTGCAAATTCTGTTGTAGAGTAAAAATATAACTATTACCTATGTTATAGAAAAGTTACGAATTTTGACAACCTGTAGAAGTAGTAGTTGTTCACTAGTTTAGAAAACGTATTTTATATCTCAACTATAAATGTTTTAAGATATGTGTGAAATCTGGGTATTATTGTAATAGCAACAATTAACAGGATAATTTTAGCGGAGGAAGTGACAATAAACGCACATCACCCCGAGAGGTTAAAGTCCTGAAACTCTGTAATAGTTTGTCCCAATGCACTTCTTCATTCTTATATGTGCACGGCTGCTTCCTTCTTCTCTAATACTGACTAACATTTAAAATCCTACCTTATTTTACCAAAAATAAAGCATATTTTCCATTTTTCAGGAGTAACCGGGGGTGAGAGCTTAGTGAACACAAGGGACCACGTTGTATGATATTTACTGAATTTCCGATTTTACATATTATAACCTAGGTTAACAGGCATTGTATTGCCGATCAAATATACTCAAAGAGTAAACTGCACCTATGACTTTTATTCACCCATTTTTATCATAAAATGCCTAGTTTTGAACTCTTCCATTATGTTTCGTCTAATAATATTTTAAAAAAAATCTTTTTTTTAAATTAAACTAGTCTAATAACTTAATCTAAACTTAATAAGTCACTGTCAGAAGGATGACCCGGACTGACCAGCGGGCCCACCCGGACCCCACCAAGCGACCCGGCTGTCTTAGCAGCCGGCGGTGATACCTTCAAGACAGGCCAATGCCTGGATTGATTACTGAGACCCCTAGAAAGTCTACGAGAAGAACCTCGAGTAGTTTTGTCAGAAGGCCTCGTACCCAAAATGCTGGCAATATTACCGTGTTGTATTGCGATACTAAGCCGCTAGCCGAAATATAAGCCAGCATTTCGAGAACGAGTTGCCTTAGTTAGACGCCCTGACAACTCTAAGTATAGACTAAAAGTGCTACGGCCCCAAGGTTAATGTATCGACCGTAAAAGGCGCAAACATGAAAGAGCTATCAAGTGTGCTATATTTGCGCCTCTTGAGGCACTTAGCAGAATCAGCCGCCGCGCCAGCCCAAAGATGGGTCCCAGGAAGATGAGACAATGTAAAGGTGTCTAAGCAAGTAGCGTCCCACACTAAAGGATGGCCCATCTCTTCTCCAAGGCACAAGAGTAATTTCATCTCTTACCGTCGTCACGCATGAGACCACTTTAATCTAAGATAGCCGTTTAGTTGGCGGTAGCAAAACCCTGACGGATGACGTCGTTAAGGCTGAAGTGGCTTGAAATCCTGCCGGCGCTTCCAACGCAGGACAATCCATGGTGACCAAACTGGTCCACACTGATATTCTTAAACAGGCATTATCCAATAAGGTGCAACTATTGTGCGATGGTAGGGCATGTCTATAAATATTATTATAGACAGATGGCATTACTGTTTTGACATTTGCATTAATTCCGAAAAAAAATGGTTACAATTTAGTTATCTAAACTCTTGTTGTTTAGAAACTTTGCAGTCACACTAATGAGAAAAAAGTGATAATTAAATATAATTTTGTTTTTCGTATATTACCTAAAGCTACTCAAATATTTGCATCTAGTGGTCAGCATTTCATGTTGCTGAACTGATGCTGGAAGGTACAACTCCTCAACGGTTGGGCGCTGTCTCCACGAGCGAGTGAATCGCGGCGATATTATCGTCGTGCCACGTATTTCTATACACTCTTTATGGAGCCATCTCCACACGGCGATATTATCGCCGCGATGCGACGAGTGGCAACAAGCGTGCGAAACGTCATTACATCGTCGCTAGCCCGTCGCTACTAGCAGCGGGCTCGCCGCGCTCTCGCGACGAGCGCGCAGCGGGCGCGCTGTCAAACGTAACTGAATTCTTTCTTTTACAACGCGTCGTCAAGGAAACGTGGCGATACCGTTACGAGTCGCCGCGGAAACGCTGCGATTCCGTTACGACTCGCGACGATACGCGGCGGAATTATCGCTCGTTCGTGGAGATTCGCCGACGATATAAGGGCGGAGTCGTCGCGATTTTCTCGCTCGTGGAGACAGCGCCTTAGGAGTTCGGTAATAATTATTTAAATATAGGCACCTTAGGACCGTTTACTGTATTATTTCAAGTTGTACACAGAGATAAGGCGAGACGTTAAATATTACTTAAGTATCTCTTACTTTTTAATGCAATTTTTGTAATGTAAGTCTGTTTTTATGTAAAAATATTTTTAAAGAACTACCTTACGATATCTTACAATATGGGGTAGCCGACAGAAAAAGTTCTTCCCCATTTCACATACCGAAGAAAATAATTCTTCAAGATGTTATTATACCACTTTTTTACATTGTTAACATACATGAGAAATTTTCGCTTTCTAGTACTAAAAGTTTCGACGCTATGCCTCGAACAGACGGACAAACGGACAAGGCAAAACAATAAGGGTTTCTTGTAGGTACTACGTAACCCTTAAAAGGAAGGAGACCATATTGTGACGGATACTAAATAAGAACTCTTTTAGCTCGTCAGTGATTTATTTTGCGAATGACATGTCCTGGTTTCTTAGTTATTTTAAACAGTCTACGTATATACGTATATTTTCATTTCTACAAACTAACAACTGTAAAAATATTGAATTAAACATAAAAAAGGATCTTTATGAAAACTTTTATACACACCGATTTTACGTATGTGTGTAGGTACACTTCGAGCCCGCTACCCACACAATTACAATGTTACAAATTGTGATATCTTTTGATCATGAGTCATTATATTGTCACTACAATATCACACAATGAACTCCACCATATCAAGCGACCGCGTAAATGCAATGTCTGTGCAAACAACTACTCAACGCAACTGTTATCGTCTTTCAATATGAAACTACTCTATGTCGAGAACATTTTCTAGCTAGGCAAAGTAAGTTTGACATTTTTATACCTACAGAAAAATAATAAATAATATGAACTAAGTCACAATCATACATTTTTCTTACTTAAGCACTAATCGTGTTAATATCAGCTTCATTGTAAAGTCTTTACGTAGTAAAAGTATTGTTACAACAATATATTGTACGAGTCAGAAATTTACCTAATCGTTCTACTTCAAAGGAAGACATTTTATTCATAAAGCGCCAATCCAGCTTGCACTTCATAAATAACGGATCTCTACATCTACAATACAACATATACATGTAAAAATTCATTTTGATCATATTTAATTGATCCTGAGACAACAGTTAATGTCTTCTAATTCTGTCTCCCTCTGCTACAATATAGTTTGAGTACCAACGAGATGTGAACCTTATCATAGATTCATCTACTCTTAATATCTATCTTAATCTCAACTTATGGATCTTATTCTTAACTGCATCAAAATAGATTCTTGCTGATATCTTAGTTTACTGTTAGCTCGATGAATGTCCAGACTGAACATCTACATTGGAATCTAAATAGAACTCAGAACACAAATTTCAACGGGATCCTAATTTTTCATCTATGTTCCATGCAGTAAATCATGCAGTAGAATTTTGCAGTATCCGAGCATATTCCATAAAATGTCATAGCACAGCTGTTTAAACCTCGACCAATGCCTAAGTATATCGATTTAAAATCCATTCATGAACACGCAAATACACTCAGCAGTCTGTGACACATCTATCTAAAATGACGCCGGTTTCTACAAGGATCGCAAAAGTGATGAAAATAGCATAGAGAACCAAAAGAACGCCTCCGAGAGATTTTCTTAGTGTGAATTTTCCAATGAACAGAGTGAGCCACAAGCTGGCGACTGCGACGAGCAAGGAACCGACGACGAAGTCAATGCCAGCGGAGTTGATGAGCACAGCAGTCTCATCTGCGCCTTGCGCCACCAGAGTCAATGTCCTTATGAGCCATGGCAGACCTAGCGCGAACAAGATAGCCAGGGAATTGGCACCAAGAGCATTGGAAACACCAATACCTCCTTCACCTGAAACAATACCAGAATGCTTAATTAATTATAACATTTTATTAACATCCAGGCAAAATACTTTCGTCAATGAAATATAATATAGAAGTGGACTAAAACAATAAAATACAGCAGGGTGAATCACGGTGAGATTACTACTGATTGCAACTGTCCCCCTGCCAACCACGCATTAAGGTAATCATTAATATCTATTCAATTGATATTATAAATTATATGTATAAAGTATCTTATCAGTAATAGGGTACATATTTAATATTATAATCTTGATGAACACTAAAATAATTATCTTAATAAACTTATCGTGTTAAAATAAATTAATTAGATATCGTAAATCGCTATGCAAACAGTACATTCGTCACACCAAAATATTTAATATTTTATCACTGATTATTCACCCTATATTCGCTTTAAGCAAGTACGCATATTCACAAGCTAACTGAAGTAGCTAAACGCAAAATAAATATGAGGCCGAAAATGTATCTCTACAAAACTCTAGACAGACTGCAGATACAGTTTCATTGCTTGCAATGCAGTCCGTCTGTTTAGTTAGACCTTAACTAAGGGCTAATCGATCCACCACGGGCCGAGCTAAACGCTCTGTCCCATTCTCATATTGAACGAGAGAGAGAGGTCGAGAACCGGATTAAGTATTAACCGTGGTTTCAGAATTCTAGCGAAATTGGGCTACGTATAAATCTGCAGTATAAGGCGAGGTTTCTGACCAGTATAAAAGTGCGGCGTATGTGTCAAAAAACAGATGCTTGTAGCGTGCAAACAAGAGTAATTCCAAATTTTTATTGCTGTTTTTGTTTAATATTTTAATTTAAAAAAATCACATCTGCCTCCCTATGTACTTTTACAATACCAAATCATCAAATTAAATGCTTCTTAAGTTGCGAGTATTAAATCTTGTATATTGTGTTCAATAAACTTATTACCATCACAAATTCACGACTGTTTGTTTCGCCCTTGTGTTAGGTAATAAAAAATGAATACGGAAATCCTCACCATAAACAAGATTCGCTGACTAATACAGATATTTCCTAATTTTTTTGCAACAATTTATTAATAATAATAAAAAATATTTAAGTGAGGATTATTACTATCGTGATATTAAAAAAATTATCAATATTTTTATTCATTCCACGAATTTAGTGCAATCAAACACGTGCATCGTTTTTAATGCTACCAAAACGGACGAACATCTGATTATCCTGATTTTTATATAAAATGTGCTAAGCTAAACTGCTAGAACAACAGGTTTTGAAATAACTGGTCAAATCAGACTATGTAAAATAAATATAATTAAAAAGCAATTGTAAACAAACGAATGCGGAAAATGATCTATTAACCAGAAAAATTCGCAAAGGCAAATATTTTTTACCTTTTCAGCAATAGAAAGCTTCTTTGCAAACACGATATTAGTGAGTAAAACTCGTTTTTACTCGTGAGAATTAGATTTTTCGTTATCATTATTGTTTTGCTCAGTAGTCTAATTTAATAATTTGCTACGCTCATGATTCAAATCCTAGACTACTTCGCAAACTCATGATTAAAAACCACACTTAAACAAAATATCAAACTTGCCTCACTAGTACTTCAAATAAATATTTTCTTTCGCGAAGCAATTGCGGAGCATAGCAAGTTATAAGCATACAAAAAAGTGACGTGGGAGTACTTAAAAAAACGAAAATATTTGTGAGGATATGCGCATGTTTGTTACTTTTTTACACGTATACTGCCTGATGGATATCGATGAAATTTGGCAGACAAGTAGCTCATAGCCTGAATTAACATATTACATATTACAAATGCTACATTTTACTGACGTACAGCATAGGCAGAAGCGCCTTGTAGATAACATTATTTGACGCTGAGGTCGCGATTTAGATTCCCGATCAAGACAAATCTTTATGTGCATAAACATGGCGGTTTGTCTTGGTCTGGAATACATAATGATTATACATATTAACAATACATATTTACAAAAGAATATTATATATGTATTAATATCAGTTATTCTAGTACCCATAGCACAAGCTCTGCTTAATTTGGGAATAGATGGCGTTGTGAGTATTTCGGGTGATATATTTATATTTATATATTTATTATATATTATGTATGTGAGAATATTTTAATGTCAGTTACTCAATCAAGCTACAATCCCTAAATAAATGCAATTTGAAACACAGGGTGTGTATATACTTATAATCAAGATAAAAAAGAATTTTACGCGGACACTAGTATATTTAAATAATTCTAATATTAACTGGTAGTCGTAGGTTCTTACCTCGCCTTGACATGATGAAAATGGAGCAAGCCTCAGGGAGACATCCACCGAACGCCAAAAATGTCATGCCCATTACTGATTCGGGAATAAAAAACGTGTGCCCTGTAGATAAAGAAATAGATACAATTATTATATGATAATGAATGGAATTATAATGGACAACAAAACGTAGAATTACCACTTTCGAGCGAGTAATCGAATAAAACTTTTTTTAAGTACCTATATGCAACGTGTAGGCTCTTTTCACCATCGCATCGTTAAGTTTCAATTTTGTTTAATTAGTATTATGCAAAAAAAAATGTATAATGATAGTTATGTCAAGTGAAGTGGCATGCCATAAGAGTAGTTATACTAAAAATCATTATACGGAATAATATTATGCAAAAAAAAGGATTCTTTTATTAGTGTTCATAGATAACCAATCAATCAATCGCCGGCACTAAGTAATGTTGCTTACACTACTAGTCTCGTTAACTAGTGTTTGCAAGAAGTAATAAATACGAAATATACAAACCTATGACAGTCATACACCACGACACGCAGTAGGAGTTTGCTCCAATCCAAACGATGCACATGATGAAAGAGAGAGGATAGAGTTTTCTATTCCTAATAGGTGATGGAACAGTCAGGCCCAAAACCAGCTTCAAAGGCCACGTGTAGAGCCACCATATTTGATACCCAATACTCTTTTCTTTTGGATAACTAAACAAGCTGCTTTTCAGTGTTGTTTCTTCTAAAACAAAATTCACTTGTTAGAAACAACTCTTTCGGCACATAATTTACACAGGAATAGTCCTACTAGGTACTGGATACTCGTCTCATATAATGAAACTGATTGATGGTGACGGTAAGTCTGAGACGATCGGTACGGGTTTGGGACGGAGAATCGAGAACAATAATAAAACATTAAAATACAGAATGTCTTGAAATAGCTTAATAATTTTTGAACGAAGAAACTACAAGAATATACAGCTGCGCCTCAGCGGCGTAAATTGACATTTATTATTGTTAATATTTGATTGGATGTCGATCAAGCGATAATCTAGTGGACGAAGCACATTCTTTATTACAATAGTGTTTTACAAAAGAACAACATCATGTCTATCACATCAGTCAATTCAACATACAGGTAACAACCCGACATACAGGTATAAAAAAATACCTATGTGTTCGTACTTTATGGTTCAATTGACTGAATAGGTTACGTTGTTTGAATTTGCTCTACTTTTCGAGATATGTCATGTTACCGAGTAATTTAAAATTAGGAAAAATAACATTAATTAGAGCAATCTAACATTAATTATGGTAGATATGATATTCGGGACTGATTTTTCGCAGGCAACCCTATACCATCGTGTTCATAATGAAATAACCTTTAGTTTCAATTAATTTTAATTCAATAATCAGACCGGTGCAAAATGCTAGTATCGATTTACCTGTTTATACCTGGCTACCCGAGAGTCGTGACCGGAAAAGAATAGGCAACCCAACGTTTGCATATTCTATGGGCTTCAGACTTTCGATTGGTATAGAATTTGTCTAATAATCAAACCGGTGAAATGATAAAAAAAAAATATTTTTAATTATTAATTAATCATATTATGGACTTAAATTTGTTAGCCAACCCATATGCAATATATTTATTGACATATTAAATGAAATATATAATACGTTTCATCAAATAAACATCTCGGTGAAGGTCGTTGTATACCGGGATCTTAGACTATTTTGTGTTATTTAAAAGTCGCCATAGGTATGTAGGATATAGTTGGAAACATTAATAGATGTCCGCATTGACGATTTGAATAGACTATCGTAATATTTTTAATATACGACTTTTTAACAACACATGTCTTCAGATATTATTCAAATTATATTCGAAGAAAGAGATAAATTTTAAATATTTGTAAGGCATTTCTTACCTTCTTCTATGACCGAGACCTTTTCAGGGTTGCCATTATTAACAACGTCTGTGAATCCTTTATTATCCAAGCCCTCTTCAAGAGATTTTTCATTAGTAGAAATGACTTCAACTGCAATAAAATGATAGCATTACAATGTAAATCTAAAAAATACCTTTCTGATTCTAACAACTATTAGTATGGTAAAACACAGGTAATTTAAACTAGTCATTCAGCTAGTGTCCTAGTCTACTACATAACTGCTATTTATGGATTACGTACCTTCAAAAGTGTTTTTTTTCTTGCATAAACTGTCTACAATTTTGTCATAAAGACGAAACAGTCTCATACTGTTAAACATGACGATGAAGTACAGAATGTAAAGAATCCCCAAAACAAGTGCTTCGTACCATTCTATCTGGCCATCCCACACGAATGCGACGAGAACGCTAACATTGAACATATAGATGAGCACGTCTCTAGTCACGGGCCGTCTCTCTATAGTAATGGGCTGAAACGAAAAACATCAATTTACTGGCTATAATAGGCTTATACAACAACTATTGACAAAGCGCCAAAGTATCCCTGTTTTGTTAACAACTTTTTTAAATTTTTTAGATGAAGATGATAAATAAATAAATAAAAATATGATAAATTATTGATCTCATAAATACGCCGTAATTTTAATTTCCATAAATAATTCTAAGATTCATACCGTAATAGCAGCAAGACCTCCAATTGCAGCTACTCCAAGTGCGTTGAAGATAGCAGAACCGACGATGGTGCCAATACCCATATCAGATTCAGTGAGGAACGTCGAAATAACATTGACGAAAAACTCCGGACATGATGTAGCGACAGACATAAATGTTGCTGCAGCAACATTCTGAAAATTAAATATTATGTGAGCCTATTTTGCCATAAATATGTGAAGTTATGAATTATGTTTGATAGATATGCTATAAGAAATATTGTGTTAATGAAAAAGGTTTTAGTTAAAAAGTTACTATAAATTGTGTAGGTAGTTAAATGATAATTATTATTTTTCTATAAATTTCATTCTTTATTCATACATATTTAAAACTCGCCAATTAAATTTTACTGATTATAAAATGAGTTATATTTGTAGTATCTAACTAAAAATCCTTGCATTTGGTTTAAGTTTACCTATATTTTGATAAGGTATCCTATATTTTACTATTTATGGATCAGTCACCATGCTTATTGCTAATTTAAATTTGATATATTCAATTTTTTTTTTGTGTTGTAGATTGTATTTATTAATTAAACGGCCTACCTAACCTAACACGTAGGTCATTTAATTAATAAATACAATCTACAACACAAAAAGAAAAAAGAAGTATAATGGAGATGTTGCAAAATTTTTGCAATTCCGGCAGGAATGATACGTATCTCAAAAAGTTGCTTAGAATGAGTATAAAGATGTAGTGATCATCTTTAGGACATGCAAAAATTGCTCTTAATTAGTTTAGGTGCAGCATACTTTGCTTATGAAACTACATTTATCTTAAACGGGTGAATTGTAGATGTACACCTCTGTCACATCCTTCTCTTGTTATTAGTAAATATTGGTGATCTTATTTTCCACTGCTGGATTATTATGCCTGTTGATGGCAGTGTAAGCGATATCTCATTACAAATCTTTCAATTACTTTACTGGTGGTAGAGCTCTTGTGAATGAGCTCGAGGGCGGAAGCACCACCGTCTCACCTTTAACCTGCCGCCAAATAGTAGTGCATTCATTACTATGTTCCGGTTTGGTGGTGAGATCAGGCCCTGAAATTACTGGCACATGAGGCATAACACCGTAGTCCTCAGCTGCAGCGACGCATCTACAATCTGCTTTTGTGGATTGTTGATGTCCATGGGCTGTACTCCACTTACCATCAGGTGGACTACACGTTCGTTCGCTGTGAGCGTAGTATAAAAAAAAGAAAAAAAAAAAAAAAAACTTAGCTTACTGTACTATAATATGCATGTAATGTACATATCAACCTTTTTTGTGAGTTATTCTATCTATTACTTAAAACACTGCATTTAAATCCGTTGCGTAACTTAAGATTGACCCGCACAAACAACTGCATCTGAATGAATATTTGGAGCAATCTCCAAGTTAGTTAGCCAGTAAGAATGACAATCGAAGGTATCCAGTTTATTAAAACATATGTTACATATAAATGTACAATACCCAGAGGCTTCCCCGTCTTATAATTTTATCGCTCATAATTTCTTTGCTAAGTTTACTGCTCTTGTGTAAATGAGTTCATAGCACTAACTACAGACGTTGGATAGTACTTCGTGTATGAACACACATAATTCAATATGGTCGAAAATTCAGTTCAGTAAATAGAGTAGACGTTATTCGATTGTTACTGGCTTCTGACTGTGGCATAGTCTGTCATGGTCAGCAGCTGTATTTAGTTTTCTAGTTAGTTTGCCTTAAGATATTTTACCTCAGCTATTTATATATGTGCCTATCTATTCTGCGCCTTAGGTTAGTAATCTAGATTCAGCCGCGAATACTAGCTGCCCTACTATGTTTGGCTTGGTCCCTATCTAGTGAAATAAAGTAGACCAGGAACACCAAGAGTTCAAAACTTGTTATATAAAATTAATATTAATAAAATATATTTTAAGCAAGAAGTGTCGATCAAGCAACTGTTATTTAATCATAGCCGAATAAGAAAGATTTGTTTAGTGATGATTAAAATATCATTATAAAATTACTTTGATATCATTAAAACTGCGATAATACAATTATAAATTAACATTTTATGGCTTTATGGATTTTTTTCGTAATAAGCATGTTGAATATTTTTTTTTGTAATCGGTTTATCTTTAGATATTATAATTATCAAAATCAATATCATAATTACTTTGGTATGACATAAACTTCCTGAGATAATAAAATTATAAATTAATATTATTAATTGACACGCCAAAAACGCTTAATACCAAAGATTAGCAATGTGTGACGTCACTCGTTCGTACGTTGTATGCTAAGTTATAAATTTTGTTTGATAGCTTAACGAAATATTCGTTTATGAAAATAGTAAATCATGTGGGTTGTTCAAAGATAAAATTCTATTTTAATAATTCCGTTCTTTTAAATTGGTCTTGTCTATGAAACTTTGAATGATCTTAAAATGAGTTAGACTTAAAGTATGTCAATAAAAATCCTTGCATTTGGTTTTTGATTACATATATTTTGATAAGGTATCAATATTTTTTACAATCTCAGGATTAAGCAACAAGCTTATTCTATTAATAGCTAATCGGAATTAATAAAGTCGATAATTTATCATGCTAAGCAATTAGACTGATACTATCAGGTCAATGTTTGTATCAACCTCAATGTTACGGCATTCTTATATTCCTTTTGTTTGTCCTTTATTTCTAGTTTTTATTATTAAGACCAATTTCACCAGGGCAGTGTATAGTTTGTTCGCGGTTAAAAATACTACCTGACCGAATTTTAAAGTGGCACAAGTTGCACTTGCAAAAATATGACTGCTGTCATTGTTACTTTAAGGGTGTTCTATATTATTATATCTATCGTAATCGTTACTAATAAGGTATATTTCACGCTTGTGAAACTGGGCCTCACCATCTTATATTAGTATTATTTGTTATCTGACAACTAAAGGAGGGTTATATTTTTAAGTGTATGTATGTATGATGGATTTTTTTTTCTACACGCTTAATTAGGTCCAGCCCAAACTCTGGACTAGTTTTAACAAATAAGTTACATTCAATTTGTGTTGACTACATAGTGACGGTAATTATATAGAAACGACATTGACGACAAAATGTGACAAAACGTCGGTATAAGACCGTCGCGTCGGCATCTCATCGCGCTTGATAAGTATAAACTTCCAAAAGATGTCCGTAACGGGGCAACGCCATGTCCAAGACAAACGGCACACTTGAACTCCTGATGTCAGTTAATTTACGTTATATACTGAATTCGATAGACAGACCGGCCCCAATATAATTGGAAAAGGGCTTGGAGGATAAATGGTGAATAAACGGTATAAAAATACTGACCTGCGGAATTTTCAAGTCTTCACAGATGAATTCCACACAGGGGATGAAGTAGTCGTTGCAAACAATAGCCAGCAGGGTGAACGCGTAGATACCAAACAGTGCATATAGCAGGAAAGCGCCTTTTCGTAGCTGGTCGTCTGTAATAATAAGTAATTATATCTATCAATAATATTATTATCTGTGTGCCCAGAGCGGATAGGCAGAGGCATTCATATAGCACCCACACTTCATTATGTTATAATTTGGATAAGGTCTGAACCTATCGCCATCTACCGTGAATTTTATACACAGTACTTAATATGAAAAATCAGTATCTGGCGATGCTGAAATCTGGTAACGGTTCAGATATTAAATTGACAGGAAACTAGAGACCCAATTACCAGTTCCTGATATAGATTCGCATAGTTAAGTTGCTGCTTAATTCTATAAATTACTATACAAATTTAACATTTTATCTCTTAAAAAGTGCCGAAGGCTGCCAGAAACTTATTCAGTACTGGTGAAACTGACTGTTGTAGATATAAACTGTATGTTTTTTTTTATAACGACGCCCGCACTAGGAGTAACTTCTGTGTGTGGGGGTGTTCACAAACATACATTTAAATGAGGGTATACAAAAACACAAAACAAATAAATAAAGATTTTCATCACTTACTGCCATTAATTGGTAATAAAGTAATTCAAAACAAAATTGTATGATAGTTTGGCGCTTTCTGTACTTGAACATACTTTTAAGGAATTTTAATGAAACCCTTTCACAATCTTATGTCTAACGCTATAAATTGTAGTCTTGCAAATTGAACAGTAAATAAATGTTCCGGAAATTGTTTACGTTAACGTTAAGTACAAATACCCTATTCCGGAATGAAAAAAAATAACGAAAAAACATGCAATTGTTCGCGACAATGACGCTAAAAAGTTATAAAGACGTCATAGTTTTCTTAAAATGTTCTGTTCTCAGTTATAGAACGAGATCCGACTGCAAGATACCTTTGTGTATAGTAAATAATTGTGTTACTGAAAAGGCCCAACCATAGTAAAGATACCGATCAATTATTCTGACTCAGCACTTGCCTTGAAATAACCAAAAAACAGTCTTGTGGTATTATACGATAGGGCACCGTTCACATGCAAGCAAAACCTAAATAACCTCGCCAGTCTAAAATAAAAACCTAGCTAATTTTACAGAAGAGCTAAAAAACAAGTTAGCTAATTTATGGGTATGGCGTTTCAAAATTACTTACACACATAAAACAGATAATAGTTTAGCCAGATGTGCTTTAATTATCTGAAGTAGTTTTATAATTCTTAATTCTTCTTATAATGTTGAATATTTAAAGAATAGTAATATTTATTTGTTATTTGGTATTCATCACCGTAATTTGCCATCCTTAGTGCAGTATAAGAATTTAGTTGTTTTATTATTGTGTGATTACTTGATTACTGGTTGTATTTCGTAAGTGATACTAACTAAATAATTACTTTTAACATAATTTGTCAAATCTAATTTTCGGCCAGTCAGGCTCTAGTAAGCCGGCATAGGGTATTAAACTACAGTCTCAGCGCGCGGCATTGCTCAAAATATAACATCATTTTGTTTAGAATAGTATTAGTAATTTTAAAGCACTGTTTACTCAAAAAAGATTGCAAAGAATATTAAAACATAAATTGCTCACCATCGAAAAGCCCATCAGGGAAGCTGTCTATTGAGTCTCTAGCAAGGCACTCAATTGCCTGCACTACGCCATCCACCACTTCGAGCCTGGTCCGCAGCCACGGAGTCCAGTGCCAGGTCCCTTGTTCCTCATCCAGTTTCTTCATTAAATCTTCATGCATCAGCGCAACTTCTCCATTCCTCATTACAGGCCGTACCAGCAGGGAAATGTCTGTACCAAACATAGTACCAACACATTACACTCCAGAAATAGCAATAAGCATATAAGATAATATGTATAATAGCATATAAGATATATATGTAATTTTAATAAATTTTAATAAAAAAGGCGAACGAACTGAACTAATGAATGAGGAGGTAGTTAAACTTTATTGATAATATCGATAATATTTAAAATAATTCCTAACATAAGCTGAAAAAAAAGCGTGGGTTGCTCGATAGACGAAAAATATGGCACAGAGCGCCCCACGCTTTTTTCAGCTTATATTAGGAATTATTTTTCACTTTTTAGTTAGAAGTACTATAAAAGCGTTCTTTTTAGTTTTCTTAAACTATTATTTATTTTCTACTTTTTAGTTTGGTTTATTTATACGAGCGTTTTTTTTTTTTATATATATATATTTTTTTTATCGAATTATTGCATTGTCATCGATCTTTGACAGGTGTGCAAAATTTTAATGAAATCTGTCCGTTTAAAGTGGGTCAAATTCGAGTCAAAAGGAGTCGGTTACATACATACATACATACATAGGTACATATATACAAGTGAAGCTAATATAAGCGTGTTAAAAATGTATGAGTGTTTATTTGTACCAAATTAATCAATCACACAAGACTTTCTAAGGTTTCAAGGTCAAACAGGGAATTATAATCGGTACACAACGTAGTTTGCGTTACACAAGAAACCCGATGACTATCAGATATTTCATTGTATTCATGTGGTGACCGATTACCCAGAATCAATTACGGTATGGTCATATAAGCCAGGTCACGACACGGCACGACATTGGTGCATGGTGATTTTGCTAGCATGCAATGTATAGAATTAGAGTTAGTTTTTAAAATAATATAAACGGTAGTGACATATTTTTGTACCATTTGGTAGGCAGTTTCTCTCTGCATATTAGGTAGAGTACAGTTTTATTTACACTTGTTTATTGCTCGGTACCCTGAGTACCAACTCTGAATTCATTATGGTTAGAAAACATGTCCAAAATATGTCAATTTATTTTATTACCTATTGAAAGTTATTCTCATTTAAAAAGGGGTTACTAATGTTTTATAATAATAATTCTTTATTGTTAAGTTACATACAGGATGTCTCACGGAGATGCCATATGGAGGGGAAGTACCTTAAATATTGTGGATAGAAGATTTAACTGAAGGAAGACTTTAAGTTATTTTCTAAAAGAATTTAAAATACATTCAAAGATTTGTTTTAAATATACCTAATCAACCGGGAATTGAACTAGCTTAAATCCGATCGATTGAATAGCATCCTGGCATATTATGGTAGCAATCGGTAGCGTCAAAAATTAAAATCAAATCTCTCTAACACACATGATGTGCAAGGAAAACTATGAAATTAAAAAAAACTAAAGTCATTAAATGCAGTTTGATTATTAAAAAAAAAAAGTATTCTCCATTTAATATCAATTTATTATACTATATATATATATATATTAACGTCGTTTAGGTCTTTGAAGCAGAAATAGAGAGATACTGAACCATTTAGTTCAGTATGTGTAAACGCCACTACCATTAGAATGATAATATATTTCATTTGACTTTAAATCATAATAGATGTTTACGTGAGTTCCTGCAAACATCATCTTCACGAGTTCATTAAGTTAAGTCAGTCACAGTAATAAGCTACACTATTAAATTATTCATTCTGCGACTATGCCTTATACCTTCTATGCTAACAGCGATAATATGGTATCCTAAGGTTGCCTGGAGGAGATTGCATCAAGCGCTAAGTCCGCTCTTAGTAAGTTGTAGTTTTATGTATTTCTCTGTTATTCCGTTTGTTTATGTATGCTGTGCAAATAAAGATTTATCTTCAAATATATAGATAGATATCTATACTATATGCCAACACTGATGAGCGGTGACAACACTTATATGATAATCGTATGCGTTATTTTTTCTTTGTCCTTTATTAATCGGTTTTCACTGAACTAATTTTATTATAGGCAAGTGTTGTTTGATTACAAAATAATTGGCACATGAATTTTGGATTTTTGATTGCTTTGTGGATTGTTGATGTTCTTTCTGGGCTGTGGTTATCACTAACCATTAGGTGGAGTATGTACACACAAATAAGTCATATAAGAAAAAATATTTACAGATATTTTTGTAGTTACTTACTGTAATCTTCAGATGCGGTAGCGTGGGAGAAGAATACCGCTACGAGTAGCGTCCCAAAAGCGAGGCTGCCCGTCCGGATCATGGTGAATTTCTTTTGTGTGACCGTTCTAAAATTATGGAACTAAAAAAAAACAATGCCACTATATTTAGTTACCCAAATCCACGTAGCAAAAATCAGGCCCTAAATAACAGCGTAATAATTTGTCACTATCTAGTATAGTATAATACATTATATAGTGGTGATCAAATTGATTGCTTGTATCATTAAGATAAGAAGACACGTCGATATGATTGCCATACATCAATGTATGACACGGACCCTGAGCCCATTTATGGATGAGATATAATTCCCAAAGTATCCACATAAGTATATGACTTGTTAAAATATCTTAGTTAACTTATTTATTACATATTTAATGCTTACCAAGATAAATTTATCTTAATATCACCACAATATTAGCAAATGACAAAATTCATTAATAACTAATAAAAAACACTTATAAATAAAACCATTTCTTCACTGCACGTAATTTTCATAACATGACAAAACACAATTATCAAACTGATCTATATTAAATATTATTGTTAGCTTTAATGTTAGATGCTAATAGAATAATTGCCACACCATAAAATATTAAAATAAACAATAACCAAATAGGTTCCAAGGTGTACTCACTTCAGATCGAGGGACGTTAAAGCTGGCTGCGGTGGCAAATCGATACTAACATTTATAAAACATGACTACTAATTAAATAGTATATAAACGCGATAGCTCTACTCCGCAATCATCAACAATCTAAACACAATGAAAGAAAGTTATCAATGCCAAGGGTTTTTAAGTAAGATAATCTAATTTGATAAGACTGCTTTGTAGCGATTAGTAGAATTCAATTACTTGTGCACGTCAGTGATAGACGAGCTCTGATTATGTACAAGAATGCAATCTCCGTTTGTATACAGCGCTAGCGCCACACTTTGTTTAAGTTTTCCTCAATTATAGCCCTAGGCTTCAGCTCGAGATTTATTGTTTCAAAGAATAGATTTCTACAACAACTTCTTTATCTGCACTGATTTACTAAATAATAATCGGCATTCAACCGCCTTGTGTTGAGCCAGTCTTGTAGTGATGAACATTGTGCGTGCGCATTTTGTCAAAATACTTATTTAAAATTTTCGGTTTGTATGTGAATCAATTAGTAAAGTGATATCTCGAATTGTTGAGACGTACTTTTTTTCCAAAGGATGGAACCCTTTGTACATGCATATTAGTGTGTCATTCATAAATGAGAAGTCTATAAAAATAGATAGACTTAATAATATTAAAATTACAACCAAACTCATGTGTCATGCAATATTGCAACCGTGGAGACTCAAACGTCGTGAATAAAATAAGGTAGTTATGTGTTTGAACCATTTGGTTCGAAACGCTTGCGCCATAGGGTCCATGTGCACGCGCATTATTCTAAGGTAATTTCTACCGACGCAAAGAGGAGAGGAACGGAGACGTGTAGCAGCGCGCGCTTAACCTATGATATTAGTTTAGATTTTCGTATTGTAAGTATTAGAAACAAAAATAGTATTAATAAAATTACAACCAAACTCCTAATAACATATCCCCTGTTGAAATTAGAGCTTCTTAGTTAGATGTAATTTTCATCATTGATGAAATTTAGAAGACATCACGTATTTCAATTATAATTATCTATTGCTTATTAACCGCACCGTACCTGTTAACTGACCGGATGACAAACTCCAGGGTGTAAATGACATCGTAATGAAGCCGTTTACCAATGATTCAGTACATAGTTCTGACACCCTGTATGCAAAAATTGTTCATCGGAAACACCGTGATTTTTCGGAGGAAAATTTTCGAGTTTTCCGGCTAATTATGAAAGATTAACGTTACCCTAGACTATCCCAATACATTCGCCGATGCCATTTACACCCTGTATAGCAATGATATTTTGACTATCTTTATCACTTCACAGGCATCAACCGGCAATAACATAAAGATGACTAATATACGTTAAAATTGTGCTGAAAACTGACTTTCTCCCAAACAATTAGCGAATATCAATATAAGAACGGGACAGAGAGATTAAAATACGTAGCTCAACGTTGAACTCGACCGCTCAAATCGGCTCTAAGTTGATAACAAAAAAATAACAACTATTATGAAGGCTGTTCATTATGATAAAATGTAATGGAAACTTTAATAATAAACTAAAAAAAACAAAATTTTATACTTTATTGTATCCTATCGGTTAAACGTACTTTTCAACTCTCCAGTACGAAACGGCTTGTTTGCATGCCCGATGTCAGTAACTAAAAGTAATTTTTACTCACTAGTAAGACAAAGTGTTAAAATTTTACAACACAATGTCCTTCCAATAAATAGGCTCTTCAACAAAAGGAAAGGAACAACCATGCAGTTCTCAAATCAAACTAAGAAGTAAATTTTTTTTTTAACTTATATTTATGACAATATTACAAAGATATATTTTTATTTTTTTGCTTATTTGTTCCCTACGGTTGAACTCAAAAACTAACGTAGTTTTATAAAAAAAAACTATTAGAAAGCTACATATTTACCGACTAACATAGGGTTAATATTTCAAAGTACCACGCGGGTGAAGCCGCGCGAGGAAGCTAGTAATTAATATTTCTGTATTTACCGGAATTATTCATTGTGTGGGTTATCTTAAGACGATAAAAAATGTCCTTACAATAAAGAACTTATCCATATTATAAGATAATGAAAACGAGAGATTGCCAATCAAAAGGTGATCTTTAAAAAAATACGTAAATTATTTATGGCTAGTAGCACCACTGTCAGATAAGTCGCTGATAGCTTGGAGCTCGGACCTACGTTGGATGCGAAATTGAGGAACGTAATTTAAATAAAATTTATTCACATGTACATTTTATTGCAGTAATGTTAACGTTTCACTTCTAAATTTTCAGATAGGTACAGCACCGAATTTGATAGTTTATTTTTTTTATGTTCGTCTAAATCAGAAATACTGGAGCAGAGAAGACATTATTTGGTACAGGGTTCTGTGGAGACGGCCATTGATGGTTTTTTTTAATTGGTGGCATTTCTTAGGTATGGCAATTTTCAGTTTAATAAGTGTTCGAAAAATAGGTATCCAGGTTTGAAATAAAATCTATGCCAGAAACCATTTTTCGATCAAAAGACCCAACTAGTAGTTATTAAGATTAGCGCGTTCAACAAAACAAACGAACTCTTTAGCTTTAAAATATTAGTATAGATTTATTAAAATAAATATTGCCTTAATTATATAATAAATGAGGGTACAGCGCTTTCGCGCATATAACGCACTCGCGTATTTTACGGGTTCAAGCATAGAAATCTTAATAATAAGGCAATAGAAATGTCAAAGACGCGTGACCTTGTCGCCACGCATCTGTCTAGTCAAACACAAGTGCGAGTTGAGGAAATGTCGTCTTAATGTCATCGCAAAAAGAATAATTTTGTTTGCAGGAATACAAGCGCATGAGTCTAATCGAACATAAGTGCGAGTTGAGGAATTGTCGTCTTAATGTCATCGCCAAAAAGAATAATTTTGTTTGCAGGAATACAAAAAGTGGTATTTGAAAAACGGCGACATGCGTCCCAGTGTTAAAAGATAGTCGATAGCATTTCTATTGACTAGTTATTAAGATTTCTATGGGTTCAAGTAAATAAATTGTATTGTATTATTTTAATTTTACTTTTTGTCTTAAATATAATAATATAAAGGTGCTGTAATACAATATGTTAACTAAGATTTACATGCTAATACTTAATTGTAACAACAATTTGTTAGATAGACTTCAGATAGCAGATTAAGAAGAAACAGTGCCGTATCTTCATTGCTACAACAGAAGAAAAAATGTGTGGAATTATGGTGATAAGTTAATAATTGATTTTTAATTATGATTATTATATAATTGATTAAGTTATGACAATGGCAACAGACTCGCAGAATATTCATTAAGGTTTCTATCACCTTACAAATTAATTTTCTTTCTTTGAATCAAATTAACTTTAAGTTTAAAAAGGTGGACTTACTACTTTACTATTTCCCCAGTTCGCACACTTTTTATCAGTCGAGTAGTACAAAATCTGGTGTTTCGTGTTGACGTAGAGGCTTATCGGTTTTCCTTACTTTATAGAATTGTTATCGAAATGAAGATTCGTTCACTTTAGAAGATAAATAAGTGATACAAAAACACATAAATCTACCAGGCCGGCTGATAATTTCATGGCCTAAGGTACTTAGCGATGTCACATCATTTCGATACTGATAACATTGTGCTCTGACTAATTGGTCTTATAAGTCGCACAACATTCTTTTGTTACCTTTATTAACAATTACGTATGCGTAAAAAATGTGAGCCTTGGTACCGTGAATGCTCACACCGAATGACAAACAGGCCAACGACTAGGATTTTTCGGAGTTGTGTAAAATTTGTTTTGTTACAAATAGTGACCGTAGACGCAACCTGGATACCTCAATATGATCTTGAACCCAAAACAAGAGTCGATTCAGTGTATTAAAAAGGGAGAAAGGCCAGGAAAAGATGTTTAAAAGTGAAAAGTCAGCCATAAAGACTATGGCAACCATTTTTTGAAATAGTGAAGGAGCTTCATTAATTTAGTTCTTACCTAAGAGACTACAATAAATGGCCAGTATTAGGTAAACTAATTTGTTGGGTCAGACACGTGAAAAGGTCGTATAGAATTATGATTGATTTATAAAAAAAATCGGGCCATAAAGCACAGAATCGACGCAGGGTGGATGAAATGGCGGCAGTTCACATGAACCATTTGCGACGCAAATATTCCTCTTATTATTAGACCTGCCGTCATATTGTATGGATCGTAATGTAAGGCCACAAAACTGATGGATGTGTGGTGTGACTAGAAAGGATAATATAAGGAATAGAGTATATCAGGGGAAGCCTGAAAGTAGCACCAGTGACAGAAATTTGAAAAGTGCGAGATTATCATGGTATGGACATGTAATGAGAAGAAATGTAAGGAATTGTATTAATAAGTAAAAAAAATATGTTTATGGCTTTAAGGGCAAAGGAAGACCGAAGAATATATATATGGTTTGATAGTGTGAAAGTAGACATGTAAAGACATATAAATAAAAATATATTTAAACAAATTGCGCTGACCCCAAATAATTTAGATAAGGGCAGGCGGATGATGAATTTAACAATTATTTTCTTTCATTTAGTACCTTAGGCCAAAAACTTATCAGCTGCCCCTTATATAAGAGCATATTAGACAAAACATACCTGTCTTCCTACATTTGTAGTTTAATTGCTGTATATCAAAAACTGATAGTCATAACCATCGTGATGTAATCTTGTGCATCTTCTATCTCCAGATAACCAAATCTTACCCAATTCTATATCAATTGTTAGTATTTCAAAGGGCACCGCGTATTTTTATCTCGTTTACATCTTGAGCCGAAGATATATGGATAAGTGTTTCTAATATTATTAATAGAATGTAGTTCTCTGCGATAAACATTTTTCGAATCCTATTTATTTTGAATTGATTTTTAATGACCGCTGGTATTGAAATCTTTATTTTGTTAACGGATTAGTGACTAATAGATTTTAATAGTTATAAAAAGACTCTGTTAAACTACATGCATAGCGAAATTGAGTAATACAACGTTTACAAACAAAATGTAAAAAACAGCTCTTTGCTTAAGAGTCGACTGACAAGCGCCTCATTTTCGAACATTCAGAATTGGGTTGTAATAGAAATATTATAATGTCTTTATCAATGTTTTAAAACAAATCATATCAAAAACACTATCACGATTACGAATGTATGAAAATTCGGCCGTTTGGATTTGACTTTTAAATCTCAAGTACCTATAAAAATGAAATTTCTGCACCACTGACTTATCCACATTAGCCACCCAGACTAGACAAACACGTTATCCTAGAACGTAGAAATGTTGCACAGAATTACTTTATGAGAAATATGAAATAACATTTTAAAATTCGAACCCTAAAGGAATGCAACGCGTTGCAATTGCAACGGTTTCATGTTCAAGCTAGTTTCTGCTTATAAAGATAACGGGTAATTACAATGGTACAAAACTGATAAGACCTGCTAAGGGTAAAAGAAATGCTGCCTTTGACACTCGAAGTCCTAGGCATCATCGTAATCAGCACTACGCGTGACACCACGCGTTTTGTCGCACCATGAATTTCAAACATACAGGTTTCTTCTATCCCTATTGGAGCTACACACAGGGGAGAACTCATCGAGCCTTTGTACGATCCTTGCCAAGTGCGTGTCGGGCGACGCGCAATAGGGCTTTATTTTCTCTTTCCAAAATGTCCATCCTAAGGTTGCCTGGAAGAAATCGCTTTAAGCGATAAGGCTGCCCTTTGTGCATATTTTTTTTCTGTTATATTTCTTTTTGTTATCTCTTAAGTTTTTCATGTGAAATTATGTACAAATAAAGTATTTTCTATCTATCTATCTAAGAAAAAAAAATATTTAAAAAAAGGCATGGGGTGCTTTTTAAGATATTATCGAAATGATAATCCTTCTTCTCGTGTCTGTCAATGAAATATTTATAACTATTGACCCATGCACCCCACGCTTTTTTAGAAATATTTTTTCTTATTTACACTATTATTCATTTATACTCGTATTTATTTTTTACACTATTCTAAATTTAAAATTATTAATTTTTTTTTTCTAATTTTAGTTTGGTTTTCTATATAAAGCGTGTTTTTAAGTTTTAAAACTATTATTTTTATTGGTAAGAATGGGGCAGTCTGTAATTTTAAGACATAATGCAAATCTGTTGTTGGGAACCATGACATCGATTTTAGTAAAAACAAAAACTGCATACTTATATTTAAGATAAATCTTGTAATCAGCTCGGGAATCGTTATATTATTTCTAATTTGATATCGATTGTGTAGGTCGATAGCAGTAAATCTTACTATGGAACATGGCTTAAAATAAATAAAACGCATTGTATTTCATATTTTTAAATTTATTTTACTGAAGTAGATGTTCAAAATGGCCACCATTATATATTTTTAAACTTTCGCGATTTGAGAACATTTTTCATAAATTAGACAACGGGTCTAAATCGCGTAATTCTATATCAATTGTCACCAGTCGACTCGTGACCAAGAATGATGCAAGTCATTCGAAACGTCGAGCATAGGTATTTATTTACCTTTATAATAATTACGCGATTTAGACCCGTTGTGTAATTTTTGAAAAAAGGCCACCATTATCTTCAATACAATGTGCGATTCATTTTGGTAAGGATTTAACTATTGCGTTATGTACCTTGATGTGTTGTATTTGCGTTCAGGAGATGTCTACGGCTGCTTTTAAGTTTTAAGTCGTCTATGGTGTAATAACTAAGTAAATTTATTCCTCATACCCTACAAACAGTTGTCAAGGTGTGTTAGATCGGGCGACCTTAAAAATAAAAAATCTATTATGCGGTGGTGCTCCATCATGTTAATATCATGGTAATTTAGACTTACTAATTGTAAACTACAAGCAAATTCGGGAACAATGTTTGCATGCTGCATGAGACGGCATACCTAATAGGTTAATGCACCGGAAATTTTACAGCTTCTTATCCATTGATAAGTATTAACTGCCGCCGATGACTAAGGTGATAATATAGAAATAACAGGCAATTAT
This sequence comes from Hypena proboscidalis, assembly GCA_905147285.1. Classification (NCBI taxonomy): domain Eukaryota; kingdom Metazoa; phylum Arthropoda; class Insecta; order Lepidoptera; family Erebidae; genus Hypena; species Hypena proboscidalis. Next base: position 8,677,858 of record LR990126.1, on the reverse strand, counting down.
CTTAAAGGGTGATATCGCAATATTATCTATCTATACAGGAGACATGTCTGGGGATATGACCCATAGGACATGACTCATGGGACATAGAACAGGGAAAATGGAACATAACATGGAATGGGACATAGGATATGGGACAAGGGACGTGATCCATGGGACATGGCAAAGGACAGGGGATATGGGACTTGACCTTAGGTTTAAAGATACTTTATTCTGGATGGGCCGCTCTGCTGTAGTGTTAGAAAATATCTCATTGATACTACTACCAATGCGGCTGAGCGTGCTCGTTTGCTGGCTGTGGGTGAATGGGAGTCAGGAGCGTGGCTTCATGCACTTCCATCACCTAACATAGGAACCATGTTGGATGACCGTACCTTCCGCATCGCCACCTGCCTTCGCTTGGGTGTTCGTTGCGTTTCTCCGCATCAATGTCGGTGTGGTGAAGCTGTCGATCGCCTCAGGCACCATGCACCATTATCCGTCGTGCTGTCGTACCGCCGGCGTGCCTACCGTGCTCGAACCAAACAGCTTGTCACGGGACGATGGGAAGAGACCGGATGGTATGTCGTTACTGCCTTGGAAGATGGGTAGGCCCTTGGTGTGGGACGCATCCTGCGTCGACACCCTCGCGCCATCACATTTTCCAAATACAGCGGCCTGCGCCGGCACTGCTGCTGCCTCTGCAGAAACCCTCAAGCGGCGCAAGTATAGTAATCTAGTTGGAGATTACATATTTGAGCCGTTTGGGGTCGAGACGCTAGGGTCATGGGGCCCGAGTGCCCATTCTCTTTTTAAAAAGATATCAAAATAACTGAACGACACTTCACGTGATCAGAAGGCTGGTTTTTAGTTTTCTCAAAGGTTGAGCATTGCAATTCTTTAAGTCTTTAAGTCTTTAAGTCTTTATTGCACTCCACAATGTTAAAAAGGTCTTATAAATAGGTACAGTGTCAATTATGGACCCTGACGGGCACGGCAAAAGTAGGAGAGAGGAAGAAAGAGCTCTTTGTGTTTAATAACAAAAAAAAAAAAAAAAAGTTTACATTTTAAAATAGTATCTTAAAATTGTATATTATTTTATTTATTTTTTGGCTTTAAATACATAAATATCATACTTATTGAATATATATATGAAATAAGAAATCATTTCAGTAATTTATCTAGCTACTAATTGTTGAGGAAGGATAATTAAAATATGGTGTATATGTATTATGTATTATTATGTTTAATGTTCATGTAGTCTCATTTAAATATTCATTTATGTGGTAGTAGCATTTTTTTAATAAATGTTCCTTTAATTTATTTATGAATGTGCTGTCTTTTTCTTCCTTTTTTATATATTCTGGTAGTTTATTATATATTTTTATAGACATAACATAGGGACCGGTTGAATGTAATTTTAATCGGGAAGTTGGTAAATTTAATCTGTTTCTGTGTCTCAAGTTGTACGGTATGTTTTTGTCTCCTCTTTTTGCGTAAAAATCTTTATATTTCCTGACGAACTTACAAGTTTCTAGAATATAAATGGCAGGTAGGGTAAGAATATTTAATTCTTTAAAGAAAGGTTTGCAGCTTTCTGTATCGTCTATATTTTTTAATATACGTATCAGCTTTTTTTGCATGGTAAAAAGTGAGGGGGCGTCCGTACTATTTCCCCACAGAATGACACCATAATTTAGCCATGCAAAAGCGTAAGCGTAATAGGCGCTGAGTGAGGTTCGAATGTCAGTGGTTTTTTTCAATTCCCGAAGAGCGTAAGAAAAAGATGATAACTTCGATTTGATTTTTTGTATATGGGATTTCCAATTTATGTGTGTATCTATACTTAATCCGAGCAAATTAAATTGGTTTAAAGTGTCTATTTTTATACCTTTGTATGTGAAATTAATACTAAGCGGTGTTTTTTGAACTGGGTGAAATGTAATCAATTTGGTTTTTGAATAGTTGACTTCGAGATTATGTAGAGTCAACCAGGACGTTATATTATTTAATAAAGCTTCTAATTTTTCATTTAAATCAAGGTTATTTTTACAAGATACTAAAACAGAGATATCATCGGCAAATAATACACAGGGCTCCTGGATGGTTTTAGGGAGGTCATTTATGTATATCAGAAATAGCAAACATCCTATTACACTTCCCTGTGGGATTGAGGCATTGATAATCTCTAGATCTGACCGGATATGCTGAATTTCTTTGGTATTTTCATTGAAAAACTCCACTTCCACTTGATGTTCTCTATTTTGTAAATAGGATTTGAACCATTCGTATACGTTTCCCCTAACACCTATTCCGTATAGTTTATTTAGCAAAATGTTGTATTGTACTCTATCATAGGCTTTGGTCATGTCTAATAATATACCTATGGCATAGTCCTTGTTATCTAAAGTATTGAGCACTTCTTGTATGTATTTATATACCGCTAATGTTGTTGATCTATTTTTCCGAAATCCGTTCTGCGATTCATGAAATAGTTTATATTTTTCACAAAAAGAGTATACTTGGTTACACATGGCTTTTTCAAGTATCTTTGATGCTGTAGGTAAAAGAGCTATAGGTCGATAATGATTAGGGTCTGTTTTTGAGTTTTTCTTATGAATAGGTTTAATAATGGCTTTTTTTAATGCATCGGGGAAAGTGCCTTCTTGGAAAGATTGATTTATTAGTAAGTAAAAGGGTAAATTTAATTCTTCTTTACACTGTTTAATTAAGAAAGGTGGTAGTTCATCAATGCCGCAGCTTCTTTTGTTTTTAAGGCTTTTTATAATGTCGTCTACTTCACCGGGCTCTATTGGTCTCAGGAACATGGTGTTTTCAGTAGTTTGAAGGACACGAGTGCCGTTTGGTACGATGTCTCTTGGCTGACAGCTTTCTCGTCCCACAGACGCAAAAAAGTTATTAAAGACATTTGAGACTTGCTTTGGCTCAGATATTACACCATTTGCTAATTTTAATTCTATGTTGCGATTGTCATTTTTAATTTTTTTGTTTGTACGTTCATAAATAATGCTCCACATGGTTTTCACTTTGTTATCGGATTTTTTCATTTTATTTATGTAGTGCGTTTTTTTAGATGTTAATATGACTTTTTTAAGCGTTTTTTCGTATTTTTTGTAGTATTCTGTAAGGATATGACTTTTAGCTTTTAATGTTAATATTTTTAATAGTCTTTTATTTTTACATGACAGTTTAATGCCTGTGGTTAGCCAGTGTTTTTTATAATTTTTCCGAATTCTTATTTTTCTTAACGGCATGTAAGTGTTTAGTGCATTTATTAATATTGTGTTAAATGCATTGTAGTTATCGTTAATATTTTTATCAGACTTTATTATATCTGACCACTTTTGATTTTTTAATACATCTTTGAAGAGTTCTATATTATTATTATTAAATAACCTTTTTTCAACATACCATGACGTAGATTGCGTTTTTTGTTGAGCTATTTCCATGTGGATAATATATATATATATAACCCCATGCCGATTTCGGCTACGGTGACTACCTCTAGTGGATTGTGTGATAAGCCCTTTCGTGTGCCCTTAGATGGCTGCAGTAGCCAATTTTATGCGTGAACGTGCGCAAACATTGTTGACACGTTAGGACACCATTTACGTAGTTATACATTATGGCTTCGGTTGTTTGGCCTTTAAAGCTTCACGCTTTCGATCTAAATCGGATTTCCGCTGCTCCTCAAAATCATCCACCTTCGTCCGTATATAGTGTCTCCATTTTGGTCGGTCAGTTGCGTGTTCCTCCCAATTTTTAGGGTCGATATCGCATCGCTTCATATGTCTTTTCTGAACATCTTTATAGCGTAGGAACGGACCACCTGGTTTTCGCTTTCCGTTCTCGAGTTCAGAAAAGAATATGCGCTTAGCAATTCTATTTTCGGACATACGCGAAACATGACCGCACCATCGGAGTTGACGCCGCATCAGATAGGCTTCAATGCCGCACACATTAGCTCGTCTAAGTACATCGGTGTTTCTCACCCGATCCGACCACTTGATGTTTAATATGTCACGTAGACACTTTATGTGAAACCTATCTAAAGTACGGATATGTTTTTTGTATAATACCCATGTTTCTGAAGAGTATAGTAGGTTGGGCAGAACAATGGACACGTTAACAGAGACCTTCGTAGTCAGCTTCACATCGTGCGACCGAAACACCTTTGATCGAAGCCTACCAAATGCAGCAGCTGCCGCTCCAATTCGGTGGTTGATTTCGGCTTCAAGGTCATTCTTGGATGTGAGCGTACTCCCTAGGTACTTGAACTTCTCAACCTGATCCAATAGTGTGTCATTTAAGTGTACCAACAGTGGCTCATTTACACTATGCTGATTTGTTGCCATAACCTCGGTCTTTTTCACATTAATTTTGAGACCAAAAGCACAACAAACATCATGTAGATTGGAAATTAGGTATTGAAGTTCATGTACTGTATCTGCCACAAAACAAAGGTCATCAGCATACATTATTTCCGTGATTACTGCATAGGACACTTTTGTATTTGCTTTTAGCCTAGCGATGTTAAATATGCCACCATCTGTCCGAAAACGTATTTTGATGCCAGTAGCAGATCTTTCTAGTGTTTGCCGGATCACAACTGCAAAATATAAGGCGAACAGAGTTGGAGCAAGAACACAGCCTTGCTTAACGCCACAGGTGACAGGAAAAGACTTGGACTGTTCACCGTTAACAGTAACACAGCACGTCATTTCATCATGCAGAAGTCGAATCATACGAATAAATTTTGATGGGCATCCAAGTTTTGCTAGTATTAACCACAAGGCTTCACGGGGCACAGAGTCAAAGGCCTTTTCTAGGTCGACAAAACACACGTATAGTGGTTGGCCTTGCTCACGACTCTTTTCTTGCAGTTGGCGTATAGAAAAAATTGCCTCACATGTGCCTCTTTCTGGTCGAAAGCCAAATTGGGATTCTGGTAACAACGTTTCGGACAGTGGCATAAGACGATTGAGGAGTACTCTCGCAAATACCTTTCCAGGTACAGACAGCAGCGATATACCCCGATAGTTATTACACTCTGAGCGATCACCCTTGTTTTTAAACAGCGTTTTTATACGGGAGACTTTAAAATCTGCAGGCACATTTTCTTCATGCCATATACGCTCAAACATTTGCCAAATAAGAGTGTGTATCTTTTCTCCACCATATTTTAGTAGTTCACCAGCAATATTGTCAACTCCAACTGCTTTCTTGTTTTTCTGATCTTTAATGGCTTTTGTAACTTCTTCTAGAGTTGGTGGTATATCAAGGGTAACATTTTCCGGTAAGACTGGCATAAGGTCAATTTGTTCCAGGTCAACTACACGATCAACATTGAGCAGATTGTTGAAATGTTCCGCCCACCGATCCAGCTTATCTTGTTTGGCAGTTAAAAGCTGGCAACCGTCTTGGGATTTAAGTGGTACGTCATTGCGAACGGTACTGCCAATCAGCTTACGTATCTCCTCGTAAAATGCACCCAACTGATAAGTATCTGCAAGCCATTGAATTTTTTCAGCCTTTTCAAGCCACCATTTATCCTTCAGCTGCCGGGTGAGTCTTCTTAATTCGGCACCACTTCGCTTAATTTCATCAGACAGGTTTTGTCTAACATCATGTCTTGACCTTAAAAGCTTACGGTGTTCTTCCAGTGCTGCAACTAAAATCCCATCATTTTGGTCAAACCAATCTTCGCAGATTCTTTTGGGTGGACCAAGTACCTTTGCGGCTACTTTGTGCAAAGTACATATGAGATGTTGCCATGCAGTTTCTATGTTGCTGTTATTTATGTCAAAAGTGACTAGCTTCTCAGACACGGATTGGATGAAGGATTTACGTGGTTCAGGTAAATTCAGTTTGTCTAAATCATATGAAACTGGTTTAGGCCGGCAGACCCTGCGTGGTAAGCGAAGGCGAAGTTTCAGTTTAGTTATTATAAGCCTGTGATCGGTCCAGCAATTAGCGCCGCGCATTACGCGGGTGATATGTACCTGGGAGATGTCTCGACGTCTAGTGATAGCATAATCAATTAAATGCCAATGTTTGGATCTAGGGTGCATCCAAGTCGTCTTGTATTTATGCGGTAACCTAAACAGTGTATTAGTAATGGTGAGATCATACTGAGCACATAAAGTGAGGAGCATCCGCCCATTTTCATTCATTTTGCCCACACCATGTCTACCAAGCACTCCTAGCCACGCATCGTAATCTTGACCCACTCTCGCATTAAAATCGCCAAGTAACAAAATCTGTTCACTAGGATGGACTTTGTTAAGGCATTGCTCAAGCTGTTGATAAAATTGTTCTTTGATGCTCTCATCGTTTCCCATTGTTGGCGCATATACGCTGATGACGTTTAAAAAGTTGTAGTTGTCAAGATGAAGGCGCAATGAAATAATGCGGTCCGAGATACATTCAGGACATTCTGCCAATTTCTTGACAATGCTGTTTTTAATAGCAAAGCCCACGCCTGCTCTCCTTGGTTCCGCTGGAGAGCTCCCTTTCCAGTAGAATGTGTAGCCACCCCCATGTTCTACTATCTCACCTTCATCAGCTAAACGTGTTTCACTAAGCGCCGCAATATCAACATTATAGCGTCCAAGTTCTCGAGCCACCACAGCTGTTTTCCTTTCTGGGCATAAATTGCCAGCATTGTCAATTAGAGTACGCACATTCCATGCGCCAAATATCATGTCCGGTGTTTTTTGGTTTATATTCTTATTTTTTTTACTTCGACCGCGAGTTTGGGGTGCTTGAGCAGCCGCGGTTGCTACTCCCCCATTATTGTAATGCGAGCAATTTTTAGGACACCTTTTCTAGTCCCTTCCCCGGCTGAGCGAGGGAAGCAGTGCCTCCCTTAATAGGGCTGCTTCGTCACCTAAAGTGCTGCCCAATCCACACCGTCGCATGTAATGCGATGTGAAAACGACCACTTATCTTTAGGTCGCCTACGTGCAGGCTTTGGACAAAGCCGAGCATGCACCACTACCCGACCTCTCTACCGCCACCCATCGCCGTAGGACTTTTAAGTGCTCGGAATCCAGGAAACAGAAGCAGTCTTATACGCGAGACACGTTGTTTTAGTGCACAAGCGGTTGCGCAGGCGCAGGTACACTCTCTCGTCCTTACCTATCTGGACCCAATGGAACGGAATATCGCTACGATTGGAGACAGGTTCAGATGCAGTTTCTGACCGGTAATATCCTTGACCTCTATTACCGCCCTAAGCTTTCAACATTGCTTTGCTGGCCCGCCGTTTACGCCAAGATCCATTGCTTATCAGCCCGGCTTGCCTCGACGCCGAGCCAGTCTTATTGCACTTCACGGGAGGTTTCCGTGTACAGACCTTGCCAACAATTATTGTCGGATAGGCCCCCCTCAACCAGGTTTAGCCCACGAGTTGCCGTGGTTTGCCAGGGTGTGGCCGCTGCGTGCAAAACAGCTACTTGGAGCCACTGGCGAGAGTTGTGGGCCGTCCACTGTCTAATGGAATGTCACCTTTACATGTAAAGTCAACTGACAACACCTAATCGATCAGTAGTCGCCCCACTACACCCCATGTGGATAATAGCACCGCTGTGGTCTGATAAGCCGAATTCCTCTACAGAAGTATATAAAGTGTGATTGTTAAAGTTTGTAAAAATAAGGTCTAGGCACGTAGATGTGGTTGACGTAGTGCGTGTTGGTTTTTTTATATGTTGCATGTACTTATATTCTAACATGAGATCTAAAAATTGGTTACTTTTTAAGTTACTCTCTAATATATTAATATTAAAATCTCCTCCTATAATTATGTTAAATTTTGAATATTTGTTATTTATATAGATGAGTATTTGTTTCAATTGACTATAAAATAATTCTTCCTCTCTTCTATTCCAATACATAGTAATAAGTAATAAATTCTCTACAGGTAATTCTATTGCACAAGCTTCCAAAACATATTCAACAGACATTTCAGAAATATCACTCCTCTCAATATAGTTAAAGTGGTCCCTGAGTAAAATACAAACGCCGCCGCCAGTTCGAGTCTTACGACAGTATGATGTAGCTATTTTATATCCGCTGAAATTTATTAGTTCAAATTTTTCCTGTGTTAACCAAGACTCTCCGATACATATGGCTTGGAATAAAGATTTTTCTTGAAGGAATGCTTCTAGAATGTGTTGTTTATTGTAAAGGCTCTGGATATTTTGGAAAAGCACTTTAAAAGGTTGAATGTCGTGGTGTACGAAAGGAATGGTTCGAGACGTCCGGGTTGTTCTGAGGTTGATGATCGAGATTGCGCGTGATGGTCTGATCGTGATTAGGTTGCTCCTGTTGTGAGGTTCTATCCTTCATAGTTATCTGCTTGCCATCTATATACAGCCTATTGTTTCTAATTATAGCATAGTGGCCACTTTTTCTTGCGCTTATCATTTCTTCTCGTAATGTTTGTCGCTCTTTTCTTGCGTTTTCATTTAGGAATTCGGATAGAGTAAAGCGAGTTCCTTTAAAACAGTAGCTATTCTCTACAACATATTTGGCCATTCTTCTACTTATTAACTCTATCACTAGTGGTCGGTTTTTGGTACCTTTTCTGCCTACTCTATATAGAATTTCGATATAGCTAGATAAGTCTATGTTTTGGTATTCTCCAAATAAATTGGTAAGTCTATAATATAAGTCGTATTCCGGCTCATTATGGTACTCTGCAAAACCATATAGCACAATTTTCTTAGAGTTGTCTTCGAGATTTAAGGTTTTTGAATGAACGCAAATACTTTTTAAGTTTTCAATGTCTTTCTTTAGGTTTTCATTTTCTGTAATCAAGTTTTCAATTGTTTTGTTGATGGAGGTTATGTCTGCTTTTCTTTCTTCATTTTTTATAGATAGGTCATTTATTTCCTGCTTGATATCATCTTTAATCTGTGTAATAGCTTTGGTAATTTCTAGTTGTATAGTGTTTCTTAGCTCTGTGATGATTGATGTGTTATTGGCTTTCAAGTGAGACATGATAATTGCGCCAATATTTTTCAATGTTAAATCCGTTTGTTCGCTGTTGTTTGAAGCTATTTTACTGTTTTGTGTGCATAATGTGTCGCCCAGAAAAGATAAATCATCAGAATCAGCCGTCTCGTTGCTGATGCAGGTAAGCTTCTTGCGTATGGTAACATTAGTTATGTCTGCTGATGAAGAGGACATCTCCTGGTTACTCATTCAACGCGGCAATGCCGCCAGCCTCAGAGGAAATAATCTCTAGAGGGAGTCTCGTGCAGTGAACATTGCAACAAAGACGTAGAAAGTTGACAAGTTAGTGTGCGTGAAACCATTGCTTTACGATGACTTGACATTCATCTGAGAGTTACCAGTAATTGAATTTACCCCAATGTAATGGGAGAAAAAATAAATGGGGGTAAAAATAAACAATACTGCAGTTATAAAATAAACTACTGGCGCTTTAATTTATAAAATTATTGTGTGTTTACAAAAGCAAAATGATAAAAATATATTTTTACTTTGCAAAGTAAAAATATATTAGCAAGCTACTATTGGAGAATTTAAGTTTATACTGTAAATAAAATAAAAATCAATTAAATCCTTAAAAAACTTGTTTATTTTAAATTATCAAATGCCACAATAATAATCAAATAAAATAATAATTAATATAATATATATATTAATTTAATATTAATTAAATATCTTCAATTTTGTCACACCCTGTATAGTAAGTACATCGACGAACAGACTATTGGACCCAGCTGTTAATTTTAATTATTAACTGAAGAATAAAAAAAACAGAAATACGGGTAAATATAGTATCTCAGACTGGCAACACCAAAAAATGGCGTGTGGGTTTTGAGATTAAATGTCAGAATTTGCTAGATTTGTTTTGAAAAAATACGATTGTTTTTGGATTCATTACTGATGGTAGGAGATTGTGTTAGTAGCATTTGCACGTCTGCTATAATTCCGGCATATTTTTATAGCACAATACGACATGGTAACTCACAAAATGATTTTTTGTAATTCACTCAAATGACCTTATTGTTTGAGGTGATAATTGACACTGACAGCGGTTTTTGTCGGATCAGGTACTTTACGGACTAAATTTTTGGACAATTTAGCGTTGATGAGGCGGTATCTATAGATATATATAATCAAAGCCGCCAGCCTTCTGGGCACGTCACCTGCATTTGACACTGATGCGGAAGTATTCTTTGACGAATAACTTTTTAAATTTTTTAGTTCTATTTCCCTTCCAGCTGTTAATAGTTAGGTATGATTTTGTTTTTTTATTATTTAATTTTTAATGCCTGTAAAATAAATTTTCTTGTTAAATTAAATAAACATTTTTTTTTACTTTATTCTCATTATACGATTTACATCATTTACATGAGAACATTATTGATTACATAACATGTACATTACTTTGTTACACATACATTACTTTTGTGTTATGACGAAGAATATTAAAATTAACATTCGTCATCATAAAACAAAAGTAAAATATTAAAAGTATGTATGTTTATTTATACTGAATCAAATTTATAATTACCAACGATTCCACAAACTAAGCATAAATTCGTCAAAACGTATTCGCCCGTGGTAATTACGTACATAGGTACTACTTACTAATTTATATGTCTTATAAATATTGGGCATGTTGTTTTTTAAATATATTTGACGAACTTATACTTTTAATGTTCGTGGGTAGTTTTTTGTAAAGTTGCGCTCATTCAAATGTTAGCATTGTTTTGCCGTAATTCGTTCGAATACGTGGCAACGCTAGATAACTTGCTCGGCGACCTTGGGACATGTTACAGAGGACAGGGGACATGACATATTATTCTTAATAGCTATTATGAATAATATCTAATTAATCAATTTAGCTACGACAAATAATTTATTATAATATTCTGATTTGTTCTGATCTGTACGGTGCTGTTCTGACCTGATGTACTGTTCGGATCTGTCCTGATTTGATGTGCTCTTTTAAAGTTGAAATCGAACACTTTTAGTTATAATTTAAAATAGCCGAATATTATAAGTTTTACATTCTACAAAAGTACATAATTTGAACTTTGAACACGTGTATAACACGAAAAAAAAAAAATACATGCATAGGCAATACACTGAAATAAAGTAATACCAATAGGCTAGCAGCTCAGCATAATGCTAAGTGACTGCAATGAACACAGTCACCTAAAACTGATATTCAGCTGCAGCCCTCGATTGCCGTATGCCGTACGAGCATAATATAATAGGTATAATATAGACACGGAATTATATATTACACCCACACTCTATGTTATGTTTAGGTTCCATGTGATAGGCGATGAGCCTATCGCCATCCACCGAGCACAATTTAAACTCCGTGCTGCTATTGAGAAATTCCTGACGGAAAAGTCGCAAAAAAGTTGAGCTTCCAAAAAGTCAATTCAGAATATGCTCGAACTAGAAAAAAAATACAGTAACGTCCATTAGAATCTGATGATTTACCGAAACTGATCTCTCTCTATAAGTTTTTCTTTTGTGGAGTACAGATAGAACCCTAAATAACAGTTGTGAGGGATCTCTACTGGACGCCTCTTCAACTTGCACGTAACAAAATCAAAACACCGGCTAATTTGCCAATTACCTGTATCCGCTTTTTAAAAAGTATTCAAATGCGCAAAAAGGCGCTTAAAAAGGTTCGTTTCAGTTGCCAAATAGTTTTTAATAACAACTAAAGAGAACAAACTAGACACTTAAAAAAAAATCTCTGATTAAATTTAGATGTCGGTGAAACCAGTGTATTTGATACATCTAGCTATTTGTTTTTTTTATACGTGGTAAATATGCCCCGATGATCTAGTTGTTAGCGTATGAGCCGTGAGGACTGTGTTCGATTTCCGGGTCGGGCACAGTGTTATTTGTGAACTTTCCGTAAAAAAAAAATCAGAATAGAATTAAAATTTTGCTCGATTGATGGCTTAATACTTATCCCATGCGACTAAAACATAACAGGTGAAATGTGGGTGTTGTACACCTCTACCACATCCTTCTGGATAATATAGGCGTGAAGTTATATATGTTAAATATGTTGATTTTGATTTGATTCTTAAACGTTCTTTATACTAGTGATTGCCCTACGGAACCCTAGAAATGAAAACATGATGGCATTTGCCGGTCGTAGGCAGCAGTCAGAAAGGTCATTGGGCAGCCGCTCGTGAAATGTCTCGTGCCCGCGGACCCACGGCTACTGCACTGCTCCACTGGGAATACAACTCACCACTTACCAGCAGCGGGGAAACAAAGGATTGCATTCTGTCGAAATACTATTTATTTTTACTAGTAGAGGAGCCTGTGAGTAAGTAAAAGTCCTACTTATCCATTATGCAATGCTTCTCGAAGTCGATTGAAGGATGGGTTACCGTTCAAGCCTTATCGAGTTTTTCTTATAACTGGTTATTAAGTTCGAATTTGATTGACGCCGTCTCGTGCATTCGTATTTAAAAAATTGGTAATGGTTTTTCATATTTCCAATAGTGGTAGGTTCAAAATTCGAATGTTAATTCTTTGAATCAATAAAATATTCAACTAAATATTGGGCAAACTTCGTATAGGTACAAATGTTGTTTTGCCGTAAATTTATTGTGTTAGATAAATAAATTGAAATTTATTTATGCAATGAAATAAAGGGGTAGTGAATAAAATAACATTAAATCTGACTTGACTTTACCAAAGGGATGTAATCTAATTATATAATTTTTTTTTTTAAATATATTGATAGATATATAAAAATTTAATGGTAATTTATAATTTATTTTGAAATAAAACTGTATAGCCACGAATGAGCGGAGTCTTCTACCACAGGCTTTTTCAGCTTAAAAGGAGACTCCAATCAATGATTGTAACACTCGTTTGTAATTGAAATAATTAACGAGCGATCCCTAGTAAGCTGTTTATTTAAAAACGGTTTTACTATAGAGGTTCACTAATTCTTATAAATTGATAGCCGCTGGCTAGCTAGAGTGACAGCCAGCACTCATTGCCAACCCCAATAGCCATATCTAACTTATCGACGAATAGAATGGCGAACTTTTTGTCGATTGCTCTCCATTTTGGTCATTTACATTTAGTTCTAGCTATTACCGTCGGCAATGAGTGGCGGCGCGATCTCAACGACCTTTTGACGTATCCCATAACACATTTAGACATTGTATCCTAGATTTCGTAAAAAGCATAGGGTAACGAGTTGACAAATTATCGTGATTTTGCGGGTTATGAGGTGGGGGAGGTAAGCAGCCACGTCGATGTGAACTGGTAATACATGTAATTATATAATTGTCACGGATAAATTATAATAGTCACGTTCAATGCTAGTAAGACTCAGGCGTGTCTTATCTCCGCTAAACGGAGTCCATTCATCCTGACTCCTACCTTCCGAAATGTATCCCTTCGAATAACCGATCGTCTTGAGCTCCTCGGTATCTCGCTGACTTCGAAACTTTATTTCGGCTCACACATTGAGTCGAAATTACTAAAACTAGCCGCCAAAAAGCTGGGCATACTCAACAAGGTGAGACAGTACTTTACACCGAGGCAGTTGCTCGACCTCTACCTAGCGCAAGTCTAGTAGTGTGTGGAGTACTGTTCTCATCTGTGGGATGGTTCAGCCAAATACCAGCTTGAGGTACTCAAGTCAGTCGAGAAGAGGGCCAAGAGAATCATCTGCGATAACGATCTGACGGATGCTCGACTACAAAGTCTGGAGCACCGTCGCAAGGTTGCCAGCCTATAGGATACATTTCGGAGAGTGTGCCGAGGAACTACACAAGCTTATCCCTCCGTCCCCGTTTCACCATCGGACTACCAGACAAACGGCACTCAGGCATCGCTTCAGGGTAGATGTTCCACCAATACGCACTAAGCGTTTCGCCTCTACATTTCTTATGCGAACTGCCAAAGAGTGGAACGCCTTGCCCGAGTCTGTGTTTCCGCATGAGTACAACTTGGATCTCTTCAAAACAAGAGTCAATAGGTATCTCATAGGTAAGCGTGTTCCACCGTAGACCGCATCATCACTTACCATCAGGTGAGATCGTGGTCAAACGCGTGCCTATCCACCAAAAAAAAATAAAATAAAATAAAATACAATTGTATTATTGAGAAAAGTTTGAAGTCATTTTCGTTTAAGGCGAAGGTTGCAGTGTAGATATATGGTGCAGGGGTAATGAATTTAATAGTTTTCACAACCACGGCCGACTTCCTAATTACGTTAAATTTGTTAAGATTTAAAAGCTAATGAAATATGCAATGAAATTTAATACTTAATACTAAGGTTGTGGCTAGAATAGGTAGATTGAGTTTACGAGCTAATTTTGTTCAGTAAAATTATTACTCCTCGACTGTATTTCTTGATTTATAAACCTAGTGTAGATTGACTTACATAAAAAAGATTGTGCGTGCGTGTGCCATTTTTAAATAAAATGTTTATATAACACATCATTCGGCAAACCTCGCCTTAATATCTACCGTGCAGACGGTGCTCATAATATTTTTCAGTGAAAGGTTTTCGAGGCAACGTATGCGGCATCCAGCTGTTCTTAATGTGGTGATCCTGAACATTGATTTTGGTCTGAGCGTTCCTTTCATTGATCATGGACCTGCAGGAGTTGTAGGCTACTCGAACCGTGAAAAACATTATTAAGTCGACTCCAGATATTAATGTGAAGCCGAGCATGAGGCTGAGGAGACCACCGAATGCCGCTGTAAAAAAAAAACGAGTTTGATGTCATTACATGATACAGCCAGTTCCTAGTCAAACGGAATCTTCTGACCTTTGACTCTCCGTCTGTAACAATGGTCAATATTCAAATGACAACTGACACCGATGGCGGCGAAGACAGTTGAGGAATACTCTATTGATCCATATATTTATTATGCGCAGCTTTGACTTTTAGCCGTTCTCGGGTTGTTATAACATAACATTCTGCAGTTTTACTTATTTTATTTCACTCTCTAACCAGATATTTATCGTCAAAGATTATAACCATTAACGTGTTCCGACTTATTATCGAACATATATTACATTAACATGGGTAATTTAAACAATTATACGAGTATATATAAAATAAAATATAATTTATACACCACATTCGAACGCACAATCGTTACTTCATTTATTAAACAATATCAACAATTTGAACCGACTAATGCAGTCGGTTCCTCTATATATTGAGTTTTAATGACTATGAGTCAGGTGATTAGTCAGAGCACCGCTGACTAATAAAAGAAACACTTAATCACTACCGCAGTCTTTTTATCTCTACATTTACTACTGAAAACATAGAGATAGAAGCGTGATACTGCCTATCTAATCCGCAGGCTACCAACGTAAAAGAAATCAATCTCGTGTTAGATGTAAACTGAAGTGCGAAATAAACATTTTATCCTAATGAGGCATATCTGATATCTCAAATACTTCGAAATCCCAGTAGGTATCAGTCATCATCTTACTTTAATAAAAAGTTTTTTTATTTCTACCTCCTATGACTTGTCTTATTTACCCAATAGATTGTCTTTTCTTCAGTCATTAAATAATTATTATTAATTTGATTCATACTCAAAGAGTTTACAGAATGATATATCATCTTAAACTACCCCTCTGTCTGCGTCCGCTTTAATAAGTAATGCTGTCCCCAGAGAATAGTTCATTATCATTAAGTTAAAACATATTTTTGATGATGATATAGCATTTTTGAATTAGCTCAAGGGATGCTGTCACCGTCTCACCTTTAAGCTGTTTCCAAATAGAAGTCGTTACAGCACTATCGTGCTCCAGTTTGTTGATGAGATTGTTACCAGAAATATATTATCATGCCACTGAATTTCGGATGTTGATGGTCAGTAATTAGTTCTAACGGAGTCCAGTAGTATAAAAAAGTATACACACCTAAAATGTTTTGCCAATTCAGATAAACGTCGCGTCGGTATCTGGTGGATACCAAATCGTTGAAGAACACATTGACTAAGGAACGGTTCTCCAACTGGACATCATCGCTGCAACATAAATTATACATAGTTATACATTAAAGGTAACGCCTACCTTCTAATCTCATAATTACAATTAATCTTACATTATTTGGAGATATAATGATAAGTAAGATAAGATTTTTTCATTGCGTTGTTTATTTCGTGAATCATATATAAAGAAAAATTACTTAGGCGTAATAACTGAAGGGTTCTCAGTCAGTCGCATAATAATTATGGAAAGACAGACATAAAAAGGTAGTATATTTTTCTTGAACACAATGTATAATGAAAAATGTGTCGTCTACTACAAACTATAAAAAAGTCGGTCGAGTACGAGTTGGAACACGCACGTTCAGGGCTTTGTACCAAATGTACTTGAAAGCTTAAAAACCCCAAAATTTAATAGTATTAAAAATTTTCAGTTTGTGGACACGGAGTTAAGAATAATATATTCAATCTCTTATTAAAAAATCTAAAGTAGGTAACCGTGACCTTACAATAAGCGGCTGCAAAATATACTGCTAGACCTCGAGGCAACCGGTATTATATTAAATAAGCCGTTTCCATTATGAACACTTTATTTTATAATTATTTATATCATTTTCGCGGTTCACCCATCCCTCACCTCTACCGTTAGGTGGTAATAGTATTTATTTACATTATAACGAGCCTAAACTCGAAGGGTCTGTTATGTGAGCCACAGTGGAGAGCATGGAGAGCTTATATAAATAGGTCCTATTCAGGCATTGTTAATAAATCTTGATCATCACTTTGCCAAGCAAGTTCAGATTAAGAAAAAACATAAAAATAAAATATAACATCACGCCTATATTACCCAGCAGGATGTAGCAAAGTTACCCACATTTAACCTGTTACGTGTAGGTCTCATGTGATAGGGGGTGAGCCTATCGCCATTCTACATTGAGAATTTCCTGATGAATAAATCCCAAATAATACTCTTGTCCGACCCGGGAATTGAAGATTGAATATATAATGAGAAAAATGAACCAAAAATTCCTAATCAAAGTTAAAATCGTTATAAAATCGTTTTTTCTTGAATAACACACCCCATTAGATCTTCTTTTTACCCCAAAATAACTTACGTATTCTGAAAATTTTATCAATCGACACAAGTTCGACAAAAATTGCTTGATATACAATCACCATAAACACAACAATAAACTTAAGCTTACAGTTGGAAGCAAAGAAGAAGATACAGAGTTTGTTGTCCTATTAAAAAATTTACGCGTAGGTAAATTGACAACAGGTCAACTGGAACTGCTTTGCCGGAGGCGAAGGATAGCTATAGATGAAAGATGAAGAGTTTAAAGATGGTGCTGTGTTTCGCATGTTTCCGACTGTCAAACAGGTTGACGGATACAATACATACATAATGACAGCTAGCTTCGCGTCTTTACAATCTGCTCCATAGATGAGTTATTATAGAATGCCTGAAATTGCCACCTATGGAAAGAGACCTGCCGGTAATGTCATTCCAAACGATGTTAACGATTGTGGTTCACATCGCTTAAAGAATTGCTTCGTCAAAGTAACTTTGGTCTCACATTTCACGCAGTAATACGAATAAACTTATAATGTTTTTTCCAATATTCGTGCAAAAAGACCCAGCATCCTAAATGTTTTGATTCTAGACGGGCATTATCCAACAATTTTATAGATTTTAACTTTTGAATGTGTAAACTTAAAAACTTAAGTACTTTATTTATAGCTTAAAGTATCCGTTGATCTTCGATATCAATTTCAACTCTGTAGCTTTAAGCGTTTCGGAGTAAAAGGGTTGTGATAAACGGACAAACGAGTGATCTTATAGGGGTTTCGTTTTTACCTTATTCGGTACAAAACCCTAAAAAAATAACAATAAATTCTTTTGATCACCCCAAAGTCAGTGAGAAAATATTTTACAGAATTAGGGCCAGAAAAGAAACTAGTGAGATTTTATTTATCTAAATTACATTTACACTTACAGAATGAGATCATCATGGCTTCTGCACTAAACTCAAGGCTAATGTATATAATATACCTAAGCGTAATCTATTAAGTTTTGCGTGAAACCCCAGGATATGCTCAAGCCGAAGCATCGGGTTTCATTACTCAGAAGTTTGCAAACATAATTTATGTTGTTATGTTGAAGTAGAGCAGTAAGATTTTATTTGTTTTTGCGGAGCGTCGCCCTCTGTATATAATCCCTGAATCGCGAGGGTTTTCAATAACATACATTTCACACACACAAAGTAAACACAGACTCGGCACAAGTCTTTTTGAACCAGAGCGCGGCGTAGTGATGAGCGACTAGGTGACCGTCACGCACGTCATATTCTGTACAGTCGCAAATGTCGAAATTATGAATTATTTAAGAGATATAATTTATTTATTTTTAGTGTTTACACTATATTTGTCGCGACTTTCTATGCTATTCGATTTTTCTATGCTATTTTCTGTAAAATTTAGTAACTTTTCCTTCAAAATTGACTAACTTCACCTATAATCTTCCAACTCCTAATTCGCCTCATTTCTTAAAATCTATCTTACAGTTTATTTACGTCATGTAAGGCACCTATGTGCCAAATTTTATGCATTTTCCTTTAAATGAACGTACCTCCCATATAAACTTACATTTCCTAATTTACCCTCCTAAGGACAAAATACTAACATAAAAAATACCAGTTTTATGTTAGATGTCCAACTACACAACTGTGAAACCCGCATCTAATTCCATGCAATCTTTTTTTCGTGTTGCCCGACGAACATACAGACAGACAAAAGTAAATAAATAAATGCTTCTACTTTAGTTGAAAAACCCCTTAGAAAACTTAAATGAATTATTCTCCAAAATCTATTGAGAATAAAGATATTTAAACCTAAACCTATCTTCAATGTACAGACAGACATGGAAAAATTTCAATATTATTATTTATATAGATTTTTTTTATTGTTTGATGTACACGACACAGGTAGGGCACCTAATATTACAATCTAGCCTGAGGGGCTACTAAGTAATTTAATTGGAACTTACACTGCTATTATTAGAAAATATAAATAGATATTATTATAATATATTAGAAAATATAGATATTATAATAAAACTCACAAGAAAGGCAGGCCCTTCACATATATATTATCAGCTAACTTCCCCAACGCTATCTCCAAAGGATAGTCATAATGTTCGCATTCAGGCAAACATTTAAAAATATGATTTATCTGTGTTCCATTTTTAAGGTTGTATTCTTCACTCACTGGAACAAATTGGTACATTGTTAAGGGTCAATATTTGTTAGAGAAAATTATTTTTTTGGCCTCAAAGCTCCCTTTTGATCCCTTTTCTATACAACATGTGCAAAGGATGATAATAAAATGTAAATATATTTATTCCGCTACTTGTTAGTCGGGAGCCTGCGACATAATTACTGTTTCTGTGCTTAGGTATATAAGCAAGAAATCTCGGACTTATACTTACAAAAGATATTTTCCAGACATGCCATATCCTTAAAATTGCATGTCCTGAATTGCGCTGAAAAATAACGTAAATTTAATTACTTATTTACATATAAATTAAAAAAGCCAGTAACAAGTTTTCGTTGGTATTTCATATAAATGAAACTGATTATGCCTTTATAAAACCTGCATTCAAGGCATTTTGGTTTAGTATTCATATTTTTTTTATTATTAATGGTAACCAAAACAAGACAATCGGAATGCCGATTGAAAGGAAAGCTAGGAATGTCTTTACCCTGTTGGCCGATTGCATTATTATCTGTTTTTTTTTAATCTTTTACCCAAAAATGTACAGTCACCTTCATTATTGTCTGATACACTACTAGTATTTGATTTTGGTGCTAAATATACAAGATGGGCTTATACATGTTTGCACATTTGAAACATAAATAAAAATAAAACTACGGGCCTATATAGCCCATAAATATTCTACTTATATTCAGTAGTTTCGAGATATTTAAATTTTGAAGATTTCGCGGCTATCGCCCAGATTTAGTGCAAGGCGTGGCCGCCCTAAGCAGACCTGGCGTCGGACAATCATCGCGGAGGCGAAGAATACCGGCAAAACCTGGAGTGAAATAAAGCGCGAAGCTCAAGACCGAGCGGGATGGCGGCGCACTGTGGATGCCCTCTGCCCCATCTAGGGGACACAGGACCTTAAGTCAAGTGAGTCAAGCCCAGATTCAGCCATTAAAAATAAATTTGAACAGATAATGTATTTAGATTACAGTTTTTATAGCTGACAGCATACCTTAGTTTTTTTTATTATTTATATAAATGTTCAATTATTTAAAATCCTTAGAACTCTAAAGAAATAAAATATATTTATCAAATTTTATTTTTCCTTCATACAAAACGTGGCGTGGCATAAAAATAATTTACTACACTAAACGTGTAAATTATAGGAATAATATCCTCATCTTATTAAGCTTTTTAAAAAGGTATACGTTTGTAGTATTACGCGGGAAAAAATAATGCTGGAAAGTTTTTATAAACATTGATGCAGGTGACGCCGCAGGGCGACTGTTCTGTCTAATAATCATATTAGTTGCAAAAATTTGTTTTACCGAAAGAAGAAAAAAAAAATATCGTTTCTGGGCTCAGATTATTAGATTTAGGCCCTATAATTAGTGTAACCCAGCAAGAGTCTTGCAAGTCTTGCAAGCCACGAACACAAACACGAACTTCAATATTCGCATTCAGAGTACAGGTGTTCCATCCAAAGAATAAAATAAGTTTCAGAATGCTTAGAATGGGAACGAATACATTATACTGATTACTTAATGTAATATTAATGTAATGTTTATTAAGAAACAGTTACTCACGTGGAAAACGGCATATAGCTCAGTTGATAACCATGTGGCAGTTGATTTTTCAAATTTCTCATTAAATCTTTAGACATTTATTAATCTGGTTGGTCTTTACTATGGGTATGTTAATTCAAGCTCAAAATGTTCCTATTTTAATACGTTTTTCTAAAATCTAAACTAAACTTTAATAAACAGCAATAGCCTTATAGGTAATTGCAAAACTTGCAAGACTCTTGCTGGGCAACACTACCTATAATAAGCCCTGCAAGGAATATATCGAATTACCAATAACCCAGTATAGTCATTTATTGTTATAGCGGTTACAGTTATACATCATCTTCTGTGAAAGTTTTAAACTGTCTAAAGTAGAATCCAAATAGCCGTGCATAAAAGGTCATTTACCCGGCCTGTACCAAGAAATGCCCAAACTTTACGACACGTATCGCTCTCGGCCGCTCTCCGTACAAAATAACGACAATACAGACTTTTCACTGATATCATAATACCGGCCGCGCCTGCGGCCTGCCCGCGAATGCGACAACTCAAAAACACCAAAATTTAAGGATTAAAATTGCACTTTTTGTCATGTTTTTAATAAAACACAGTTTTAATGATTAAAATCAACTTTCTTTTTTATAATGTATTACAAAAACTCCTAAAGCAGTTTCTTGGTTTTAATTCAAAAACTCAGTTATTGGACTTTTTTTTGGCACAAATATAAACTTAATCATTGGAAATTACATTTGTTCCTTAAAGAATTAAAATTAGTTGACCATTTATTGATATTTATCATTATTTAACTTTCACCCCAAAAAACGATAAATTTGAAGTTATTACAGTTTGCCGTTAGGGGTTTGAGACGTCAGAGGTGTTAAACCCACTCTGCCGTGGTATAACTAAAATGCAGTTATCTGCTAAAACCATTTTTTTCGATAACAAATAAATATATAGGATTACAAAGTTACATTTGCAGTTATCTGCATTGTAGACTGCCTCGGTGGTCTAGTCAGTCTAGTGGTTAGATAATTACGTAACAACTAAAGACAGAAGGTTCCTCAAGCAGGGACTGAATAAATTAATAACCGACTTGGATTACATGGATCTCACATCTTTTACGGTAGAACTGAGTTGCGAGACTTGCTTTTTTGACAAGTATTGTTTTTTTATGGGATTTTGTATTTTATTTTACACTGTTTAAAGAGCGTAAGTAAATAATACAAAACCCATTTTTGAAAACCGCATCCAAATCTATGATCATAGCAGTTATGGTTTTGTAAAAAAAATATTTATTACAGCGCCCCCTGGTTCGTAGTCACCGTAAACCTATCCAAGAATATTGTTGCTCCTGCGATAATAATGCACGTTATAGAAAATACTTAATTTAATAAAATAATGATGACAATATTTTTATCTCATTGTAATACAGACGCCAAATGTTTGTAATACATGACAATTTCTCGGACTATGATCCCCTCGTACCAATAAACGTTTGTTTACACCGACTTCTATCGCTACGCCGCGCCGCCCGGCTCGGCGCCTTGCGTTTAGGTTCGCCGCGATCCCGTTTCGGCGTGCAGTGGTACAGGGGCCGGTATGACCTTTTATGCACGGTTATTTGGATTCTACCATAGTTATCACGGTTCATGAGATACAGCCTGGTGTCAGACGGGATGGGCAGTGTAGCCTTTTGAACCCTAAAAACAAAAGACAATGCAATCGGACAGCTGGGCAAAATCTTACCTAGTTTGCCGATCAATTGGAATTCCGATCGGATAGCTCGGAATAACCCATAAAAATGTATGTATATATATAATGTATATATTATTATGTACCTACCTTCGAATGGAAGAAACAGTGGCACACAGCCACAGGCATTTTTCAATAATTCTGCTTTCATATGCGTCATGCAATTATGGAAAGAGTATTGACGAAAATTACCCAGTACAATCTGCAAAAACAATTCCATTATGTATGAGTCAAACAAGGAACAGTCAGCCGTCTAGATATGGGACGTTTTTTTGCTTTACTTTGAGGGAAGGTTCAATATAATTATAATATCTTAACACCCTTTACTAACGATAGAGTTAATTCATTTAGCAGAATGCCATTATTCTTGTACATCAATTTTGCATTTGCATTCTTGTAAAAAAAAAGCGACCTAGAGGTGCTAGAAAGAAAGAAAAGAAAGAAAAATCATTTATTCTGGCATAATAAAAATAGAATACATTATTAGGCGTCTAAAACTAAATAATTTAAAATACCATTCATAATGCCAGAAATGGTACGCATCTCAGCACAATACTGCAGCGCTAAAAGTACCGCAGCGCTGATATTTTAGAGGTTGATATTTGATTTTTACTCGACTAGCGGCTAAGCCAAAAGGAAGAACATAGATTTTAGCAATCTATGTATGTTTATTAAATAAATAATAAATAATTATTTCACAACTCAAACACAACGCCATCTAGTCCCAAACTAAGCAGAACTTGTACTATGGGTACTAAATAACTGATACTAATACATATATACTTTTCTTTTGTAAATACATACTTATTATACATAGAAACACCCAGACTAAGACAAACCCCCATCTTCATGCACATAAAGAATTGTCTTAAGTGGGAATCGAAACCACGACCTCGGCGTCGCAGGCAGGTACACCACCCACTCCGTCATCCGGTCGTCGATGTATGTTTGTATGTTCCACCGTAGCGCCTATACTACCGAACGGATTTTTATGAATGAGATGTCAATAGATTTGTGAGAATAGGCCGGGTGACATAGGAAATTAAATGTCAGATTCTAACATCAAAAAGAAAATATTGGCATAATCATGGTATTAAATAAAAGGTCTTGGCAAGCACATTATTAATATACGTTTAAAACGGAAAAGAGCTCCTGCGCGTGGTCGCCCACGGCTCTACCTTATACATTTTTGACCAAATCATTTCTCGATTTTTCTCTACCTGAAATATTTTCTTTCTTATCCTTTTTACGTAGTCGTGTTTTAGTTTAAAACAATTTTTTTCCAGATCGATTATGATCATGACAGGTGAGCGAAAAGATTAGAGAACGCATCAAGAGATTGAAAGGAAAAAAGAACACTAACTTACGCGCAACCTAGTGTGGCTGAGTGTAAGTTACAGCTCGTACACATAAACACGATAAGACATTGCATCGTGCTACGATGCAGCATCGTATCAATGGCAACACATCAACCTATACATTCGTTGAAAAAAGTTTAGGTTGATGTATAGCCGTTGAAACGATGCCGCATGCAGGCAACACATACAGTTTTGCACCTACTAAATTCATATGCCATACCTCAATACATAACAAAGCCAGCTTTTATTTTGTTTCCTCGTTGACTCCTTAATTTTTTTAATATCTTTATCGGTTACCGAAACTTTTCAAGAAACATGTCGCCGTGGATGAAATTTAACCTATAAAGGATGGCACTCCATTAAAAACAAGGTGTCAATGACATCGTGACGAAGCCGCTTAACAGTGATTTGGTACATTATTCTGAGACACGGGGTGCAAAAAACGTGCACACGTTCAAAGTGTTGGAGATTCAATATAGGGTAGTAGGCGACGAACGACGTCGTGGCAACAGCGGCTCCAAATGATCTCTTAGCCCTCTAGAGGATGGATGAATGTAATTTCAAATCAGTGAGGCGAGGAATGTCTCTTTTGTACAAAGTACACGTTCTGACTCTTTGTCAACATCAAAATGTGAAAATGAAGTGACTTCATCCACCAATAAACATTATAAAAATCGACTGTCGATATCAGGTACATATTAAAGCATATTTGTGAATCAAAGATATTGATCTTACTGTTTTGATCAATCGCACAAGATTATTGATATGTTTGCAAAATAACGCACATTATTGACGCACGGCATTGTACGTAGATACCTATCAGGCCATGAGGTGTTTATAAACTCTGCTCTATCTACTGGTTGAAAATATTAGAGTCGTACGTACATTTAGGCATCACTTACATAATACATACGCAAATAATTATTTGTATGAAGTTGTTACTTGTCTATACAGATAGTATTCTAACAGATAGTAAACCCCTTTTGAGTCTAAATATATTATGTTGTAGCGGCTAACAACGAATCCTTATTTCGCGTGGCCCAATCCGCACGTGACAATTTTTGTGGCGAAAAATATAACTTGATTTAAAAAATGACCAGTATTTCATATGAATTTTGGCCGCCGAAATGGAAATGTGGATATATTTTGTTTATTTCGCGAAACCTTGGCTCTCAGCTACCAATATTACTAAACTACAAGAGAATTCTATAAAGCGTTAATCTACCAACAACTAACAAGCTGCTGAGGTTAAAATCAAAACTGGTTAAAATTAAGTTACCCAACAGTTGTTGACTGCTTTTTAAAATAGATGCATAGACCGCGTATTGTGCATATCGCGATTATCATCGCATCAAATATCGGCTTAGAACTTTAGCCAGAGTTATATGGCCATAGAACTAACATTTAATAATGTTCTTACCTCATCACTATAGTAGCACTGCCTATCCTCAGGGCTAAACGACTTGATTCCAGGAGTGGTGTACGTCCATTCGGGAGACAAAGCTATCAACACCTCTGTGGCAGGATTCACCATGCGCACCGGTGAGTCCAGGTCAGGCATGTTGTATGCGTTGTCGATTATAACCTGTGTAACCAAATATTCAACCAAATCAGGACAACAGTCATTAAAGTAATATTACGACAACAATATAACTCAATGGTAACACCGTCTTTAGTAAATTAAGGCAGCCAAAAAATAATAAGAATAAAATAAGTACCCAACAACAACAAAACATTTTTCACGATTGATGATGATTGATATTTTTGAGTGATGAGTGTGATATCTAACAAGTATAATTCCATCAATAACTAATTTTAAATAAAAGTAGAAATATTCGACATTTTGAAAGTCGAAACGCTGTATATAGTGTCTTATTATAGAAGGTTATTATGGTTTCAAAGAGAGTGTTATTCAGTTAACAGTTTATCAATCAAAAAATATAATTATTTCTAAATGTTTCTTTCTTTAATTTCTAATGTTTAATTTTCAAGATGTTTTAGTTTGTTAAGGTTAACATTTTAGATATTATTAGTTTAATTTTTAGATATATTGTAGCTATTTAACTTATTATGTAACATGCTTTTGATGTCAGTTTAAAATGTATTGATATCTTTAAAAGTTACGAAATACTTGCCTAGACGCAATTACCGATAAACACTCTGTATAAAACTTTAGAATAGATAAAATAATCGTAAACATGTTCATTAAACATCGCAGGTTTGCAACTGCGTAATATAAAATTTTATTTTTTAATGCCCAGGATGGGCACCAGGATATTAAAATGGGTACACCGGGTACTTTTTTTAGAATATAGAACCAACAACAGACAACGCGACGCAGTGGTAAAAGGCACGATTTCCTTACAGGGATATTATTTTGTAACCGTAGAGGTTGTTGTAATATCTAAGTGATCCTTAAAATTTATTATTGTCCGCCTTAAAACATAACTTATACAGTCGGGCAAATTATATTTCAGAAAATAGGCAAAGTCTATCCATATCCGTAGCCATAACTAGTGGGACAAGCAGGGTATCCCTTTGGGAAATCAAATCTCAGTCAACATCACCACAACAAAGAATGAAGCAAAAGAGAACTGAAATTGTATTTGTATCTACAATAAAAATAAAATCTATAGCTTCAAACCTACATTTAGACATACTTTAACCTGTTAAAGTTCAATCTACTCTAAACGCACTGAGGAACATTTGTGGTTTGGCTGTACTTCATGTTAGCCGTGATTGTAAGTTAAAGAAAACTCAACAACAATAATTGTTGTTGAGTTTTCTTTAAATTACTAATTATTAAGGTGGATGTGAAGGATATCTTTAATTCTGCTGATAGAGGAGACAAGTTAAAGAATAAATTCCTATCCTTTATAACTTTCTTTGGCAATGTTACGGTTGGGTTTCTCATCCTCTTATACAGGGTGGATCCGAAGCAAAGCGTCTTTTATTTAATTCTAGACGTCATAGGTGTTTATTTCCACCGTTTGCGTATGGCTTATCCAACACAAAAATATGATTTATTATTATTTGATAAGAACTAGCAGTTTTTAAGTAACGCGTTCAACCAAACAAACTCTATAAGCGTGGCAAGCACTATGAAATGGCAAATATGTTTGTTTGTTCATCGGTAGTACTCGCCGACTCATTTATTGATGTTACGTGCAACCGTAGAAAACTTTTAAGATAACACTTTATTATGAAGATTTATACAAGTGCAACAATGGATGCTATAAGCTGTAAAGTGATCCTAAACGTCTGGCCAACAAGTGCCGCGATGAAATACAGCGCTAACGGCTCCCGCACTATTTCAAAATTGAATTTGACACCATAATCCAATTTATTCATGCTTACTAATATTATAAATAAGACATTTACTTTATCTGTTACGCTATTACGGCTAAACTACATATGACGATAGTTCAAGACCTTAGGAACGACATATTAATGTCTTTCTTCAGTTACTTCTTTATATTGCCTCAATAAAAGTAATAATTATATAAATAAAACTAGCCATTATTGTATGTACGATTAACTGGGTTGAATACAAAAGTGGCTTAAAGATTTTTATAAAAAAATTACAGAATGCATAGTGAAATATTAGAGTAAAAATAATTAAAGAAAAAAAGAAATCTGTGCCGGCGGTGAAAATGGAAATTGCGCCATAGTAATTTGTGTTCATCTCAAAAATTCCATCATCATCACTCAATCATCACAATCGGTAGCGTCAATAATTAAGATTATTTTGCAGTAAACATGCCAGGGAAAATGACATCGAAGAATTTTGTAAAAAAATAACCAGTCAGTATTCTTATGCAGTATACAGTCAAAAAAAATATCTGAAATACCATTTTATATATTTATTACAGCTTAATATTGAAAATTACTTGAAATTATCGTCTTGAAATACCTAATACATCTGGGTAATCCAATAGTTGGGTTAATAACATGTGGGTTCTAACAATTAAAAAAAAAACAAAATGTATGATCACCCTTTTATTTAAAATATCATGATTGTACGATAGATAAATAATAAAATAAAAGTACATAATTTTTTTTTGTGAGTCAGGTTTAGCGACGTTTCAAGCATTTTTTTTAAATTATTCGAATGCAGTTTAAAGTTGTTATTTTTAAACAAAATAATGTCTTCCTTTAGTTAAATCTTCTATCTACCATATTTAAGATATTTTCTCTCCATGTGGCACGTCAATGGTACACTCTGTCAGTGGCGTGCACTGGGTCTGATCTTAGGTAAGGCAGTAATTTTTTATTGATTTTCCAATATCCACACCACGTGAAGTCATAGCGTAAGATCAAAATTCCGGTCAGAATGCTAGCATTCTGAACTGAATGAAACTGCGCTCCGCGGGGGAAATGCTAGTGATACCTTATAAGAAAGAAACATTATATTATAAGAGAACTCACCAGTCACCAGTAGTTTAGCTTCCAAATTTTCAAGGTTCTGAATACCAAGATTACGTTTTTCCGACGATACAGTTTCGGTCACTAAATGTTAGTTGAGAAAACTTACTATTTTTAATTTTTAATAAACACACATTGTTAACACAAACCTCACAATCAAATAACATTTTAAAAACCAACGAATAGACTCATAAATGCAAGAA
This sequence comes from Hypena proboscidalis, assembly GCA_905147285.1. Taxonomy (NCBI): domain Eukaryota; kingdom Metazoa; phylum Arthropoda; class Insecta; order Lepidoptera; family Erebidae; genus Hypena; species Hypena proboscidalis. Next base: position 8,649,298 of record LR990126.1, on the reverse strand, counting down.
CTACAGTTATTATAGAAACAAACAAATAAATAATGATATTTAAACTAAAATTATGATTCAAAATGAAAAAACTTGCAAGAAAACAATAAAAATAATTTCTAAAATTTGAACAAATAAAACCTTTCTAAACAAAAATGCATCATTTTCTCTACGTGATTTATTAGGACATCCATAAATTCATAATTGTCCGCATTATACTTACAATTACTACCGACTAGTTCCGAGTGTCTCCGATTCCGAGTATTTCCGTTATACCTATAGGCTGACCGTTTAACTACATATTTATACTGTGGTTTAACTGAGTCCTCGCCTGCGCGGTACAGAGGCGCGGGGGTATGACGACAAAGGGGACTGAAACAGCTGCGGGCGGTGGGCAAATTTTTGTGATTTTTCATTCCGTTCGCTACATGGGTAGCGATCGCATGTGTTAACTGTTGCAGACACCTTGTGAGAGGTACACATGTAATAACAATCTCAAGATGAATCGAAAAATCTTCAGACATAAAGTAAACAGTCAGTGCAAGCAAATGGCTTTTAACGTATACATAAATTTTAGAAAAAAGAAACTGCACCCAAAAAAAGTTTTGACTTTCTTACGATTTAATTATATGTTTAGATAAAAAATAGTATTATAGTTTATTCTCAATTATTTTATTTACGTTCATTAAAATTTTGTATCTTCTTAACTATTTTTCATTTGATAAATCACTATTTCTTTTTTCCTATGATGTCACATATCTTAGGAAATATCTTGGTGCATTTCATCTCCTGTATGTTTCATTAAGTTCCTCCACCGCCCGCAGCTGTTTCAGTCCCCTTTGTCGTCATACCCCCACGCCCCTGTACCCCGCAGGCGAGGTCTCAGTTAAACGGTCAGCCTATAGTCGGACGCCTGCAGCATGAGGCGGGTCGCGAAATTCATGTATGTGTGCAGTTCACAGACACGAAAATGTACTCAAATTGCTTACTACATGCGAACGTTTTTATTCGCTATATCCTGCCGCTATATCTCGCAGTAGTTGGACGTATACGTCATTTTAAAGCACCTGTCACAGCAAAGCGCGTTGTCGGTTTATTGTGCTTGCGATTTGTTGCTATTTTAAAGCGTTAGGAGTTTTCTAGTAATCGTTTCACGATTTATTAATTATACTTTAGGTACTTATTGTTTACTCTTTGATGACCGAAATTATCCGTGACTGCTAGGGTATGCAATGCTTTTTGCATTATATAAAGCGCCCGCGCCTGCTCTGTATAACACATAGCTATTGGAGGGTGACACCATATCCCACACAAAAATAGTCATTATTCTTTGTGTAGAAATATTATCCATCCATGCACAAATTAAGAGGTCCACCTTCTAACTTGCCCTCAAACAATCTGTGTAGCTCCTGTCAGACTTCGTGAACGGTCTTAAATCGCATTACTTTTTCAGATGTGTCTTCAGTAGGTTCAACGTAAGAATGAGCTTTTCCTGGACTTCACTCATACCTGGTTGTAATTCAGAACAATTGCGTTATCCACTCCAACTTGAGGTGCTACAGGTTTTTTTAACGTGTCTTCTACAGCCTCTACGGCATTCGTCGTCCCATGTTTTCTAGTTTCCTTATAAATATTCAATTGATATTTTTGTTGAAAATTTTTGATTGACGGAACTCCCTGGGTTGTCCGTGCAACCCGGGCTATGCATAATGGGAAGAGTCGCAAAAAATCAAATTAATATCCTCAATCGATTTAATTTGAAAATAATTTTCATTTTACATTCCATTTTAGGTACTCGTATTAACTTTAATCTATATCTATATGTATCTTAATAACACGGATATAAAAAAAGAAGATTGATTTAGAGTTAATTAATTTAAAATAACTTATAATACCGTATTAATAAGATAACATGTCATATTGATTAAAAGTACTTGCACATGCAAAAAAATTAAATACGTCATTGGGCAGATGTAAGAATTATCGGTGCAAAATTGCAGATTAAATTGTCTTTTACTGTTAGGGGCCATCCATAAAGTAAATCACACATTCTGTAACAAGAGGTCGAAGGGTTCCTTAGTTTCATGGCATCTCATTTCGAAATCAAAACACTTAAGTGTTAGAATATAAAATTTGATGGAAAATTCTAAAAAATATAAAAATATTTTCAGTTCTATCTGTAAGAGCAAAAATTTTTGTTATTTTGTCGGAAAATACACACTCCCTTTATCAGTTGTCGGCTGCCAATATATAGCCCCTTGACAAACGCAGAAATGCCGCAATTTAATAATTTCTAAATGTAATATTTATTTATTTATGGGAACATTAACAGCATGTAACAATGAGAATTGCTTCCAGTAATTCTCATTATTCTGTAATTAACCAATTATATATCTTCATGAATAGACTTTTGAATACAAATAGTTACAAAAACTTTGTGAACATCACAACACATAATTTCAAGTACAAAATTACACGAAAAACTAAAAAGTACCGCAATGATAAATGATAACAGAAGAAGTCCTGACTAAGTATCGGTCTAGTTAGTCCAATTTATGTATTAAATATACCTTTGTCACAATATTTGCTTAATTTGTTTGTACTACTGCGCGCTTGTCACAAAAATGCAATTTAACGGTGGACACAAAGTGAAGATTGATAGAATTGGCATTCTTTGCTGTCGTTTGAACCACGTTAAATGACTAATCGCCAGACAAGATCGGATAAGAGCGGATCAGATCCGCTAGGTATCTTCACAATGTAAGTGACGTCACTTTTTTGCGTCGTTTAGCTAGTACAGGATGAGGAACTTGGTGCAAAGTTTTAAATAATTCGCCGAGGAGTAATGTAGTTGCAGCACGTATTTTAAAATTCTTAAAATACATGTGCTACAACTGGATATTTTCTAGTCGTGTAATATATGTATCGTAAAGGAGGTTCCAAGTATTGCAAAATATGTGACGCCACACTAGGGAGGATACACAAATGTTATACTGGGACCAAATCGGGGGGAAGGATCAAAAGATCACCAAATTAGTGTTACGTACTTTATGCATGACTGTGACATGTCCACATAAAATAAGTAATCACAATATGTTTTTTAATAAGGGGTTCTAACAGCCACATATTAACATAGGCCACAAAATAGGTCAGCTAATGCCAATTACAAGCTTGCATGCATGTCTGTCAATGTGTGTCCAAAAAGTAGCGCGTAATAACACGGCAGTTAGTAACACACAGTATTCACAGGATTCTTGCTGCGCATTAGTTAGGGCGAAGCTGACTAATGTTGAAATAAAAAATAAACGTGTGTGTTAAATAGGCTTAGGATTAAATATTCTCTAAATATTACTTGCCAGTTAAAAAAATCTAAATAATAATCGAAATGGAAGAACGGTCAGCAAAGTAAGAGGATGGTGAGAAAAGCCACCTTTTTCAATTCCTTGGAGATCACGTGCGGACAGTATATATAGGCTTAGACATAAATACAAATCTGCTCTGACCAAAACCTCGGAGCGGACATTTTTTAACGAATTACTTAAATAAGTATTGTTGTTCTTGTTTCTAACTTAGGATCATACACTAATTATTATCACGGATTTTTTTTAATTTATACAATCTTACATCGCCTATTTACCTATTATCTATATTATTAATAAACAGGATGTAGGGCAATGATTGCGTTCATCCGATTAGTAGTGGGAATTCCATTTTTACGAAATTTTAATCTAGTTTTGTCAAAGATGACAATCGAATAGAGACAGCTGCTTGTGACCTACGAGCAGCTGTATCTAATCGATTGTCTTCTGAGGTATCATGCGACCCCATGTGCGTCAATGAGCACCGATTAAAGAGCTGGCAGGACGACTAAGATAACATATCAAAAATTGTATATCTCAGCGATATGTCATTATTAATAGAAAGATTAAATCGTTAATTATTATTAGCAATCAACACGTGTTTGACAAATCGGTTGAATTGGTTTATTTTGAACGTCTTATGCACAAGTCTAGTCCAAAATAGATAATCTTTTGAAACGAGGCATATGGCTGGCTAGAAAATATAAAATCTGATTCCAAGACTATTTAAAAAATCAGTAGTGTAATGTGTAGTGTTAATGTATTTTTTTTATTCTAGGCCCAGCAAATTAGGCTCTGTGTTGATGAATCAGTCAGTCGGGTGAACAATTATGTATAGATATAATAAAGCTAAAAAAAAAAACTTGTAGTTATTGTTTATGAGTTATAGTAATTTTAAAACGTTCAATAACTTGACACATTTTATTTCTAATATTACCAATTTATCTATAATATAGTAGTTGCTATTCAATATTGTTTCAGTGTTTATCAATATGTGTATTAGTTGAAGTAATTAAAAACTTATAAATATAGCAAATCATTTGTTATAACAAATATTTTATATAGGGATAGCCTCCGACGGTAATTTGCTTACGGTAATTTATATAAAAGCGTTATAGATAGATAGATAGATAGAAAATACTTTATTTGTACATAATTTCACATGAAAAACTTAAGAGGTAACAAAAAGGAAAGTAACAGAAAAAATGTACAAAGAGCGGCCTTATCGCTTAAGGCTGCTATCTCAAAAAAATCAACATTTCCATGATCTTTGAGACCTTACTGCTCTTCAAATATAAAAGCTTGGATTCTTATACTACTATACCTAATATTTCATTTCATTCTATACAGAAGCGCCAGGACAGTTTTTTGATAAGATGCATTATGTTCGACATAAAATATATCTAAAATACCTCTATTTTATTATATTTTTGCCTTCTTCTCTCAACCAATATGACTTATTGACTTGATATTTATATTGAAAAATAAAGCAAAGGCAGGATTACAATTTTACCAACAACAATTTTTGATTATTTAAAAAGTACGTTATAAATTGAAAGAAATAGTTTTGGCGCTTACGACTTTAATTCCAAGTATCTGCGGGGCCCTTGCGCGGTGCGGGGGACGAGCCCTCAGTGCCACTCCTGCTTAACTGAACGACGGCCATATGCTCAAGGTACTCCCTAAGCCTTAAAGCGATTTCTTCCAGGCAACCTTAGGATGGACATTTCGGAAAGAGAAAATAAAGCGGTAGTTTATGCTTAGATCATTAGAAATTATTTGCAGTTTATATACAAGCATTGTTATATAATATATTATATCAATAAATTACATATTATAAAATATATATAAGATATATAAATATGTCATAATATATATATATATATATATATATATATATTATTATATCTATATACAATACATAATACTATAAGGCAAGAAGGTGCTCATTCAACATTTTCTTAAAAATTTGAATGAATTTGGCTTGTCTGATAGCCAAAGGCAACGCATTCCATAGGCGCACGGCTTTGACAGTAAAGGATTTACTATAGAAATCGGTGGTGTGCGCTGGCATCTCCAGCCTAAAGTTTTCAGATGAACTCAACTCTCAAGTACTTTGTGTGCGTGTCATGTACAAACTTGAAACGCTGTTTAAGATAAACAGGCGTCGTTGGGTTAAACAAGGTGGTATAAAGGAAATTAAGAATATGTGTATTCCGGTGAGAGCGAATTGGAAGCCACTTGAGTTTTTTGCGGAATTCGGAAACATGATCATATTTGCGTAAGCCAAATATAAATCGTATACCTACAAAAGTTTTGAAGGCGCTCAAGTTTATCATGTTGCGCTTCAGTGAGATTTAGATAGCTGACATTGGCGTAGTCGAGAATTGGAAGAAGAAGAGTTTGTGCGAGCGCCGTTTTAGTGGCAGTTGGGGGGAAGTTCCGCAGTCTTCGTATGCTGGGGACCCCAGGACAAGGTTTCATCGATGAAAATCCCCAAGTTTTTCATCTTTTTATTTATAGGTAAGATAGTACCATCGAACTCAACTGCAGGGAAATGCGAAAAATCTACTTTTGATATCATTCTGGAGCTACCGATTACAATAATTTGCGTTTTTGTAGGATTGACTGTGAGTCCATAATTGGTACTCCAGTCTGATAGTTGTGCCAGATCCTTGTTAATTGTAACAATTGCCTCAGATATTTTGCCCACAGGAGCTTGCGTATAAATCTGCAAATCATCTGCATAAAGGTGGTAGGATGAAAGTAATCGATTGGAAATTGAATTTATGAAAATTGCGAAGAGTAAAGGAGATAACACGCCACCCTGTGGCACGCCAACAGTAGTATTGCACCAAGACGAGTACGAATCTTCAATACGTATGCGCTGTCGGCGACCAAATAGGTAACTACGAAACCAATCAATCATCGATGGAGATATGTTAATAGAGCGTAGTATCTCTAGCAGGATACGGAAATCTACGGTATTGAAAGCGTTGCTGAAGTCAAAGAGAGAAAGGACCGTAAGATTTCCAGTATCCATGCCCAGTTGAATGTCGTCCGATATATGGACAAGAGCTGATGTCGTACTGTGTCCAGAACGAAAGCCGGATTGGAAAGGATTCAGGAGGGAGTTCGTACAAAGGAATGAGGTAAGTTGAGTATGGATGAGGCGTTCAAGGGCTTTGGAAAGGAATGGCAGGATTGATATGGGACGGTAATCGGAGAAAGATGCGGGTTTGGCTTTTTTAGCGAGTGGAACGATTTAAGCGTCTTTCCATGCAGTAGGAAAGACTCCACAGTATACGGAATAGTTTAGGATGTGACACAAGATGGGTAGGATTTCATCAAGGATAGGGAGAATCATATCCCAACTGAGCAAATCGTTGCCAACGGCATACGACGAGCTTGAGAGTACACTTCTTTTAACATCACATACGGTGAATTGATTTATGACAAAGGGAGTTTAGAGGAGAGAATTTAGAGAATATGATGAAAAATTATTTAGAGTATTAGATTTAATAGCCCATCAAAGCTGGACGACGACGTAGGGAAATATTTATTGAGTGAATTAATGTTTATATCTTTATTAGGAATTGAGTTTTGGCGTGATTTTTCAACTCCCTACGTTCTAAGGAATTTCCAAACTTTTGCTGGGTCGCCATTTTTAACAGAGTTATGAATAGTTTGGCGTGATGCGTTTCTACACACCTTATTTCAGTGATTTCTAGCATTATATCAAAAGTATTATATCAAAAGCTGAGGTTTTTACCGCTTAAACGGAAATCAAAATAAAAAGGATAGATATAATTATATCTAATAATATGAATTTTAATGCGTTAAGATAATGATTACTATATTATTACCGCATTGATTAAAATTAATCCATGATAGAAAGTCAAAGAATAAACGTGAGTTTTGAAAAAAGAACAATTACAAATAGCAATCTCCAATACCGGTATTAATACAGGATTTGGATTAAAGTCCAATATCGGTATTTTGGATTATATTCCTATATGGTCATAGTCATTGCTGTAGCCTACAGTAGAAACCATAAATATGTTGCATACCAGTACACCTTGCGATGCGACGGTAGCGCTGTAGTAGTCTTCAGGGTTCGTGTACAGAAGGACAGTCAGCGCCGTTTGGTAGCCGCATGACGCCACGCGGCGGGGTGATGATAAGTGTGACGAATCGCTGCCGCTGTCAAATATACAGATATTTTATTCGAATTGACATATTATTACAGAAATAAATGAACAAAACATATTATGAGAGCTTCAATTAAACTGAAACTAATTTAACGCACATGCCTAATGTGGGGGGAAGCCTTAGATATCATATCGAAAATTGTAATCTCAGAGCTAGGTCATTACTTATAGAAAGATGAAACCGTAAATTTGTAAATTCATAACTATAAAGGGTTATTAATTAATTATAATTAATTAATCACCCTTTTAGTAAATCGCTAATGGCAGTAGACAGATCGGGCAGGGATTCAAATTACAAAAATACAAGTGAATACATTTTAAATTCTTGCTATAGGTGTTTATTATATGTACAAAATATTTATGATGACCCTTAAGTTCTATTACCCAAAATAAAACACATCTGATTAAAGAAACATGAAAAATATTAATGATAAAACATAAGTATCATAATATAATATTTACAACATTAATTTTAAAAGAAACAAATATAACAAAATAAAATCCTCCCTTCCGACTGGTACCGAACCCGAATCGGGTTTAGAAATACTGCACTAAACATTTTAAAATTAACGTCTTATAAATTGCAGTAACTTCTTATCATATTGCCACTTAGTTTCTATATAATATGTCGACAACTGTTCTCGTTATACACACATCAACATTGCCTAGGGATATTTCATTTTTACCTTATTATATGAAATTCTGTAAATATTTTGTTAAAACAATTATTATATGAAATTGAAGTTTATATTATGGTTTATACTTGCAATACATAAAAAGAGATGCATCAAAGATTTTTAATTTATTTTTTTGTGATTTTATTTTTGGGTATAATTTTTACTTAGTACATAATGGATTTTGTGTAGGAAATTATGAAAATTAAAGTCATATAATAACAAAAAACGGCCTTTAATTAAAGTTAATAATCAGTATTTCCACCCCTAACATTAATTAGAGTTCGGAATCGGTTATTCATGCTCAAAATTAAGTTATCCAAATCGAGTTGTGGTATCAGGTCCCAGGTTCTTTTCAAGTGCAGGAAAAGTTGTTCTTCTGTTATCAAATTTGGAGAAAAATTAACCATAGCTCTTCGTTGTAACATGTCCCATGCGTGTTCAATGGGATTCATGTCGGGGGACTGAGCAGGCCAGTCCATAACCCTGATTTCATGTTCCCTAAGCACAGTTGATACCAGCTCAGCCGTATGGGCACGGGCATTATCGTGCATAAGTTGGAACTCCTGACCCATTTGTACCTACCCTGTGTGGGATAATCACAGGTTCCACTACCTCATAGCGGTATTTAAGTGCATTCTTATCCAAATGAGATCGGTTCGCGCACCGATACGAATACCAGCTCAGACCATAATAGTGCCGCCTTGATATGAATGGACTTCTTGTGGATGCTGGAGACGGCTTCGTCTACCAGGAACGCCAAACCCTTCGTGAATCCGGATGAAATCCAAACCGAGACTCATCACAAAAAAGCACCATGGACCATTGCTCGTCACTTAGCCCACAATAGTCTCCGCCCGCGATTGCCACGCCGCAAAGCTTGGAACCCGAAGTGGTTTTCGAGAATGAAGACCAGCTTCATGTAATTTTCTTCTTACAGTTTGGTCACTAACCAACAATTGGTGGTCAGATTGTAGCCTTTGAACCATTTGCATAGCCGTAATATTGGGTTGTCTCCTAGCGATATTTTGAAGAAAACGGTCCTGTCTAGGAGTGGTGATGCGATTTCTGCCTGAATGCCGTTCAGCGACATCGCCTGTAGCATAACATGCCTACAGCTCTAATCTGCTCTTCCCTTGTCAAATGTCGACGTGACATAACAATAAATGTAACACACGTTGAAATTAGGATAAAGAAAATGTGTAATCGCTTATAATTTTTCAAAACTTCATTGTTTTATTGTAACATGTACTAACTTTTCGACCGCCAAATTCGAACAATCGATATTCTTTTGTTTCAAAATGAGTTTTTGTTTTTTATTTTTATGAATTTCGAAAGAAGCGGTGGAGTAGATATAATATTTTATGCACAAACTTTTTTTTAGTTTTTAAGTTAAGAAGTCTTTCATGTAATATCCCTAGACATTTTTGATGTGTTTACAGTTTATATGTTTATAGTGTTTAAGAGAGGCCACCAGGAGATACGCTAACCACTAGACCAACGAGGTTATGCAATTCGGTGATGTCGACAAAATCACCTACAGAATAATATTTTGACAGGACCCTTTTCGAATCGCATTCTAAAACAATCGAAAACATATAATTTCGATCAAATGAGGTTTTATTCGAATTCTCTTATTCAAATATCCAAATATTAAATGAAATAAATATTCGTTAAAATCATAAAATGGCCTTTTGCGTTTTTTAAACACCTATCATAGGCGTATAGTAATATATTTAAAAAATAAATTTATGTAGGTACCTATATTTTAAAATATCTGCTTGCAGGTTTTGGTTGTATCAAACTCTATTATAAAAAAAACTCTGCTCCAAATAAGAAAAATTCTGAGCGGGTCTTATTTTATTGTTTGACTTCGTTTTTTATGTTTACTTTTGTATGATTTCGTGATTACTACAGTTTTCGTTGGTAAATAATAGGTGATGACGATATTTCTAGAACATCATCAAGTTCCTTATAAAATCCAATATCTTTTCGTTTAAATGCCACGCCACGTCTTTACATTGAACCAAGTTGTAGATTCCCAAAAGAAAGGAAACGTTTTAGTAAATGAGTACCTATCTAGTAAGAGTTTCATCTTACAAACAACTGCGCTAAATGAAACTCCCCAACAAGCCTGATTACTGCTATGGAAAGAAGTCCATCCCGTCGAGCTACTGATACCTCAGAAAGAAAACCTACCCTCGGCCAGTGATTTACCCTGGCAACAATGAAAGGCTTTAAACAGGCTCCGTATCCAAGTTAGCCGCTGCCAGAATAACTTAGCGAGGTGGAGTTATGCAGACTTCGCCGATTGTGAATGCGGTGTCAGTCTCCAAACGATGGCTCACCTTCTTACATGCCCTTTATGTCCAATCACCTGTACCATAGACGACCTGTAGAGCGCCACCGATAATGCCGTTCTTGTGACAAAGTTTTGGTCAAATACAATTTAAATATCATGTATTTCCATGTGTTTTTCCATTGACACGCAAAGAAGAAGTATCTATAGTCAATTCATATAGACTTGGCAAAAACGGTAAACAAACCCCCCTACGAAAGAATAACACACTGTACGTTACCACATTGAATTGTATAAACTAGTTCACACACCAACACACTAATATCCACATATATTTATTGTAAATTCACTGTGCAAATGTATTCGTTTTGCAAATTTCGTTATTCCAAGGAGACTTCAAGCCAGAGATAATTTTATTCAACGACATGGAAGTTTGACATTTGATTTTAGGGATGGAAACAAGTGAACAAAAGAACGATTGGGATTGATTTACGTTTTTGTCAGTGATGAGGAATTAAAATTGTTCAAAACATTCTTTAATTTATTGAATTTTATATCATTTATTTATCGTGAATAACGAATCGTAACAAATGAAAAAAAATCTACAACTAAAGTGACGATTCGACTGTGCGGTTCGCGCGACTCGGTTCTTTATAGTTTCTTTATTAACTCACTAAATTTGATTTGTATAACCTCATTTCATGTTATTTCAAATATTGTTAAGTAAAGGCAATCTGTGTGTACTTTTTTTAAATTATTTATTTTTATATTTTTGTAGTATAAATAGTTTTTGTTATTAGTATATAAATATTTGTTCTGTTCTGAAACCCTTATATATACAGTAGTATACACACATTGTTTTTACTCCTTTATTTTCTGCTTGAAGTGTAAGATATTGCAACCTTATATACTATGGATTTATTTATAACAAGCTTCCGCCCGCGGCTCCGCCCGCGTGGTATGTCAATTAAAAGTAGCCTATATGTTAATCCAGACTATAAGCTACATGTGTGCAAAATTTCATCGAAATCGACCCGGTAGTTTTGGCGTGAAAGAGTAACAAACATCCATCCATACATCCATACATACAAACTTTCGCCTTTATAATATTAGTAAGGATAATTTAATTTCATTTCTATATTTAAGTTTATTTTCTCTTTATAACCATATTTAGCTATAATATTGTTTTGGTTGCTATAACTTACACATAGAATTATTGTCAAAAAACAAACAAATATTGTATGAATTATTTGAAAAGATGGTGCACATGAGTTTCTCACCAGCTCTTCTCATGATGCAATACCCATCGGAGCTGGTACTTGGATTGATTTTAATTCAATTCTCTAAGTTGAATTAAAGTCAATCTAAGCTCCGGTGTCAAATCATTTTATTACTATTGCATTTTAGTACCTATTATAATTTAGTTAGCTAAGTTTGTGTTTTGATGTTTGTTTTGACGTGTTCAAGCGCCCCTTGGGGCCCATGGAAATAAATGATTTGATTTGATTTGATTTGATTTGATTTAGATTCGTTCAATCGCGAACGACACATAACTAAATCAAAGTCCATATTTAACCGACTTCAGCGACATTTAATTAATTAATATCATTCACTGAATGAATGTTGAAGCGCCATTTTGAGTAGTTCATAACAGTTCATTAAATGATTCACATCACTATTTTTTTTCGCCAGCCATTATTGTTTACCTTTTTTGCCAAGTCTATATGAATTGACTATAGTAAGTACGTAATTACCACGGGCGAATACGTTTTTGACGAGTTTACATTGGTATAGTTTTAGTGCACTACCTACATACATACTTTTAATATTTTACTTTTGTTTTATGACGACCAATGTTAAAATTATGTTATGTAACAATGTTCTCATGTAAATGATGTATCGTATTATAAAAATAAAGTATCTTTAAACCTAAACCTATTCGTATAAAAACTGACAGCACTGACCAATTAATGTTGAGGTATTGGCTTGCAATAAAACAAAATTATCGGCTCAATAATTAATAAAACAATTGATATAATCAATAGTTTCCTGTGAAATGATATTTCATCTTCTTTTCTTTGTTTTTGAGAACTTTGCAGTGTTTGACGGCATTATTTTGCATAAAATTATTAGTGGGTTGTGATGCTTTGTTTGTCAATGCTGTGATTTTGTATTCGCTTTTCAATTTGTATTTGCTTTGGTGGTTTCACTTGCGTGTTTGGTGTAGTACATCTGGATAATCATCTAAATTCTGTAATCTGAGCTAATTCAGCTAAAAATCATATTCTAAAAGTATGTATTTTAAAAGTAGTCATATTTTAAAAGTACAGAACCGATTTTGATGAAACATTAATTAATCCTTAAGTTAGACTAATCCTAATATTATTAAATATATTTTGCTATCTGACTTATACTTACTGAGATATGCGTGGACAAACATAAATACACTTATGAAATTTGGCACTCGTGTTAAGAAGCTTATATAGATCAACATATTAATTGATAAAAGAATTGATAACCTCCTTTTTTTAAGTCGTTAATTCAAAGGTTGTTAAATAATAATAATTGTACACCAAGGGATGAAAGTAGTCGATTTCATTGAGGGTAAGAATAGACTCGGAACAAATCGTTTTTTCTTCAGAGTGCTTTAAACAATTCATAAGATCAACCAATATCTACCAATAGCTACAAAAAATACAGAAACTACCACACATAAAATAACCAAAAATTATTAAAAACAACCAAATTTACCAAAATTTACCAATAACTTTATGAACTGAAAAAAATATCATAAACAACGTGGTAAGTTTTTTTTTTGTCTGTTTGTATCGCCTTATCTTAAGGTACAAGGCGCGTATCATAAGCTTTTTTTTGATCCATGTACCTGCCGCACAGACAAAACCGCGAGAGCAAGTTAGTTGGTCTGATTGATCGCACTAATCTCAGAAACTTTGTATTTTAATGATTAAGAAAAGTTAACTAAATTAATATTACGCTTAACTTCACGGGAGCGGTGAAGTAAGATTAAACGCGGGTCAAATCGCGGGAGGAGTTGTGGATAGGTTGAAGGCAAGGTGAATAAATTAAAATAATAATGCTCACAAACGTAAACAAACATGCATTGATTATTTTTATAGCTAATATTATAATAAAATTTAGCTATGCATAGCAAATTATATTAAGAAACCATACTATTAAAAAATTAGCATATCATACAGATAGCTAAAACCCTTGCAAACAACAGTACTTTCAACACTGAAACAACACAAACAAAGAACATAATTTTGTATCTTTTCGCAGTGTACAAATAAACACTAAGGGAATAAGAAAAGTCATGATTTTTATTTTTTTTAAGATAAATTCCATAAAGTTATGATAAAATAATAATAACAAAAGAAAGAAGTAAATCAGCAAAGTGTGTGTGATGTATTAGTGATGATGTGTAATTGAGTAGGTGAGTGTGTGTTAAGTTTGTTATATTATAGTGTATATGAGTGAGTAAGTAGGTGTGGTGTATGTGTATGTGCGTAAGTTTTGATTGATGTTTGTTGATTTATTAATGCCCATAGATTCGTAAAAGAAGTCTTAGTTTCTTCATAGTTTAATGTAAGTAGCCATTTTGTTTTTACAGGCAAAGCGAGTGTGATCTTTGATGTTACATGTTTTATTGATCTCATTGAAAATATGAGGATGAACTGCCGCGATATTCACACGGTCTTGTCACTATTTCCTATAGAGCGTATCTGTGATGTTTACTGTTTTGTGTTTTGTTTTTAATTTTAACTGCCCGGGAAAAACATATAGTAAAAATTACCATATTAGATGATATACGTTAACAATAATCGTTTGCCTTAATATAATTTTGAGTATTATTTTACTTATAAACTATATTATTATTTGTTTTAAACTTTACTGCCTTCAAATAGTCGGCAGCACTTTCAAGAAATAAATAAATATAGTTACGTGGACAGTTACATTCTAGCGGGTATCGATCAAAAAGAAAATAAAGACTTTGAAAAGGTATAGCAATGAATACAAAAAGTACTACGCGTAGTAAGTACTCTTTGTTTTCAGTGTAGTTAGTCCGGACATTATTTTGTTGGTAAAAAGTATCAATCATTAGTTTTGTGAAACAGTATTTGATGATTGTATCTGAAGCAAATCTTAAGGCGGAAATGATTTTTTATAGATATCCGTCCAAATACAAATCAAAGACACGGAAATGGATTCAATTGTATGTAAGCTGCCTTATTGGTTACCCTATTGTGAGACATCTACGATATGTTTACTTATTGGAACGAAGTTGCTTCTGCCAGCTTATAAAACAATCAGGAAGTTCTGTTAATGTATTACTTTACTATCATAAAGGTGTAGTTGTAGTTGTTTCTAAGTTATTTCATTTAGTTGTTTCTAAAAATATTGTTTGTTTGTGACACAAAAAAATATAATATGTAATTATTTTTTCTTTTGTCACACTGCTTACTCACTCACAGGGCGCATCAGAATTATTAGCGCTGGGGTGCTTTTAGCGTATATTGTACTAAGATGCGTAAAATTTCTGGCATTATGAATAATATTTTAAAACTATTTAGTTTTGGACGCTTTGTAATGTTTTTTTATTTTTCTTATGCCATTATAAATGATTATTATCTTTTTCTCTTCTTTTCTGTACCGTGATTATATTGTGATCAGGTCCTATTCACTCCTACTTTCTTTACTACAGTAATAACATGCAACCAGTGATTTAGTCTTTAGATGCGTCAATACCATAACTAAGTATGATCGTTGGGAAGGGTTTGTTCACCCTCACCGTCGTAGTCACTTGTGATGTTAGCAGCCAGTGAACGATGCACGTTGTTTACATTTATAAAACGTGAACAGATTTTAAAAGCGCAGGGCACAGTTAACATTTTAATCTATGCTTAACTTAACATTTAATATTTGTTAAATAGAACAGTACTCGCTGCGTGTTCTGCAAACAAAAACCGGTCAAGTGCAAGTCGGACTCGCGCACGAAGGGTTCCGTACTATTATGTATAAAAAATGTATAAAATCATGTATGAATCCACTTATTTCTTTATTTTTTCAAAGTAAATATGTATAACTAAATGTTGTGAATATTTCAAGCGTTAGGAACATCGAGCTGAAACAAGCAAAGAAGTCACGTTTTTTATATGGGAGCCCTCTCGCCTAAATGCTTATTTTATTTTGTTGTTATAGCGGCAACAGTTGTACATCAACTGTAAAAATTTCAACCGTATAACTATCACGGGTCATAAATAAAAGCCCAGTGACCAGTATAGAGCAAAAATGATCAAAAAAAACTTATTTGTATGGGAGCCTACTGCCTGGTGACAGATGTACAGACGGACAGCGAAGTCTGAGTAATAGGATTCCGTTTTAACTCTTTGTTTACGTAACCCTAATACCGAAGCCAAAAGCATAGATTTTAGAATTTTTATACCGGCATTTAATTCAAACGGTGCATGGATCACGAGATCGGGACAACACATAGATAGGCACACATAGTCTATGTAACAGATGTGTGACTAGGTACATATTATCAAAATATCATATCTACTCCAACAGTTTTAATGGTCCTAAAGCATGCAGACCTCTTTGAATGCTAGACAAGCGCTAACACCAGCAACTTCCCTAACACAGTGTAATTCAAACCGAGACATTGTATCCCACTAAGGGGACTATCCGGCTTACAATACAATACAATTAATACCCTAAGAGTTCCATTGAGACACTACGGGCCCCTCAAAATGAGTAACTGAGCTCTAAAGTAGTCTAAGTTAATAACACAATTTTAAAGTTATAGAAACTTTTGGAGTGTTCATCAAATAAGCGTATATTTGTAATCACTACAAAATAATGACTGGAACAATGTAATCTCTCCAGTGTAAATACAACTAATAATAAATCAATGATATAATACATTGTGGAATTACCTGAGAATATAAAATAAAATATATGTGTATCAGTTCAGTTATTCTAATACCCATATTACAAGCTCTACTATTACCACAATATTTTTTTATAACTTTGCTAACCTCACATTCTTATTGAGGTAAGATACTTTTTAACCGACTTCAAAAAAAGGAGGAGGTTCAAAATTCGGTTGTATTTTTATTTTTTTTTATGTTTGTTCGCCGATTACTCAAAGACGCCTGCACCGATTTGAGAAATTCTTTTTTTGTTTGATAGGATATACTTGTCATGTGGTCCCATTTTTTTCAAGTCACGTTCTGATGATGGGATCTTAGAGAAATCGAGGGCAACCCTCAAATTTAAAAGGCTTCTATATGGTTTTTTGTATATTATCTAAAGCTACTTGGATATTTGCATCTAGTAGTCAGCATTTTATGTTGCTGAGCTGATGCTGGAAGGTACAACTATTCAACGGTTAGGAGTACGGGGATAATTCTTTAAATATAGGCTTCTTGAGGCCGTTTACTGTATTCTTTCAAGTTATACACAGATGAGGCGAGACGTTGAATATTACTTATGTATATTCATAATATGAGGTCATGATTTGATGATGGGATCCTAGAGAAATCATGGGTAACCCTCAAATTTCAAAGGCTTTTAGATTGTTTTTCGTATATTATCTAAAACTACTTGGATGTTTGCATTTTAAGTTGCTGAGCTGATGCTGGAAGGTACAACTCCTCAACGGTTAGGAGTACGGGGATTATTATTAATAAGTTTTCCGTCTCAAGCAATCGTCGTCTCCTCATTCGAGAAACATTCTTGCTCGATCTACCCATCACTTAAAATCGTAAAATAAAATAATTTTTAACAAAAAAAAAACCGACTTCAAAAAGTAGGTAAACTAAAAAGCAAAAAATCAATTTACTTCGCACAAAATAATACGTTTTTTCATTTAGTTAAATAGAAATCATTAAATAATTATTTTATAATTCTGAAGTCGGTGCCAAGTAAACAATAACATATATAGATAGGTAATATCAATCTTTCTAACAACTATTTTCTGACTGAATATTAGTTCTTAATTATCCGATTTATTGGGCACCGACTTCAGAATTATAAAATAATTATTTAATGATTTCTATTTAACTAAATGAAAAAACGTATTATTTTGTGCGAAGTAAATTTATTTTTTGCTTTTTAGTTTACCTACTTTTTGAAGTCGGTTTTTTTTTTTGTTAAAAATTATCTAGGTACTTTTTACGATAGTTAGGCAATTTTATGTAGAACATTTATTTTTCACTAGCAATATATGAAAATTGGCCATTAACATTCGAAAATTAGATAATAGTTTACTAAAACGTCTGATAACATTTTACCATTTTGGTGCATTCTCAAAATTAGTTTACTTTTTGTAGTACCTACACACCAAATTTTATTAGATTTAATGCAACCACTTTTAAATTTAGGTAGGTTTACATGATAAATAATTAATCTACCTAACCTCTAAAAGTACTCATTTTCGCGAAACAATATATTGGTGGTTAGGCAATGCTAACCTGGGCGGAGGCCTTGTCCGCCAGGAACAGGGCGCGGCTGTGGAGACCGCAGCGCATCCTGGCGGTCAGGGCCATTCGCGGATACCGCACGGTGTCGACCGACGCGGCGTGTGCGTTGGCCGGAACACCCCCGTGGGATTTGGATGCGGAAGTGCTCGCCGAAGTGTACAAGCGCGGCGCGGCTGCTCGGGCCGAGGGTTCTGTCCCCATGCCCGAGCAGCTGCGAGCTTGGCGCGAGGAGGCCCACCGGACGCTGATGGTCCGGTGGGGGAATCGGCTGGGGGCTCCACGGGCTGGTTTTCGGACCGTGGAGGCGCTCCGGCCGATTCTCGAGGAGTGGGCAGGGCGGCAGCATGGGACTCTCTCCTTCAGGCTAGTGCAGGTATTGACCGGGCATGGTTGCTTCGGGAAGTACCAGCACAGGCTGAAGAGGGAGGCGAGCCCCATGTGCCACCACTGCGACTGCGGTGAGGACTCGGCGCAGCACACTCTCGAGCAGTGTCCTGCTTGGGAGGTGCAGCGCCGGGAACTCACCGCGGTCATAGGGAACGACCTCTCGCTGCCGGCCGTAGTTGCGGCCATGGGCAGCGCGAGGTCGTGGGATGCGGTCGCATCCTTCTGTGAGGACGTCATCTTGCAGAAGGAGGCGGCGGAGCGGATCAGGGAGGACGCACCCCTGGCTGATCCGCTCCGCCGCCGGCGAGCTGGGCGGCGAAGGCGCGCGTACGCCGCGAGCCTAATGCCGCCCTAAGCGAGGCCGCGGGCGGTGGAGGGGGGTTTTCCGCCGCCCGCTGATGCCTTCCGCGACAAAGTGACGCCCTGGGTGTGCCCGGGGCGTCGCTACGAGAGTAGGACTGAGTAGAGTCGGGTGCCCGGTCAGTGGTCTGACTGGGCACGGTCGCCGCGGCGAGCCCTGTGGATGTAAGATCGATCCAGGGCTCGCCGACCCACCATCTTTCGGCGACGAGGGCACACCGCGGGGTTTTAGTGGGTATTATGTGCCGTTTAACATCGTAGGCACGGGAGTCCCACATAGCCACTCTGCCCGTCCCCCCACGGGTAAGGTGGTATGCGTAAATGCATTTCCCCGCGAAAAAAAAAAAAAAAAAAAAAAAAAAAGGCAATGCTAACCTCTGTCAGCCGAGGATGGGTGAGCATCTTTAACATAACAAGCCTTGGAGAACACGTTAATGCGTCGGTCCCGGTTGCCAATAAAACATCTATGGCCGTCGTTACGGGTAATCAGAGACCAGAAAGACTGTCATTTAGTGTAACAAAGAGTATCGTATTACCTCGTAGAAAGGGGTCGGGTTGTGAAGGTGTGATGGCAGTCGCTCTACGTAAAAATATTTTGCTAAATCCGTTAAGACTAGAAGCCGACCCCAATGCAATTAGGAGAAAAGGCTCGGAAGATTGATATTATGTTGGGTAAAAATCAATCAATACTTTGGACTTTAGACTATTATTAATGGGTCTCTCTGTATTATAAAAGCTGAAAGTTTGACTGTGGTTTACACAGTCATACGAATAATTATTGGCCATGTGTATCGATAAGCATGATTGATGGTCGGTCAAATCATACTTAACATAACAATGTTTCGTGATTTCTAATTTATTTATCTTATCAACTTAAAATGATAATAAGCTCTGAAATCTTGGACAATCGTTAGTATATGTGTTGCCTTGAATTTGATTAAAAAACAGCGTTATTTTATAAATAAAATAATTATCGCGAAAACATTCAGATGGTTATGAAAATATTGAGTCAAAACTAGTTGATTAATAGTTGTAGCTCATAAACACCACAAAAGAAGATTGTAGATGCGTCACTACACTCGCTACGCGGGGACTACGCTATGATGTTTTGCCTCGTACGTCTGAAATTCCAAAACTGCACTGCAAGGCACGGACGGTAGTAGCTACTTCTTTCCTTGACCTTTTTAAGCTCTATCAGTACGAGATTCTTCATAATAAATTCTCACCAGTGTCTGATATTGTATTGTGTCAAATATATAACTGTCAGTAAACCCTATAGTACAAACTTTACATTTTATGTGTAAGTAAATGCCGAATAGACCTATAAGAGACTTATCAGAAACTGGTGAAGCTGGTCTTAAAGTAAAGCTTGCTTTCAAAATTTAAACTTACTTATCCATAGCAAAGTAGTTAAAGGTGCAGCAAAGACTTAGCATGGTAAATATTTGTCTGAAGAGCTCGTCACACCGATAGATGGCGTTTTTCCACATACATCTCTGCACTAATTGATTGCATGACGATGCTGGCGACAGCTGAAATTATAAAATTAATAGAATTTGGTACATGCATGGGTACCGGCGGCAGCAGCTTGTAATTTAGAGTGTGTTTACCAACCTGTTTAAATAAGGCATCTATGGTAATGTTGTTGAGGTCCAATACGTTCTGTAGTTCATACAAGTGTTCTCGCTCCTCCTGCTCGGCCCTAAACGTGGCATGCAGCAGCGGAACTAGACGAAGCGTCTTAAACACGAAATCTGATGTCACGTTCGCCGGAAGAGTCCTGAAATATAACTTTAAACTAGCAACTCTTGCAACACGTTTAAGAGGGAACATCATCAAAAGTGTATTTTCATTTCCATTACAAACGTTATCGGATTTAAACTTGAGTATTTTTAAGTCTGCTACTTTTATAGACATATCACAACTCAAACAGTACAATGCATGTTTGTAAAAGCCCTTTTAAAAGAAATATATCATTAATTAATTACTAAATTAATTTTTAACTAATGTCACAAAAAACATGCATTTTAGTGTTTTAGATTTTTATGGCTATAAAAAAGGTAAGGGATTCATAATTTAAAAGTTACAATCCGGTAGTGTAACCTTCAGGCCGGTTTCAGTGCTTTACTGACCGTCATCATCCTGACCAACAAACTGACCGAACTCTTGTTGTGAAGAGACACGCGTACAGTCAGTGCTTGATCGACTCTTCGCCCACTTCTTACAAATGTCAAGCGCATCGAGACGGTCGGTCGAGCACTGAAACCGGCCTAAACTAGCATATATCCTACTAATCTTTTCTACTAATACTAATAATATAAATGCGAAATTTTATGAATTCTGTGTGTATTCTTGATAAAATATATTCGACATTTTCGCCATCTGTCCGCTCTTGTAGATAAAGCTAGTTTTTTGATCAAAAACCCAATTGTACCATAAACACACGTACTACAAAACAATCGATTATTAATAATATTAAATCGGCCCTACCAACTCTCGATCGTGGGCACGAGTACGAATTATATTTATTATTAGTAATAATAATTACTTAGTTATTCAGATCATTTGGTATAAGTACGAAACCTTTTGATCTACGCTCACTTATACCACTAACTCAATGTGTGCTATATAGATAATAATAAAGAAACAAACACTTGGTTAGACTAAAAAGTTGTGAGCCTAAGCCCATTTTTAGTGTGCTTTTAGTATAACTAATGACTCGCGGTGCACAACACAACACTAATTGGGGTAGTAACATAACACAGCTAAAAACAACTCACAAACTATCTGCCAATTCTCTAGCTGCTTTCTTGGACACCACATTAAGGTCACATATAGTAATAGCGGGAAAGGGCACGTCCCAAATTGCTCCTTGAGTACTCTCTATCACCTAAAATTATAAATATTGGATAGTATAAAGCAGACTGTATTGATTTAACCATGTTAATATTGGGATATTTGCCAAGTCGATGTTAATAAATATTGCAGTTTTTTTAACATAGTCAAAGATTTCAAAATGTACTTACGGTTACTATGGGATTCCTGGCATACCACTTGTAAGCTGTGATAACAAAGTAAACTGCCAATGCAATGCTTATCAACACTGCCAACGCCCAACAACTCCTGAATTAACAAAAAGAAATATAAGTTTGAAAAATTAAAATATTTAAACTAAAGGTGCCGAAAATACACAAAAAATAAATTATCTATTATAAAGAAAAGCCGCGGGCAAGACCCGCGTTGCTTTACGTACAGTCAAATTTGACAGGCTTTGAAAATATACTAAAAATAACTAAAAAATAAAAATGCGAAATGTATTTAATATTAAATTAAATTATCTACTATATAATAAAAAATATTAAACACTAGATGTTGTCCGCGACTTCGTCCGTGTGGCATTCGTTAAGTTAATTAAGCTGCTGGTGCCTGGACACTGTGGTATTACCTGCATTAAAATAAAGCGCTCCGCTCCCGTAGTCTTTTTTTTTATGGTGGATAGGCTCGCGTTTGACCACGATCACACCTGATGGTAATTGATGATGCCGTCTACGGTGGAGCACGCTTACCTATGAGATACCTATTGACTCTTTCTTTGAAGAGATCCAAGTTGTACTCATGCGGAAACACAGACTCGGGCAAGGCGTTCCACTCTTTGGCAGTTCGCATAAGAAATGAAGAAGCGAAACGCTTAGTGCGTAATGGTGGTCTTTAACGTGATATAAATAACTATCAGCCTTTACTAACCATTTGATATCAATTTGAAATCCAAGACAACTAAACACATCGAACCAGTAGTATTCTTTGCATAGATTAGCGTATTCAAACGAACCGCAATATGTTCTTTCGGTCCGTGGTTCAGTCCACTGTTATATCTTCTCTGATATTTATTTAAATCAAATACTGTTAAAGGCAAATTTGTTTTAAATTAAGTACAATCGGCAACAACTGTTTGAAATTTTCAACTTTCATACAACTACTTGTATATTATGTTCATGTGTATCTGCTTCTATTGCTGACTGTACCAACTTGTAATTATTTTTCATCATCATGTCGATGGTTTTAAGGTAAAATTGAAGAGGCTTATTATAATAATAATAATAAACTTTATTGCACACCAAGGAAAAAATAAACAGAAGAATATGTAAATAAAAAAAGTACAAATGGCGGTCTAATCGCTGCAAAGGCAATCTCTTACAGACAACCATTGGATGGAAATGTAAGAAAGAAACACGAAAGGGAAGTTAAAGGTGTAATAGCATGAAGTTTGAATGAAGAAGAAAGGAATAAATACATTAAATAACTACTTCTAACAAATAAATATTTGTGTACCTAACTATAGGTACAATAAAATGAGTGGTTACTATTTCTGCATATATCTTTGTATGATTCGGGTAGCTTGCGCCACGTCTATGATATCAGCGGAGCACACTTTCTTTTCCTTTAGTGGTTTTCCGATGACATTAGTTACTTCGTACTTGATCTATTGTGAAATGTTGTTCTCTGAAGTCAAATTGATGGTAAGGTACTAGGTTTTCCCTATATAGTCTACTCGATAAGTTGAAAATGGTACAAAATAGAGATACTGGTCTTAAAATTATGTGCGATACCTCATTGGATTCGGAATGACGCCTAGAAAAATGTGCCAAAAGAGTGTATTAGCACATACAAAATTTCAAAGTAATAAACAATTAAGGATGAAAAAAAAATGGCATTTTGTTTTTGCCAATATTTCATTAACGATTATTATTTAAGAAATTTCAAAATAAGATTCTGAAAGAAGAGAAAATTTCCAACAAAAAACTCCTAACTCCCGGAACTCTATCTCCATTATTTATAATTGTAATTTGACGCTGAAAATAGGTCTGCGCGCGACATTTTTAGATTGCACGCGTGGCGTCAAAAGCGAGTACGGCACATGAATTAATTTATTTAAGGTATTGAATATATTTCTTTTAATTTGAAAAAAATATGGTATGTTTTGAATACTATAAATAATTTATTCCCGTTGGAAATTCTACTTAAAGTTAATTTTTCAACAAGTTAAACAATTATTAACTAACGAAATTTTCTCGAACTACTGTCTTAATTGTAAGTGAAAAAAATGATTAAATAATGGTCGTAAAAAAATTTCGCTTCGTAGAGCCTTTCTTACATACATAATAAACAAGATCGTGCCATAAAAGTTAAAAAAATATTTATTGTTTGTGTGTTTATAACAGTTTTTTTACTTGAACAACATTACTAGGATTTTTAAGTTTTTGTTAAAGTAGAAAAATTGTTAGAAACGAAGTATAAATATTTTTTTAACTTTTATGGCACGATCTTGTTAATTATGTATGTAAGAAAGGCTCTACGAAGCGAAATTTTTTTACGACCATTATTCAATCATTTTTTTTTCAGATACAATTAAGACAGTAGTTCGAGAAAATTTCGTTAGTTAATAATTGTTTAACTTATTGAAAAATTAACTTTAAGTAGAATTTCCAACGGGAATAAATTATTTATAGTATTCAAAACATACCATATTTTTTTCAAATTAAAAGAAATATATTCAATACCTTAAATAAATTAATTCATGTGCCGTACTCGCTTTTGACGCCACGCGTGCAATCTAAAAATGTCGCGCGCAGACCTATTTTCAGCGTCAAATTAAAATTATAAACAATGGAAATAGAGTTCTGCGAGTTATAAGTTTTTTGTTGGAAATTTCCTCTTCTTTCAGAATCTTATTTTGAAATTTCTTAAATAATAATCGTTAATGAAATATTGGCAAAAACAAAATGCCATTTTTTTTTTCATCTTTAATTTTTTATAACTTTTGCAATTTTTTATGTGCTAATACACTCTTTTGGCACATTTTTCTAGGCGTCATTCCGAATCCAATGAGGTATCGCACATAATTTTAAGACCAGTATCTCTATTTTGTACCATTTTCAACTTATCGAGTAGACTAATATTATCATTTTGACTTCTGCCATATACCACCGATCAGGTACTTAATGTACATATTTCACTCGGAAAGCTGCATTTATCAGTGCCGTAAGTTTTACTATGTGCATGTTGACTGATCCATAAATAGTAAAATAAGTAAATTTTTTGTTACATACCTACTATAAACCTAACTCATTTTATGATCATTCAAAGTTTTATTGGCGAGTCCATTTTTAAAGTACGAAATAATAATAATATAATTTTATCATTAAATTACCCACAAAATGTATAGCAACTTAAATAAAACCATTTTCATAAACGCAATATTTCATATCGTTACGTCAAGCCATCGTAGCCATTTGTTCGGAGCGTTTAGGCGAGTTTATAATAAGTGTAAATTTAAACACTTAGTTATAATAAGTGTAAATTTAAAATAGTATTATCTCAGGAAGCTTATAATATGTGATATCAAAGTAATTTTTTT
Organism: Hypena proboscidalis; assembly: GCA_905147285.1. Classification (NCBI taxonomy): domain Eukaryota; kingdom Metazoa; phylum Arthropoda; class Insecta; order Lepidoptera; family Erebidae; genus Hypena; species Hypena proboscidalis. Next base: position 8,624,109 of record LR990126.1, on the reverse strand, counting down.
AATGATGTTTCTAATATCAAGAGGTGTTTCAATCACAAACGAAAATAAAATTTTGTCATCAGGCCTATTTGCCTTACGTTGAAAGTATTACAAAACATCAATCTGAATCGATACTTATCATGGCGTCACAAGGTTTATTTCTGAAGTATCTTGCTTGATGCAAGTCTTGTCAGTAGCAATTGTTTCTTGTAAGCAGAAATTATATTCTTCATTAGGTTTGAATATGACTTCTAAGAATCTAGCACCTCTTTGCTTTTTGCTCGTTGCTAATAGCCCACGTGCCATTTTCTTCTCATATTGGAGTAATTGGTTCCGTTGGTTTATTTATGTTCTTAGCAGTTTTCCACAATGTAAAATGTTATGTTGTTTTAGCATCATTAGATAACTAGCAAATGTAATTATTTGGTCTGCCTCGATGGCCTAGTGGTTAGCGTATGCGCCTCTCACCGCAAAGTTTCGGGTTCCGTCAAGAAATTCACAATAGCAGCACGGAGATGGAATTGTGCCCGGCGATAGGCCCACCCCTTATCCTATGGGACCTAAAAACATAACAGGTGTAATGTGGGTGTTGTATACCTCAGCCCTCTCTCACCCTTCTGGGTAATGTAGGCGTGATGTTAAGTTACGTAATTATTTCTTCATTATATTCGAGAATTTTTTAAGTCTGTGCTTAATTGTCTTCAATTTGTGTGTCTATTTAGTAATGTCGCAGAATTTTTTTAATTATCATAATATATAATATGATCACTCAACGTCAAGATTATCAGCGAGTGATCTGAGTTCATATCATATGATTCACTAATATTATGATAAGTATCGCGATATATTTTAACATATGAAGAGGACAATGAAATCTGAAATTGTATGAAGGTAGGCTTACCAGTTAACACAGCTTCACATTTTGTTTCTTGGATAGCGCTTAGTAGTTCTTTGCTTTACTTGGAAAAGCACTGTCTATAGCCTTAATGTACGTGATTAGCACTTAAGTATCCACCTAGGATAAATCTGGTACCCAGTTGCTGGAGAAGTCTCACATTTGATTATTTTTTTATAGCGTATGGTGGCGAGTGTATAGCTGCTATTGTGACTGCTTGTAGACTAGGATATGAGTAGTCTTAAATATTTATAGGCACTGATTGTATATAACACCTCCTCTAGCTTATATGTTTTATAGTGAGAAAACTTCTTTTTTACAATATCTGCACTGCCACCCCTAGCAGAGTTGTCAGGGTGTAGCGAATGTTATAACCGCGAGTGTACAAGCAAGAAGAAGAAGAGGAAAGAAAGAAAGTGGATACGACACCTTTTAAAACAGTAAATGGTCTTTTTCTGCAGTAGCTTTCTGCAGCTTACAGAAAAGTTTGCTTGAGACTCGGAGCAATTTATGACATCTCAGACCATATATGCACCACCTGCAATAGGATAAATGCCTCAATGCTACTTTGAGTAAATCTGTCCCTACGTCGACAGAACAGATTTTTCTGAAACTATCTGCACCATATAAACATCAGTGAGCATTCTAAAGGCGCATTACTCTTACGTCCAATTTAAATGTTCACGCGTTAATCCTAAACAAGATTGTCTATAAGCTGCAGGCAACTTCGCTGGTCTAAAGGTGTAATATCTACTTTCTTTACCCTCCCTTTTCTTGTTCGTGCACTAACAATTACTCTACGCACCTCATTTAGCTCTGTTTCGATGTTAACTGACGCCAGAAAACGATTTCGCAAGAAAGTTGAGACAGTAAATGTGTAATTGTAACGGATGGTTGCTCGAGTTCTGACGGTATCGTGTGTTCTTTTGTAAGAACTAAGTAGTTTCAGTAAATAATCTTTTGTTTACTTCAAAAAAGTTAGACTGGTATTAAATTGAATTTTTAGAAATCGTTCGCTAAGATCAATCAAGATTTTCTGCACCAATGCCACAGTTTGAGTGGCTCGTTTTGACGAAGTACCAACTTTATGGTTACGAAACTCTTGTTAAGATAAAAAGATTTCCCAACAGTTCTATTGGTATCTAACAACAATTTAATCGGCTCGGGAAAAAAAAGTTAAAAAGCAATTTAAAACTTTACTCTTATAACTCGCAAATCGTTGAGATTGCGTATCTTCTCGTTTCCAGGCTACAATCATCCATTTTATTGCCCGAATGTTAAATTTTGATTTTTCTAATTTTAGTTCGATATTTGCTTTTTCAATTAAAATAAAATAAACAAAAATATTCATTTGAAACCCAAAACCCCAGTGTCTATCGTTTATAAAGCCAATCTAATGTTTATATAAGCTGTGTATTGTGCGAATGGACGGACATCAGGTATGAAACTCGAATCGGGTTCGGCTAGGGCACCCACAAACTGGCACTGATCCCGACTCGGGTTCGCCGCCAGCCGAGAGATCGACGCGTATACTCGTATATTTTTTAAATTTATGTCCATCGATTTGTCCCTCATTTGTGAACTGATTTAAAAAATGTTGTTTATATTTGAGAGAGCGTAGGTACTTCCGATGACGTCCTATAGCCACCAAGTCAGGATCTGATGATGGAACCCCAAAGACCCTTAGGTGATCGATTGAGGGGTCTGTATAGTAAGTTAGCGAGTAACCGTCTGCCCATTTTTGCAATCAATAAGCTACTCTAGCTCGTAATAATTAGCTAATACAGTAGCTCGTATTATTTAGTTCCTTTGATAAATATTTAGTTCCTATTCTTTGCAATAGTCCTACACTAATCAGGGACTGTCCTTGGGTGCATTCCTCTAAAGTAAACAGGGATAATCGTAGGTTTGTGTCCCATAACATTTAGAGTAAAAAGTTAATCAGACCTCTGCGCTGTTGGCTTCGGCCCCACGCATGTCTTCCAAAGGTCCGGAACTCCATAGTCCCGAGATACGCAACCGTAACCAACAAATAATAATAAAATATACTGCTTTAATTTACACAGAAGGTACAGAAATTTTAATAGAGCTGAAAGTTGTTATGAATGTTCGAAACCCATCATAAATAAATTCTAAAAACTCTCAATCGACACTGGACTTGGAAAAAGATATACCGTCATAGACCTCTAAAATTGTTTTTTGTTTTATTATATAATTATGTTAAACAACATTGTATCTACAACGTAAGTAGGGTAGTTCTATGTACATAGAACTACCTATAAGATCTAACTGTTTGCCTTGACGTTTGCCGCGTGCACTTCCTTAAATTAACCTATTGTCACTCTCGTTGTGTTACCCTTTATGTCTTCGTTTATTCTTAATAACATAGTAAAATCAACGAAAACATCTTTTATGTTCTAGTGAATATTGCCATCGTTGCCAGAAATATTTTCGGCAATATTGCCTTAAGTTGCCGGCAACATTGGCAATATTGCCGGCAACAATGACAAGAGCGGATGCAAGAAAAAATGGCGTATAATGAATCGGATTTTCGTTACCATTGATTGAATAATAAAATGAAACTTGTAATGAGTTCTAACTAATAATACCTCAAATTGAGCGTAAAATGATTTTTTTTATATATCCTTAATAATGTTCTCGAGCCTTCTTTGTTTTTTATTATAAAATAATTTGTTGTAGGTATTTGATGTTATAGCGGTAACTTACAATATGATACAATGAAAAACTTTATGAAATTTTCAACTATTACAGTTAATGAGATAAAGCCCACACACACAGACAGACTGATCGCGTTCGGTCAGATAGACATTGAAATCTTGGTAAAAGAAGCACCGGCATACTTTAGAGCGAAATACTAAACTTTTCTTGAACCGATTTCGTTCTTTACAATACGACTCGATCGGATCGGATCTTTTTCGCCATTGTTGCCGGCAATTTAAGGAATTTCCCACTACCGGCAATATTCCCGGCGGCCTATCCCTAGGCAGGCCTGAACTAGAAGCAGAGTATTTTATGTTTCCATCATCAGTTTAGTAATTAATAAAAAAAATTACACAAATTTCCAACCATTTGCAGCTGGAGACGATCCCGGGTAGACTACCAAAATTTCACTACCATATTATCGCATTGTTACCGGTTTAACACTATTATGCAAATTTACAGCGCAACCGGATAACTAAAAGTGGTCGAATTCAAATTTTCAAGATTTGAATAAATCCAGTCAAAAAAGGTACATACGCAGAGCAAGTTAAATAAAAGCTTGTAAAAACAATACGAACCTTTCAACCCAATTGAAATCTTGCATCACCATATACTTGTATCCGTGCAAATCTGTCCTCTTACAAAATTCAACGAACTTATTTAACCAGAAACGTTTCTTGATTTGGTTTTTGTTCCAATTATTGTGGTACATAATACTTTTAGAGGGTTTAACGTTTGACGACTTTTCTAAAGCAAATTGTACCATTTTTATAACTTTATACAGCTACAGGGGAATTGTTAATGGCAGGTCAGCATGAAAAAGTGGATGTGATTTGTCAGCAACACACGAGCCAGTAATTATAAAGCTAGATCTATCAGAGATAGGGCGACCACTTTATAAATATTTTATTGAGTTCACTTCAATCTACCTATTAAATGCCAAATAGTGATAAACTCTAACTACAGATTAGGGTAGGTAGAGCCCTTGTTTGACCTCATTTATGATTTACTCGCTTTATATTGTATATGTCGATAAAAATCCATTATATCTATCATCTAATATTCAGTATTAAGCGGAATAGTTTGTTAGATTGGTTGTTGCTGTTAATGTTAGATACCATACAGTGGCGGTTTTACAAAATTTTAAGGTATAGGAAGGCTGGGAAGTTTTTGCCGCCCTTGCAATTGTCAAGTCCTAGATTATTTTTACGGTCCAAAAATAAAACGTGAATAATGCAGAAATCTTTTTGATTTCTATTAATCAATTCTATGCAGCAAAAAAAAACGGTTTCCAAATTTGCCGCCCAAATATCTGCCGCCCTAGGCGCCAGCCTACTCAGCCTGCACGTAAATTCGCCACTGATACCATATTTACTGCTTATGACCTACACAATCGTTATCCAATAAGAAATAATTTATTTTTTAATTCGACCGGTTTCGATGCCCGAGCTGAGTACAAGTTTCTTTTTTAATCTATGTACGGATTGTGTAAACATTTCGCGTTATTAAATTTAATAACACAACAGTTAAAAAAAACAACACATAGGTACAAGCACTTAATGCTTTTAGGGTTTTTAAGGAAAGTTTGATCGAAAGTCAGCGTTTTTGGGCGACAAAGATAACTTCTTTGATTTTTAAAGAAAATGTTTTTATGCAGTATAGGTGCTTGCGTGGATTGCTTAGGGCATCTAACAGTATTTAAGTACCTAGTATAATTGTATATGTAGGCTCTAAATGTTGCATACGGCGGTGTGGATGCAACATGGCGACATTAATTGATGCCACATGTTCCATAGACGGTCAGTATCAGTTTGATCAAAGCAAAGTAAAAACCTAAGCCTAAAACTTCTTACTCTTTCCTTTTTCCTTCTTTCATTCATTGGACTCAACTTTGTTTACAAAAAAAAAACAAATATTAAATTAATTTAAAAATGATATTGTTACGTTGTTGCGAATAAGGCTATACTATTGGTTTCAACAACCAAATCCTTAGCTGCGTCACAAGATTCGCACGAGTGCGGTACCAGTTTTTTTAAATAAAATACATTTAAAGTTTAAAAATGTATATTTATATTGTAACATATTTATTACTAAATTATCATTGAATTTACAATAAAATAGAATTGAGATATTGTATCTATGAGAGCTAGCTTACACTTTGTGGGTAGGTACATGTCATTATGTTAGAATAATCAACAATTAGGGACCGTATTCGTAAGTTTACCATAGAGGTGACGATATAATCATTCAAAATGTATTATTATAATTCAAAAGCACACGTCCACTTAACATTATTATATACAATGTGAATTTATATCGGTAATAGATGTATGTTATTTGTATCATACGTTTATTAAAAAAAAAAACTATGTACCTACTTAAAATAAATGCAGCTCACATTATGTAGATTATTCGACTCGTAAAGAAAACTTATAGATAAAAACAACGTAGGTATATGTTCAAGTATTACTTGAAGTAACCTATCAAATTTAGTATATATAACCTAAAGCTTGCTTCGCGCCTCGAGCTTAGTAAGTCACATAGCAAAAACATACGATTAAGATTTTTTTCGACCGGCCACACTGCGGCACTGTGCTTGTGGCGTCTAGCTAACAATGTAAGCCGCTACAGCCGCTAAGCAAGCCATCCGGCTTTCCGGACTTAGCCTAAAGGATCTCATTGTGTAGTCGTAAGGTCCAATAAAATAAAAAGCTCAATAATAATCAATTTGGTATCATTTTTATATCTATTTATACATGAAACAATAACATGATAATCATCAGTACATTTGGACCAATTTGGTTTTTAAAGCTTTAGAATGTAGATACGTGATACGTCCGAAAAAGATTCCAAAAAACTGTTGGAGTAACCTTCTGTAAACATAGATATTTGAATAATATAAACTTCATACAAAATGATTCAAATGTATTCGTTAAAATGAGACAAAAATTACAATATTTTCCATAGTTAAATAACCAACATAAACTGTAATAGGAGAAAGTTTATTTTTCAAAAACAGTGATAATTTAACACGTCTTCAGTCAAAATGTATTTGCAAATATTGCAATAGAAAGTAATTTTATTTGTATTAATGTTTCTTTTCGTAAAACATTGTAATTCGTCTTTATTTTGAACGGAGTTCATATTACCTATGCATAGTTAGGAAATCCACATACAGATAAGCAATTGAAATCGTCCTTAAGATTCAGACATAACTATCTGCCGATAGTGAGTATGTAGCCCGCGGGGCCCTAAGTGGATTAGCAATAATAATATAGAGATATTCGATGGGTTGAGCGAGCTCTTATTAACAAACTCGAGATGGGATGCACCACCGTCTCACCTTCAACCTGCCGCCCAAATCGTAGTGTTTATTGGCACATGGGGAATAATACCCTAATCCATAGACGCGACACATCTACAATTTGCTTATGTGGATTGTGGACGACCATGGGCTGAAGTTACACTCACCATTAGGTGAACTACTCCTCCATTCACTACATAATGTCTTATACATATAATAAAACCAACAGTTTAGTCTACTTGAGACACTAATAACATCATTTGTGTAATTTGGTTTGTGAAACGATGACAGGTATAGCAGCTATAGCCTCAAAACCTTATGAACACACAAAGCAATTTAAACGATACCAAAATATCACCATCTCGAAACCATATACGAAATACAAAACAAATTAATTAAATACACAGGGTAATTTTAAAACTACTTATAACTCCTCAGATACTGTGTCTTTACACCATATTCAAAAAAACTAATGATTTTAAAATGTATGTTCAGTATTTTGGACAAATAATTGTTTTGTAAGTAAGTATACCAAGGAGTTAGTCACGGACAAACTGATAGGTACGGTAATATGTAAAGATAAAGCCCGTAAGGAGATATTATTATTTTTAAAATTGCTCTGTATATTTCGGCTATGCAAAAAAAAGTTCATACGATCCAGCAGTTCTTTTGGCACGGCTAAATAAATAAAGTTGAACATTGTACAAAGAAAATCAAAGACACAGCCATGCGCAACACTGCTCTAGTCAGAATTAACTTTATTGAAAACGCATAGTGAAATATCTTATATCCTATGAAATGTCTTATATCCTTATATCATTATAAAAAACAGTTAATTCCATCGCTATGCAGCTTGGAACCAGTCTTAAACAGAGTTTTTGTTCTGTAACAAAAAAATAATTTCAAAAAAAAAATATTTTCAATATTTACATTAGTTTGCGAACACCGCTGTGGGAGCTCCTTAAAACGTACACAACATATTTTCTGTGGCTGTATTGCAATATAATGTATTTCTAGCCTATACCAGCCGTAGTAGCATATCGAGTGCGAGATATAACCGTTTTTGTCATGTTTGCCCATACAGAAATATGACAAAAACGCGGCATTATCTTTTCATTCGTTAAGCATGTCCCTCTGGATTATTACTCAGTAAAAATAAAACAATTATTGATTTAGTATCAGTGCTATGTTTATAATGAAATTGTGCTGATACTAATCACGTTAGTTCACTTTCAAAACCTATTGAAGCGTCCATCGCCTGTTTTGACGAACGGAAAGTCGAGATAAATCAAAAAAAAACACAATTGTAACTACTCTTTATGGCATTATAACTACTTTTTACAAGATTGCGGCGAAAGCTCATAAGAAATCGATACTTAAAATATCAGAGTATGCTCTGTTAAACTTCCTATCTACAACGTACAAAAATCAGCCTTCTAGGTTCATTTGCTCTAACTAATATGCTTATTTGCCGGAGAAATCTTATACAGAGTCCGGCGGACGGACTGCGTTTTTACCATTCGAAAGCAAGTGCGAAAATCAGACGAAGGAGTGTTATCTCTGTCTGCACGCGTACTTACATTAATCTCCGCAAGACAGCTACTGGTCGTTCCAAATGTAAAAAAAACGCAAATAAAATTTATCTTGGCTTCCAAAATAATTATATTAATGATTTTTTTTCTTATTACTTTTGTTAATCCCTAACTAGATAATATAAACTTTATTTTTGTTCATATAACATTACAGATATAAATGTTTATAATACAAAGCAAATAGGTATGTGAAAATCAGACGTCTACGTTCTTCTAAAAACTTCGACTCATGTAGATATTTTTACGTTTCTTTTAAAAATACTAAGCCTAATACTGTTTAGATGTAAATAACACAATAGTTTATAGTAAAAACGCTTAAATCACAAATGATTGCGAAAAGTTTGAATGAGAAAATCATACTCCACCTGACCCTTAATATAAATCTTATAATAAGAAGGTTAATGAAATACTTTAAAATTACTGACGCTTTTTATTTATTTTTAAATAGGTAGAAATATACCTAATAACAAATCTCTTTTCACCGTACATGGGATAAAAATATCCTTATCTGCTAATAAGTGTCACACGTATTTTTTTTGTTTTGTTTCAATACTTTGTAAGTATTGCAAGGCAACTCTTGCCATCTCTGTCCTTTAAGAGCGTGTATTCCTTTTCAAAATGTAACTGTCAATTTTTGTAGTGTTTTGGGAATATTTCATAAAAACTGAATGAAAGTATGATTTTATTCAACTAACTTTTTAGAACGTGGGCTTTAAAAGGTAAATATGACAATTACATTTCATAACTAAAGCATACTTTTCTATTTTATCAGTTGAAAGAGTATTAACTGTTAAGTTGTTATATTACAAAATTATGCTGTATTTACGAATGAAATTGTTATATTTACCTTTCAAAACTTGCATTCTAAAAAGTTAGTTGAATAAAATCATACTTTCATTCAGTTTTTACGAAATATTCCCAAAACACTACAAAAATTGACAGTTACATTTTGAAAAGGAATAAACGCTCTTAAGACGCAATAAACAAGCGCCATTGCGCCAATTTTATTACTTGCATATATATTATGTAGCAAGAAAATTACCTAGCAAAACTTGTCATCGTTTAATTGCACTATTAGTTTTACTGTCAACGTACTGACTACAGAATGTTTACTGGAAAATGATTATTATTTGTACATAAAACGCGGCGGGTTTTTGTACAGAGTTGGCAGGATTTGACGCCGTCATGGCTCTCAACTTCATAAAAATCAGCGCTGCGCCGCGCTGGTGTTACCCGCGTCAAACGTTATTCTGCACGGTGCCTGCAAGCTTGAAAATATTCTCAACGCCATCTATTTAAACTGACTTAAAGCCCTAAATTCAGCCTCTTGGGAAAAAAAATAAAAACCCCGGTACGAGAGTTCATTTATTTTCAATCAATTTTAACTATACGAAATTTCGTGCTTCTAACTTCAAAAATGACGGACTTCCATACAACCGTTCAACCTTCATTTTACCCCCTTCTTCCTTCAAGCTCACGCTACACAAGCGCCCCTAGCGGCTAATGCATACGCGATAGCTTTCATTCATATTTAATTATAAGAGGTTTTCAAATGGGGTCGTGCATTTGGGAGTTGCTTTAATCCCTTTCGTATCAGAAGGACAAGAGTAAAACGTCCTATGGGCACAATGTTCTAAAAGAAAAATGACCTATAAGCAGTTAGTTCTATTAGCAAAATGACCTAGTAGCAAAGCGTCTCAATTACTGTACAGTTTAACACAAAATCAAATTAACTTGAAAATACTTTATGTAAGCATAGTTTTGAATATATTAGGACCCAAGCATATAAAATACTTTATAAGACAACATCTAATAATATCAGACCAGTTATATTATGAAACGGGCCCTATATAAGATATAATATTACATAAGCATAACATTACGCCTATATTACTGAGAAGGGTGTGGCGGTGTATAACACTCACACTTCAACTGTTATGTTTAGTTCGGTATGATAAGGATGAGCCTAACTCTGCGCTGCTATTAGGAATTCCCTGACGGAATAATCAAAAAAATACTGCCATATTTTTTCTAATTTCGCTAATAGACGTAAGTATTCTAACGAAGGATTGTCCTTAGGTGGGTTCCTATACTGTAATAATAGTTTCCTTAACAATTTGGGTTACGGCTAGTCAATCTTAACGGAGATGAGTCTGATGGCCAACTACATGGGACATAAATTATTATTATAGTGCTCAAAACTGCGCGTAACACAAGATAGCTCTCTATTATTTCACTCTTCAACGCCGAAGCAGCGATGGGACGGATCAGCCGTCACGACTGGTAAAAATCGAGTGACATTTACTTTATAAGATGTTTACTGTCAAATGGTTTTATTGACAAACATTCTAAGCTTTCACCTGAGCGACATCTGGTGGCTCAGTTTAACATTAATCGTTTTCGACTAAACAGAGCAGCCTATTTCGGCTCATTATCTGAACGTTATTGGGTGGCTAAACATCTTCATTGAAATGCAGAAGTGAATAGTGTAATATAATCATTAGTGACCACCATTAAGGTTGCCTGTGAAAAATTGCTCTTTAGCCATAAGGCCGCCCATGGTGCATTTAAAAATAATTGAATATACGTATTCTTGTATATATTGTCTAACTGTAAATTTGGTGTACAATAAAGAATATTCTATCTATCTATCTTATTTCCATCTTTCATATCTACTATACAATAATATCTATCAGTAAGGTCCTTAACTTCTAAATTCGGAGCATAATCTACTGGTTAAACCAGTAAACATTCATATTATTATTTGTTTGCTTAATATAAAAATATTGCATATTATTTACAAAAAATATATACATACAAGGCACATAGGTACTGCTCTTGAATTATCGCAATTCCAGTATTCAATAATTTGGCAACAGCTTAGAAACGTCTGTGAAATTTTTAACGAAATGCGGCCACTCTTTAATGATATCGTATAACTTATCTCCGGGACTAAGTGTGGACGCTAGTTGACGATGTGTAAATAATTTATAATCTTTGGCAAGTTTTCCAATAGCTACTCCTCTATCAATAAGCTTCTTGCAGGCATCCAGTTGTTTTTGAGGCGGAGGATCGTTGTTGAAGGTGCCTATAAAACTGATTCCTATGCTGTACTTGTTGTAGCCCAGGGTATGTGCCCCGATGCGGTCCCACCCTCGGCCTAAGTAGGCGGAACCATCACCTGCGACTAGAAAGTTGTAGCCAATGTCATCCCATTTTCGCGACTCGATGTGGAACATTTGGATGAGACGAACCCGCAGAACACATTCGCTCTGGAATCAATAGAAACACAGATTAATTAATATTTTGCACAAAAATAATAATAATCGCGGAGTGGTTATTTGTTAATTAAATATAAAGAAGCCTGGCGGCCTACGAACTTATAGAAAAACTGGTATTTGTAGAAAATATTGCTATCACTCTACGGCCTCGAAACCTCACCTTGTGCATCATTTTTTTTTTACAGACTTGATTCGTTGCCTATTTGACTCTACGTGTATATCATATTCGCAAAGACACTCCCAAAAGAACAGATGCAACTAAATAACAAATTCAATACTAATATCGTAGATTAGTTGGTCTAGTGGTTTAACTTGGGCCAAAGACAAAATTGTCTTTGCTTGCACCATATAGGGCAGGTCTGGGTTCCGGTCCTTACCGACGACATCTTTTTGTGAATGTAAATAAACTTTTCTACAACAACTTGTATTACAATGCGAAATCTTAGTATGCAAATGAAATCATTTTTTATCTCATTCATTTCATTTCAAGGAAGAGGTCGTCCACGAAAGAAAGCGCTCTTCAGAAAGTACATGTACGTAGTACACGAAACCGGCGAGCATGTATGACGAGATTGACGAGATGTATGAATGTTGAGAAAGCGAAAGAAGCATGTAAGGAGCGAAGCAACGAACGCCATGTTCCATTGTCTCTGCTATAGACAGTGGGATAAAGGCGTGATTTTATGAATGTATGTTTTATAACTGCTATGCGAAAACTGTTTGTGATATTGAAATCATATTTTATCTAATTAAGAGAACTTAAAAAATTTAAATCTGTAACATTTTACAGTTTTAAATATAAGGTACAAGAAAAAGCATAATTGTCATTATAATGATACGAATTCTCTTTTATCCAGCAACAAATACGTGATGTAGTATAAACCCCAATGATCACTTGCAACGTAGCAACTCGTGGTCAGCAGTGCGTCTTCTGTAGCTAGATTCTAACGATGACCCATATCTACCAGCAAACGACACCATGTGCAGCCAAGTAAAAAAAAAACAATTCGAAAACAATCAAACATCGCATCGAGATCGCTCACGTTAACTTTCAAACCAACGAGTAATATGAAAAGCAATGAACTATTACGAATTATTAAGAAATGTACTTTTCACTTCAGTAGCTCGTAAAGCGTTCTTTGTTGTGTAATAACATTGATCAAACTCGATTTGTTAAAAGCACGGTATGTTAAAATTAAGATCGATTTAGTCTTACGCTACTTACTTACACTTACTTTACTTTACCGGCTGAAGATTTGTTTACTTCTAAATAATGATACAATTAAAGATTTAAAATTATACTATAATATATATAAATAATAGATTAGCTACATTTTAAACTAGTTTTTAGTCGGCAAGAAATCATTCACTCATGCCACCAACGGTTCCTTAGCCGACTTTCACTAACGTTCAATATGTAACTTACTTAATTATTCCATAAAGTATCTCTTAAGAGGAAATAATTGACCAAAAAACACTAGGCCTATAAGAATAGTAAGGATTTCTGTTTATTTTCTTTTAATTATTTCTTATTTTTTTTTTTAAATTCCTTTGTTTTTGGTCTGGCTTTAAAACGGGCCCAGGACCGCGCCCGTTTTATTTCAATGACTATATCTATTTTAATGTTTCCTTTGAGTTTTTAAGTTTGTAATGTATTAAATAAAAACCAACCTGAGTATCACAGCTTTCCGTTGCGGTATGTGATATGATCACCCACGGCACAGGTTGCTTGATCTTATCTAGCTCTTTCACAACTGGCTGAGCAAGCCAATCTGTTCTACTAACCACCCGAAGGTGATCTGGAGCAATGATCAATGGATTCGCTGAAAAAACAACACACAAAAATATGAAATACATTGCACTTTTCAATTTGTGCGTTACTCAAAATACCGCACGTTGCAATACGTATGAAATATTACTACAGTCGATTTAAATTAATTTTATACGTACTACAAAAGTACCTCATTGCAGTACTCATACGGTGATATCATAAAATGTTGGTGTTTTTGGGCGAGTTTTAAACAGCGGAACGTTTTCTACTTTTCCGCCCGCTGCGTTCTGCAAGAGTGACGAAAAGTAGAAAACTCTCTCTGCTACGAAGGCGAAGTCTTTTTCTCACATTTTATGATTTATTCTGTTTGTTTGTTGTTTTTAATAGTTTCTTTATTTTTTGTTAAACATTTTGTATTTTTTGTTGGTTTTGGTAGTTTTTATATATTTGTAACAATAACCAGTTTGTTTGTTATCACAAAAATTACATACATTTTCTCCAGTCGTAAGACTACTATATACATCGTTATAATACGACTTAGAAAGTTTTATATTTTCGTTACAAGTTTAAGTTTAATTATAGCATTACGATGATATTACCCAGAAGAGTGTGACAGAGGTATTTTTTCCTGGTACGTTAAGGTCCCATGTGATAGGAGTGAGCCTATTGCCATCAACTGAACTAAATTCACCGCCAAAAACGCCAATCCTCCTTCAAAATATCAATTTTTTGTCCATATTTGTGTAATATGCTACTTGTTTTGTTCATGAAAATTTATTAATGCAATTTTAATCATTAGGCAACGTACTATACTACTATCGATATCGATTTGAAGTTTTTTAATATCTCTAGTAGTGTCGGAATAATCGCCTGGACACACTTAACGGTAATCGATAAGTGTGTCCAGCTGATGGACAGAAAAAATAATTGAAATCGACCATACTGACTGAAATGATAGTGTGTTTGCGAACTTTTATGAGTTCTATCTAGTAATATTAAAAAATACTTCTTTATCTTACTGTTACCGTGAAACAATACATCTTTATTCAGTTCGTAAAAAAATAAAGCAATGAGTACTCGTAGTTATCATCGTTTCCATTGTAGCACGAACGTAGGTACAAAACGACCGCGTTTTAAAAAAATCATTACATTTTTGGACGACGTCAGAGACACACATGACATGCCCCTCGCATGTGCAGTTCTCTCATTTTAGATTGTGCACGTTTAGAATATGGGTCTATGAAAAATAGGGTACTAATAAAAGAATTTCCAAAACAACTATATTTCAACGTGTAGATGAAAATGCAATGCGTCCCAAAGTTTACCATTTTGTAAGGTGTGCCTATCCGGCCAGTGATCGGATTATAACTTCGAAGCAGACAATTTTAAATCTATCTAACTATCTAGGTATAGTATATACTACGAATGTACTTATTAGAGTGAAGTGCACTTACAAAGATTGGCACTACTTGGAAATGTTGCGTCGGTGTAAAGTGGACAAGAAACCACAACAAATTTGAGTATCTGAATGAGTTTAATTTTCCTCATAAATAGAAAGAACTTAACAATAAGTAAACAGGGTCTTTGGTAACTCGACATACAGCACATGGACAGCACATATCTGGATGAAGTCCAAAGATTAATGGATTTGTTGGATAGCGATAGGCTGGAATTCTAAGGTTGCGAGTTCAAATCCCTCTTCAAGTCAAAAAAAAAGATTGTTGATAGTATATATTAGATTATATTATTAGAAAATATATTATTGAGGGTTTATTTGCAATAATTTTATAAAGTTTGTTATAAAGTTTTAGAATAAATAAAAAATCATACTTACTATTTCTTCAAATACTTAATCATTTTCTCTATACAGAGAAAACCTCGCAAAATTCAACTTAATGCTTTTGATTTTATTTATGGCCGAAAGTTCTAGATGCGTTAATAAACCGTACGTGAAGATTCTGATTATCATGGGGTCTACAAACTTAATGATATCTATTACGTGCTTATGAAAACATATTTAATAGAATCATTTAATCGTTTTTTTGGAGGTATTTATACTTTCAGGTTTTAATAAGTACCATAAAGCGTACTTAGGCTGAGGTCTATACGGTGTACTATTTTGACTTTGCTCAGACGAAAAACTGCTTTTGTATTTAAGTCACTAAGGCTAAGTTGGAGCAAAGCCTAAGCTGCTTTTGAGCGAATTAAGGCTTAGCTTTAACTTAACTAATCATACCATCTACATAATAGTCCTATCAATACCTACTATCGAACCTGACGATGCTATCGATTGACAATAATAAGTGATAGTATTGCTAAATATCAATGTATTATATTAATACAAAAAAACTATAGCGCCAATTCTTAGATGTCCGACTAAAGGTGCAAATCTGAATAGAAGCTTCTTTGAAAATATGCGGCGGACGCGCGCGGCCGTGAAAAGCACGCAATGCACCATTATAACGACAACATTTACTTATTATATATGTGTCCGTTAACTCCCCCAGTATAATCTCTATTATGTAAAATACAAGTAAGACACAGAATTCACACTAGATTTTTAACCAATAAGTAACTTATTGCTGATTTATTTTATAACTAAAAAAATAGTTTCTTCCAAACACGAGGTTTTCACTGCACGCCGTCGATACAACAGGATTGTCAAACATATTGTTAAAAATTACCTTTCTTTTTACGCCATATACAGGAATCAAAATCGTCCTGTATGGCATCAGCGTCTCCCTTTCTTATATGAGCACCAGAACCATCCAGAGTTAGTAATGTGTAAAACGTCAACAGAAGTGTTAATGGCATCAATATTATGGTAAATATTATGAAATTTAAATTTTCATTGCACAATCCCACCACCTTTGTGTAGTCTGAAATAGCAACATAAATAATATTAACTTCAAGTTGGAATGAGAATTTGCTGGTCAAAGTACACACATCAACATTGCCTAGGGATATTTCATTTTTACCTTATTATATGAAATTCTGTAAATATTTTGAACAATTATTTATGAAATTTAAGTTTATATTATGGTTTATACTTGCAATACATAAAAAGAGATGCATCAAAGATCT
The DNA here is from genome assembly GCA_905147285.1 of Hypena proboscidalis. Classification (NCBI taxonomy): domain Eukaryota; kingdom Metazoa; phylum Arthropoda; class Insecta; order Lepidoptera; family Erebidae; genus Hypena; species Hypena proboscidalis. Next base: position 8,607,482 of record LR990126.1, on the reverse strand, counting down.
ATCTATCTCTAATTAATGTTAAGGGAGGAAATACTGATTATTAACTTTAATTAAATGCCGTTTTTTGTTATTATATGACTATAATTTTCATAATTTCCTACATAAAATTCATTATGTACAAAGTAAAAATTATACCCAAAAATAAAATCACAAAAAATTTAATTAAAAATCATTGATGCATCTCTTTTTATGTATTGCAAGTATAAACAATAATATAAACTTCAATTTCATATATAATTGTTTTAACAAAATATTTACAGAATTTCATATAATAAGGTAAAAATGAAATATCCCTAGGCAATGTTGATGTGTGTAGTTGCAGTTCAAATTTAATAAAATTAAAGTATTTGAAATATAATTCCTTGGTTAGGAAAGGAATTATATTTCAAATACTTTAATTTTATTAAATTTGAACGAAGCTTTCAAAAAAAAACAATTTAATATTTATGTAATTAAATTTACATAATAATATAATTTCAAAAGTAATATCCATCAATAATAAATTGGTTGGATCTATTAGGACATTATGTGGAGTGCTACAATACAAGTTAGTATTACATTCGGAGTTTCATTAGTGAGCAGCAATAATAATTGATTAGTGACAGTGCGTAATTTCAGTCAAGCCTAGAATATGAAGGTCGAACTGACAATACCATAATGACATTATTCTGATTAAAAACAGGGATCATTTATTCTATAGGGTGGCGCAAAATTGATCACCCTATTAGAATTTGTTACAATTTTGACAATAAATATCGGTACTGTTTTGATATTTTAGGAGTAGACCGATACAAGATGAATGTCAGTAAGACTTGAATCACTATACTCCTTAAGACCGCGGCATTATTGGCTTTAAACGTAAACTGAAATTTCGGATCACCAAATTTTTTGGTTGGGTGATTTGCTCTACTTGGCAAGAATAACCAAAATAACTGTCCCAGACTCCGTTTTTTGGGGTTTTTTGAAGAGTATGTGTCAACAAGCTTTAGAATCTAAAAGCCTTCACAAAATGGCTGATAGGAATGCGGGAATCATTTGTGAAACATTCGTCAGAAATTGATATAAATCGGTCTTTTGGTAAATCAACCCCGGCGGGAGCCACTTCACTGGTATTATCTTGCTCACTTAGCAAAAAAATCGGAAGGACCAAATAAGTATTCCCATTGAACAAAATCATTTAATTTAAATATTAATCAAGTTATTCAAGAACAAAATAGGGTGATTTATTTTGCGCCACCCTATATATGGGAGCTTTAACATTACGCTAAACTCGACGCTATATCGGTGTGCGTCAGAATGACTGGTCGTCTGTGGCGTTGGTCTATGAGAGTTGATTCGAAAATTGCTACATAATTGCTTATATTTAGTACATATAATAAATAATTCGCAAAACCTGAAGACAAGAGTCTTCAATCAGTGCGTCCTACCCGTCATGACATACGGAGCTGAGACGTGGACACTGACAGTGGGGCTGGTCCATAAGCTTAAAGTCGCTCAGAGGGCTATGGAGAGGGCTATGCTCGGCGTTTCTCTTAGAGATCGCATCCGAAATGAGGATATCCGCCGGAGAACCAGAGTCACCGACATAGCCCAGAGACTAAGCAAGCTGAAGTGGCAATGGGCTGGCCACATTAGTCGCAGAACCGACAACCGCTTATGTAAGCGTGTTCTGGAGTGGAGACCGCGTCAAGGCAAACGTAGTGTAGGGCGCCCTCCGGCAAGATGGCGCGACGATCTGCGTAAGATTGCTGGCAGCGATTGGATGCGTAAGGCACAAGACCGCGAACTCTGGCGCACCTTGGGAGAGGCCTATGTCCAGCAGTGGACTGCCACAGGCTGATGATGATGAATAAATAATTGCTACATAGTATATATATTTAGAAATCAAAAAACGCGGGGAAAACCGAATTCCACAAGGACTTTCACTTTCATTTAATGCCATATTCGTTCACCTAGATTACAACAACACTATTTAAAAATTACGTTAAATTGATAATTCAACAAATGTCCTAAAACACATAGATATAAATTGGAAATTACATTAGTTTCTTTACTTACTTGATTTAGAAGAATCATCATCAGTAACGGAAGGTGATTGAGAATCTTCTTGGCTGTTATGGCTAAGTATGATGGATAATATGGCAATTATACCTCCGATTATAACAATACATACTGCAGAGAATGTTATTTTGTGCCACTTTTGGATCTGAAATGTTCTGCTGGCTGTAAATAGAAATGATATTAACTGTATAATATACTAAAACTCTCAAGCTTCAAACTCAAAATAATATAGGGTGGAGACGCCAGTGCCCGAACAAACCCCAAAAATAACATAAACATGCAATTTTTTCTCTTTCGCAAAAAGCAAAAAAAAGATTGGTTATTTTTGTCCTCAGAGAAATAAGCCAAGTGGAGGCGTCATAGTCAGGAATTCCCCGCTGCCAAATGCAGAAGAACACCTTGAACGTCATATAAAACTAGTGGTCAAATCCTATGATTTGACATTAGCGCGCAATTATCTACCCTCCTACTCCCGCGAGTTTTGGCAGACTTTTCGCATAGATATTTGCGTTCATTTCGTGTCCATATTAGTTTTTAAATCTGAGATTTTATCTTATATCTATATCATATAATATCTTTAAGAAATATATTTTTCGGTTTCTTACTTATACCATTTACTAACAAAATAAAATATATGTATATATAAAATTAATGGCGAAAATAGGTGTCTTTTACAGACCACAAAATAAGTACATACTTTATAGCCATGAAATAAATGAAACAAAATGCATATCATCAAAAGGTAAACATGTTAAGCTGGGTACTCACTGAAGCTGTAACCGTAACCTTTGCAGATACTTATTTAATCTACAAAGGCAAAGGCAGACCTTTGTCTTTGTAGGATAAATAATTTTGGATTAAATTAAATCATATAATTAATATTAAAATATATAAAAATTAAAAATAGCAATACAATTTTAAAATAACATAAGGCAGATATCAAAATTGAAAGTACAGTTTCCATAATATGCCTGCCTGTGGTGAAGGGAGTTAATACAGCCACATTTGTTGATGATACAGTTCTATTAGCTAGCAATAAGAACCCCATTCCAACCAAGCAGTGCAATAAGACCAAGATAGAATAGCAAGGTGGTAACTCCAAAAGAAAATGGAAGTTAGTTCAACCAAATAACCCTTGGTCACAGCAAAAAGGAAATTTGCCGATCAAACGGTAGTGTAAGATACCTGAGCTTGCACCATTATCGATGGTGGACATGGAACCAACATATTAAAAGACATGAGAGAGAAACTAAATATGAAATACAAAAGCCGTCAACACCGACAACAGATTCCTAATTTACTAAGGCCATTTTAGGCCAATATGTAGTAGTTTTATGTAGTAGTTTATTATAGTTTAGTAGTTTTATGTACTAGTTTGTTATTTATTACTATTATAGCTTTATTTGTTTGACCATTGCTAAAAAACAACCAATAAATCATGAACTTGGTGATGTATGAAATTTGCACATGTACTTAGCCATACCAGAAACAGGTGGAGAGTCATTCTAAAGTACTAGCCCCTACCCCACTGACACAAAACCACCGAAATGGCTCAAAAGAAAGAATATGCCACACATTAAGAATACTTGCCATCTCTTTGATACTGAAAGATAAAGATATGATAGAGGTAGACACATAATATGCAATATTTGATATCATACATAAAATTAATGATAAATTGTAAAAATACAAAAATACATGCATAAAGGGTATCACAGGATCTTTTAATAAAGCTGTATGAAATCATTTATTATTTAGGTTAAGCAATGTTACTGCAGCCGGTTGGTGGATGTATGACCATTTTATCATAGCAAATTTTTTTCTGGGCTTGAAGAGCCACCTATTAAATTCACAATGGATAATCATGACAACCACCAAGAGTATTGTTTCAACCTGTACTGGGTAGTTAAGTCACTCTTTATAAAATATTGATATTTTGCCGAATCTTTTAAACTAGGAGCCAACCTCACTCAGAAAATGATTAATGATGTACAGTCGGCCAATGAGTTGGGTATGCAGGGCAAAAACTTCTACGCCATAGTGAAAACTGACTGCAATAGATATACAAGTTTGTATTTCATATTTAATAAGTGTAATATATCCACTATTTAGATATATAACTCACTTATCCATAACTGGTGTTGTAAGTCTTTACTATGACTTAGAAGTCTTTGCCCTGCATACCCAACTCATTGGCCGACTGTACACATGTTAAGTGTATCAATCAATCAGTTTTACCACATTTCATCAACATAAAACTATAAAGCATTACCATATCACTGACAGGGTAGAATAATGTAGATAAAATCTTTTATCAAACTCAAAAGGTAATTTATTTATTTAATCAAACCACAACACACCATTAAAATGCTGCAAAATATAAATGTTACTATTAAAGTAATATGTGTGGAGGAAAACTGATATATTTGTATAATAATATCCATTCATACCTAACTTATTGAAGTTAGATATGGATGAAAAACCAGGTATGAGTTTTAATTAATAGGCAAATATTATTCAACAGTTTTTATATATTAATACTGTCTATCACACCAATATAGGTTATGGTTTATAATTATATGTAGAGATGGGCCGACTTTACTAGTTGGCTAACCAACTAGTCAGTGTTTGAATGGCCAACTAGTTGATAAGGCAAGCACATAACATAACATTACTACAAACCTATATTACCTATAAGGGTGTGGCATATTTGTATTAAACACCCAAATTTCACCATAATTATTATACAGGTTCATATTTAATTCGGACTTCAGGCAATCCTTTAAGTAGTTTTTACAGCAATAGTGTTAGCATATACATGTAATCAATGAGCAATTGAATGATATCAAAATCCTTGTAAAAACTTTAAAAGTTAATATTTGGTATCTTATTACCAATTTGAACTAGTTTCATGATATAAGCTGCACAGCTCTCACTTAGATCTTTGACAATACATACCTGTACTCTGTACCAAAATCAGAGAGACAAAAATAGAGCTCCAAAATGTTAAATTTTGAACTTGATTTTTGTCTCTCTGATTTTGGTACAGAGTAGGTTTTGAAGGTTTGGAAGTGATAGTGTGACACCAGTGAAATTAGGGCTTAGCCGTCAGGATAAGCATATAACACACATAATTAAAGTAACAGCTGTGTTCTTTATTTGAGTGATACTTACAACAGATAAAAGCTAGCGGGAAGCTCTAAAATTGGCCCTTATAGAATTTAAACTGTATAGAGAAAGCTTATAATAAATGTGTAACTTTAATTAAGTATATTGTTGCATTAAACTTACTTGGGTCATTTTTTGATTGCTGGTGACACTTGGGTGTTGGTGTATCATCATCCTCAGACTTCACATATGAGGGATTTTCTAGGCCTGATACATTTTGTATTACCTGCTTGATGATCACAGGTCCATTGAAATAGGTGTTGTTGCCAATCGTTACATTTTCAGAGTTTGTCACAGCCACATTGCCACTAACTGATGGTGAGTTGGAAGGCTTTACCAAACTCGATGGAAAAGGCGACAACTCACTGACCGCTCTAGAACTCTTACTGATGTATTTCTCATCGCTATCACTATCGCTTCCTTCTTCAATAATGTGGAAATCGTCCAGCTCGCCCTCGACCTTAATTCCAAGGTTTTTGTCATTTACGCCCAAGTCGGCTTTTAACGCCATGTTTATAACGAAACATGCACATTATATCACTACATTCCATCAGTACAACACTATAGAATGCATATTACCACTGTTTATTGTTGATTTGGCATTTTCATCTCAAACTTTTATTAAACTTCATAAAACTTTACGCAATTTCATAAAGCTTTAAGTGAACACATAATATTTCAAGTGTTTTGGTATATTACAGCGTACATTTGGACAATTACTTCTTCAATTAAAATTTCTTTAAAATCTTGGGTAATTTATTTATAACTTTATGGCTTTCCGTTCCGATATCTTCAAATTTTAATGTTTTCCTGAAGTTTGACATTGACATTAGACACGTACAGACAACAAACCCTAAAGTCCGAAACGCATTATCTGATTTTATAATAATTTTATTATAAGCACTGTGAGCGATTTTAGCCAATGCCAAAGGCTAGGTTTATTTTCTATATAAATTTGATCATTCTATTTAATTGAGGATAATAAAGACGTGTGCATATGGCAATATTTAAGTTAAAATAATTTCCGACCCGTTAGGTCGTCGGACGTTTGTGATGAGCTTGGTCCACACCACACTTGGCAAACGAAGACCAAAGAATAATGTGGGTAACAGTTTTGACAAGATTAACCACGATTTTTCTGTAGTTATGAATACTTAGCAAACGTATACTTAAATTCTTAAATTAGTCCAGCGATACCGCGAAGCAATATTGCGGCAAAGGTTAAATAAGATTAAAAGTTTATAATAATATATATTAGGTGACAAAGCCACTAAATTGGCCAGAACTCCCTTTGAATAATTCAAAGAGCACTACGTTGTGTATTTAACAGTAATGCTTAATAAACCAATCGGATACTCAACATCGCAACCCTTAGATCGTACACTGCAATGGGGCGCCCATATAAAGTGTCTAGCAAAACTCGGTTCAGCAGCATTTGCAGTTTGTAAAGTACGCCAGCTTATATACATTAACACAGCTAGATTAGTTTACGTTAATTAGTACGTTAATTACTTTCATATCGTCATGTCTTACGTCATTCTGTTACCATAACAGCAAGGCAGTTGATATTGAAAATATTTGTATAATTCAGAAACGAGCAGTACGAGCTATTTACAATTTAGGAGCACGAGTCTTCCTTGAAGAAAGATTCAAAGAAAAAGAATTCTGAATGTTAGGAAAAACATTGATAAGTACACTAAAAACGCCGATGTTCATACTCGCAACACACGCAATAGTCACAAGTTGGCGGACTCGCATCATCAATTGCACAAAACGCACAATCCGTTTGCAGGATTATTTGTGCGTTTTATAATAAACTTCCATACGTAGTAATACTAGTAATGAACCTTTGAGCCACCGCACAAATTCAAGATAACTGTGAAATCATCAATTGCACTCGCAGCACATAACGCACAATTCATTTGCAGGATTATGTGTGCGTTTTATAATAAACTTCCATTCAAAGTAATGAACCTTTGAGCCACCACACAAATTTAAGATTACTGTGAAAATCACTTTATGCAGAGGGATTATTGTACTATATACGACTATTTAAACGACAGATCTCCATGCACAAAATTTTTCCTTAGCTATTAGAAAAAAATGATGTTAAACAACTTGGCATTTGAAAAGAGACAGTGTTGAGCTTCTTGCCAGTTCTTCTAATTAAAACCCTGTCTACGGAACCGGCACTTAAATTTACTTTCATTCACATTCAAGATATTGTGATGATTGATAAAAATGAGCAAAAGCGCAGCAAATTTAGACTAGAATTATTTTTGTATGACGATTCTAAGTGCTTTGTGAAGTCTATGAAATAATGATATTTTTATTTAATTTCATTTTAAAACTTCTAAGAATGAAGTGAGCGAGACATCATGTAAACGGCCCTAGAACGTACGTACAGTTTTTGAGAGCGTTCTTGTGTGTTCGGGCTTGTTCTTTTCCGTTCTTGTGTTCTAGTGATTTGAAGTGTGTTTCAGTCAGTTGTCAAATAAATTGTCTCGAAACGTCCCGCATTCTAGCTCTTGGTTATAATTTTGCTCGTTTATATTTTAGTGTAAAAGCAAAAGCTTTCGTTTAGACAAATAGATCTAAAGCAAGAAGCAAGCACAAACTAGAGCCAGAAGAAGAATGCTCTTGTTCTTGCTCTAGTTCTCTCTTCTAGTTAGTCTAAATTCACCTTTACAATGTTAAAATAACAATCATTTTTTTAGCAGATATAGTTAAAAAGTTTTGTTTGTGTGATAACGCTAATCTTGGGCACTACTAATTGGATTCTTATTATAATTTTTCTTGTACTTGATGTTTTAAAATACTTTGCATTACGCTAAACTCAACTGCAACGGAGCAGTAATGTTTATTGTGGATCAATGCGCGGGCGCAGCTTATATTATTACCTAATACAACGAATGCCACGCCGCCGAAGTTGCGAGCCAAAGCTATTTGAAATATAATTTGTGTAAAATCCATTCTGTGACAATGTGGACAGAGAATGCCACAGACATCATAAAGTTAAGTTCGCTTACAAAATCAGATTAGTAGCGATTCGGAAATTCGGACCCTAAGGACTGTCATTTCTGTCAGCTGTCAGTCCAGTGTTAAGCTGGTTCTATGCATAGATAAACTAATGTTCTGTTCTGTACTTATTTACTAATACGTGTGCTAATAGTAAACAAAGAAGAATTACAATTAAAAACGCTGTTCGTTTTCAAATAAGATGTTTACAATTCACGAAGGTGAAATTATTTTTAAAGAAAAATATGGTTCATCGGAAAAGAGTCGGTTGTACGTCAAACCTCCAGGTAAGGACTATTATAGATTAAATTCACATTTAAAACATTATCAGTTGTCATTAAACTCGTCGTAATTCTGATAAAAAGTTAATAAAAAAGATGTTCACCGATGTTGATATGTGATTTGTTTTCATAGAACAAGATAATGTAGTAGCACTGGACGAGAACCACTTTGGAGACTTTAACAGTTTCTTTACGAAGATATTCCTGCCTCAAGGATACCCCGATAGTGTCAGCAAGGACTATATTAACTACCAAATCTGGGATACAGCTCAAGCATTCTGTAGTACCATCACAGGTAACTAAAAATTTCATATTATTAAATTACTTTGGTTATACGGATAGTTCTATGATAAGAGGTAACTTGCGCGGGATAAAATAAGACAATAAGATATTACAATAAACCATTTCATCTTCATGTACTTTATTAGGTACATCATGATTGAATCGCCAATAGGTGGACATTTTTCTAAAATTCTAAGTAAAGTAAATTACGGTAACCCCCTGCTCTCGCCTGTTTTAATGAAGATTATCGGAATAACATTCCTTGTTTGTATGGTTCTCTTGGAGTTGTCAAACAAAAGTATGTTTAACATGAATTAAATAAATGTACTGGTGCTTTTGCATAGTCAATTTCATTCTCCTTTGATGACACACCACATCATACAGCTTGTCTGTTTCTGTAGTTTTTATGAATAAAATGTAAAAAATAATATACATGAGAAAATAGATGTTATATTGAGGTGCTAATTAATAATTTTTTATTATTTTCTTTTTAATGTCAACTTTTAACAGAGTTATCAGGTGGTTAACTATTTAAAACTGTTTCTGAAACTCTTGAAATTGAGGCATAATGAGCATATTTTCATCAATATTAATTTGAGTTTCTATTTCTACATCTTTAGATGGAGGCAGGTTTACCTGCCTCTCCTAAAAAGTACAAAATATGTATCAATTAACTTGCAATGTCTTACATTGAATTATCCATGAGTGTTTAATGCTTAAAATTGTGTTTTGGCCCATGGCAGAATCTCGTCCATAGGGATTTCCAAGTATTGTAGATTCACCTATACAATGAATCAGGCTAACTGTTCTTATTTCTATCTCCAGCCTTAAAAAATCTCCAGTGCTGTAGGGTGAGTTATGAAGACATCCCCATGTTGCTATTGTTGTAATTTAACAAAGTTGTTTTAAATATGGTCTACTCCTAACAAATTATATGACCATGATAGACTCCATTAATACTGTTACACATCAGGCAAAACAGTTGTAACAAATTTTGCAAATGGTAATAGCATGGTGTTTCTGATACCCTGTTAACTCATGTCTCCTATGACCTAAAATCCCCACTAAAAAATGTTGTCTGCCGATCAAAATGCTTGAGTTCTGCTATCTTTGAAATAATATTATTGCAGATAGTGTTGCAGGAGACACTTTGTAAATGCAAATGTCCTTATGTGTATAAACACATAAGGACATTTGCACCAAAGCTAATTTTAGTAAGCTGTATAAACAGCTTACTAAAATTAGCTTTGGTGCATATGCATTACTTGTCAAGGTTACATGTATTATTGCAGCTCTTTACCATTATTTTTGCTAGATATTAGCATTAAAAGTAAGTTTAAATAGAATATAATTATAAACTTGCTTATACCAATTGCTCTTAAAGTGTTTTGTATGTTTGTGAAATACCTGAAAAACACCCTAAAATTAAGAGCAAGATTTAAATGAAAATATGAAGTCTAGGGAACCTTCTAAATATGCTACATTTTAGTTTATTCTGTATATCAACACAAAGCATTAAACTGCTTAAATCTAAATTTTCAACAAAAACATGTAGTGTCCTTACTAATATTGTAAATGCGAAAGTAACTCTGTCTGTCTATTACGCTTGGCCGTCTAAACTACTGAACCAAACTTGATGAAAATTGGTATGGAGAAATTGACCTGAGAAAGGATATAGGCTATTTTTATCGATAAATCACGCGGGCCGAGTCGCGTATATAGCGTGGAAGCTAGTATGCTATAAATATGCCACATAGGTATTGGAACTTATTATTTAATATATGTATAACTATTATTGACAAAATAATATGTTAAATGTTCCAGGCACCCTGGCAACACAAGAGGTACTTCGAGGAGTGGGAGTCGGAGACACTAATGCGACACCATTAGCAGCCACCATAACCTGGGTTATAAAAGATGGCTGCGGTCATCTTGGCAGAATATTGTTTGCCTACAGTCATGGGTACATCAAATAGCTATACAGTATACTATGTTTTTTATTTTATAGTTCCATGCATTTGGTATATTGCAACATTTTATTACAATATTAATTTTTATAACTGCACTTTGAGATAACATGTTAGTTCAATTTCATATGCTTTTCTTGCTTCCCCTACAGCATATCCAAAATTCAGCTTACTTACACTTACATTTTTATGTCTAAATATAATATTCATAATTAACTTCTTACATTAAAACTCAATTTCTCCAGCTCCTGATAAGGTTTCGGATAGTTAAGTGGCCGTTTAGCAGTTGCCAGTTTAATTTCTATAAAAACCATGTGTTAAAAAAGTTTTAGGTTTCCGAATAAGCTAACATGGGAGTATACGGCGGAATTTTGTGCCAGGGTTATTAGGAACTGGTAAAATTAGGGCTTAATATTGCTTGACCTTTTACACCACACTGTCGACAAAATAAATATTTATTATCTAAGGGAGGCTGTGGGCTGTCACAAGGTACTTGGAGGCTTTAATTGCTGATAGCTGACATTCTTTTACCACCCTTTTTATCACCTAACTACTAGAATAGCATGTGATACGAAGAGATATAATTTACTTATTGTTGTAATGTAATTTATTTAAAACCTTGTCACTTGTATTCAGAAATCTGCGATAAGGTTCCATCGTGCAGTGTCATTTATTGCTGTGAAATTATAAAATGAATTTTGTTATAGTGCAAACCTGGATGCGTACAGTAAAAAGTGGAGATTATATGCAGACACATTGAATGATGCAGCTATGTGTATGGAGATTGCGTTACCATTGTTCAAAAAGTTTACCACTACAGTGCTGTGTATCAGTACCGTAATGAAAGCAATTGTGGGAGTGGCAGGTATTATAAATATTTATCTACCTAATTTATATTCTATTAATTTTTAATTATTTTTTTTCTACCTAATTTTATTTATATGCGCCGGTACTGCTGCTGCATCCGCAGAGACATTCAAGCGGCGCAAGTATAGTAAGTAATCTTTCAGGAGCTTACATATTTGCGCCGTTTGGGGACTGGCATAGATGCTAGGTTCATTTTAAAGGTCGGTTCATTTTCGGTCAATTTAAAGATATTTCTAAGCGGTTAATCGACGCTTCACGTGATCGGAAGGCTGGCTTTCACTTGGCTCAAAGAATCAGCATTGCCATTCAACGTGGCAATGCTGTCAGCCTTCTTAACACATTCCCTGCAGTCGAGGTCGATGCGGAGAAATTCTATGACACCTTACCTGTAAATTTGTAAATAGTTATTTTTTATTTTTATTAACTTAGATAATATAATTAATTTATTTATTATTAATTAGAAAATTTATTTTATTGTAAATAATTGTATAATTGTAATTGAATTAAATGAAAAATATTTCCGCATAATTATATATGATAATTCAAATTTCTAAGTTGAATTAAAGTCAATTTATATTCATGAACATGCATATGTACTAGCATACTGATAGATTCATAATCCACCTTAATACTTATTTTGCAAAGACATTTCAAAACATCAAAGTCTAAATTTGTATGTTATTCATGTTCAAATTTTATTTAAAACAGTGGATGTTTAAACAAACTAATAGCTAACATATCATATAAATATGCCAGTTTCAAACGAAACATTTATCCATACCCTTGTTTTTTGTTTATTAATTTAACACTCAGAGAAGTGTGTAAGTAATGAATAATCACCAGATTACTCAAGGATAAATACATGTTTATATATATGGATATATTTTTATTAATAATAAAGTTAGCAAAACTTATTAAATTATAATTGTTCCTTTTAATGCTCTAAATAATAAACAGCTAAGTAAACTACTTACCAACTTAAACACCAGCTAAGCTAAATGAATATTATTATTGAGAATACGGGTTACTCACGTTATTTTAATAATGTCTTCACCTCTTCGGTTTTAATAACTAAATGAATATAAAATTTGTTTTTGCAGGTGGTGCCACAAGAATAGCCATGACACAACACCACGCTATCAGAGGTAACATGGCCGACGTCTCGGCTAAAGATGCGGCTCAGGAGACCGCGGTCAATCTCATCGCTTCTATTACTGCGATACTTATCATGACTGTATTTGGGTAATTATTACGAAGATACTTATTACTTTTAATATCATGCATGTACTTGTCTTTACTGTTCTGGCTATCGTCTCTTAGAAGAACTCGCGGATCCAGAGGGAGGAAAAGGCAATAGGTACAGTTGTCCTCCCCTCTCAAATTGGGCCAAAGAGTTGAGCCAACTGATGGGTTCGCTCAACTCTTAGGCTCAGTTTCAAAGTTTCTTGATAAGATAAAATGTCAAATTGGTTTGTTGTCTAGTCCAGCTGTATGCCCAGATTTCACTAGTCTACGCCTAGAACTATCTATGCTTTATCAGGATCTGGTCCTGATAAAGCACAGACATTTCCAGGCGTTCAACTATATACTGCTTTATCAGGAACTGATGAAATCAGGGCTAAGAGCCGAATCCAGTGAAATTGATCCAGTCAAGCAGGTCTATGGAGAAGAAGAAGTGGTCAATAACTGATCCCGAGAATAATTAAATAACCGCCAGATGTAACCTGTATTGAATAGTAAATTACTTACTGCATAGAAATAATTTTCAATCAGTACGTTTTTCCGACATAACGCATTATTTTCTTTTCTTTCAGAAATTCCATGATAATATTTGGAATAATGATAGTTCTTCACATAATATTCAATTACTTTGCTGTGCGAGCAGTGTGTTTAAGGACTTTGAACGAACCAAGATTTTTGCAAGTAATTGACACATATTTAAAAGAAGAACTTATTTCTTCTCCATGTGGAATCAATCAGAATGAACCAATCATATTTTATCAGTTGGGCTCGAACCTTTTAGGTAAATAATGTCTTTCTAATTTTACCCACGGATGCCTTTTCGTGGAGGCTGGGGATTGTATTTGTGAATACCTTGAAGATATCATAGTGCATACGTAGGTATGTGTAAACACAATAAAACATCATCTGTTGTCAGTCTTAGTTCTAACTAAAGCCAAGCCCAGTGAGTAGTGATGATGCGAAACGACTAAAACACAAAGGCGCAGTACCAAAAGAGTAATTTGCCTGCTTCGCGACTACGATTGCCTACTTACCTAGGAAGATTGATTAACTACCTACATATCGTCGGTGCGTATTGGGGTTTCCGGAACCGGTACTGTTAGTAAAAACCGGGCATTTCGGTACTGAAAAACTTTTGTCAACAGTGAACAAAATCTAGCCATTATCTGGTCATAGATCTACGATCGTTGCGTCTCATCCGGTTATTTCTTTCTCTTTAAAGTATGAACATAACCATAATACTAATGTTGCTTTATCTCCTAAAACCACAATAATATCAGCTGTTTGCTCTTTCAGATTTAAAACTTTGTGGATTCAAAATAAAAATAGGGGAATCGATAAAAAAAGTTGTATCGCACCATCCTAAGGCATTGTACGCGAAGAGTGTTCAAGAAGTTTATGAGTTCAGGGGCTATATTCTGTTACCAGATGTCGCCAGACGTAAGATGTACATCGTACTGAAAGTCTCAGCTACCATAGATGACACTTTGTGCGCATACTTTCATGCTGTCATACTCTCTATAGTTATATGTGCTATCAACGACTATCCTTTGGTAAGAAAATCATACTTAATTACCTTTTAAACTAACCATTTTATTTATATATAAAAATCAGCTGTTCACTTAAATCATTTGAAATTAAAACGTATTAAATATTGTTTAAGTTATTATAGAGGGCCGTTCAAGTATTACGTAAGCAGATTTTTCGCGATTATAGTCCCCGTCCCTCCAATTCCACATTTCTTCTAAGTAAGCATAGCATCCCCTACCGTAATATGCTTACGTAATACTTGAAAGGACCCATATCTCTTAAACAGGAAACATGTTTAGTTTTGTAAACAAGTTCGCTGAAGTATTACAAGTTACACTAGCTAGTCTATCTCTATCACTTATTATTAAACATTTTATCAGTATCGTGTGGATATTCTCAATAGCAGCACAGAGCTGGTATTGTGCCTGGTAGGTGGCGATAGGCTCACCCTTTATCACATGGCACCTGAACAGGTGAAATGTTGGTGTTATACACTTCTGCCACTCTTTTGGGTAATATAGACGTGATAAAAAAATATTTTAGTTTTTAAATCATTGTATTAATCTACAGGCTGTCTACAAGAATACGCGTCCATTTGGCAAAGTGTGTGCCACCTTACAAAATGCTGAATGGAGCCGAGGAGAATCGATTAGCATAAGCGGAGCATTCAAACAAAACCCCTCCGTGGAACTGATGATATTTATAGACAAAATTGTACAAAAAGAATGGCCTCGAATGGAATCAGGACTGCAACAAATTGGTAAGGATATCCTCTACTTTGGTGCCTCTCCACTTAAGGTTGGCTGTCAGCCCCGCGTATTTCTTTCTATATTTTGCCAAGAGAACTAGGTGTTCTACGTTGTCGATGCCTCTGATGCCAGCCCACTCTTTAATGTTGCGAAGCTAGAATTTGTTCTTCTGCCGACGCGTCGCTTGCCCTCGTCGTTTTGCCTCAACTTTGCCCATCATTATAAGTTGGAAAAGGTGGTATCGCATGTCTCAAATTCTCAATCCGTGACAGAGATATTAAATTATCTTTATCTTGATGGTCGCCAATAACTCGCAGTTTTTATAGAAGCATTTAAATATTTTTGTTAATAATAATAATACCATATTGAAATTTCAGTAAACAGACGAATTGTGCAAAATGTGCCAAGAGCGTTTTTTTTAAGTTTTTAACCATACAATTATTTAAATTATAATGTACCTACTGAACCTATATTGTATTACATTACAGGTTGGGACCTGAGTAAACATCTGTTAATAGTTGATGAATGGAGACTATGTACGGCGAAAGTCGTCACAGAGTCAATTTCTACAACAGCTATTCACAAAAGACATTCCAAAATTATCACATTTGACGATTTAATGGACACATTTCCTCCCGAAGAAAGTTTTATAAAAGGCGAATTCACTATTGAACCAGAAGATCATCAGACTGTTGAACAAAAATCAAATGAAAATCAGGATAATAACTGAACTGGAAATATGTTAATTAAAAGTAGTTTTAAATGTATGATGTGTCATTGTGTTCGTGTCAAATTAAACGTGTTAATCGTTTGTCTTGTGATTTTGATTTTTCTGCAAACTGGTAGGACAATGTTCACTATCCACCTGCCCTTATACCAATAACTGGGGCTTAGCGCAATGTTATATATCTTTCCATACTTTTTCTATCAGACTTCACAGCACTTTGCACCCATTCTAGCCTTTTCATATTTCATGCAATCAATCCATCTTAAGACTCATAAGAGTAATCGTTAAGTGTCCAGGCGATTAAAGATTACGCCCCGTAGAGGGAAACCTTAGGACGATGTCATAACTTATTATCAAATGGAAAAATATGTACCATGGAATAATGTTGTGTGCACAAAGAACGTAAACATACTTGCTAACTTGTATCGGAGTCTCAGGTATCACTGGTATCAACTATTTCTAAGTAAAACTTAAAGCACCTTGCTTGCCGGCTATCCTGCTGAAACCAGGGTCAGACTGACTTGAAGGGTCCGGCACTCGGTTCAGGAGGGTGTGGTATCCCAAATTCGGCCCGGGACTCAGTGCTGGCAGGAGAGCGAGGTTATTTCAACTGGCAAACGACGAAAACAAAGCTTAGAGGGGGGAGAAATCTATCTATCTATGTCTCAGAAGGAGAGGAGCTGGCGATCGGCACCCTCAAGGTATGGCCAGTCCGACCCTGGCTGAGACTAATGAGTGCTTGAAAAATATGTCTAGGCGTGTATGTATGGCGACGTTTTAGTAAAGGGCTAAATTAGAGTAGGTACTGACTATGCATCAAATAAAATCAAGTCAAATTACTTTAATAACCTTTACTTAAACAATATTTTCGAAATATTTTAACAAACATGAAAAAGTTGGTACATCTTGTAGATTTTTCATGTAGAATAGTCATGATTTATTGTGTCCCATGTTCATCATTAAATGGCTTTCTAACTTCAACACGTTATACCTTCTTCTTAACTTGTAACTCTTCTTCTACGGCACCTGTTAATAAATATATTATTTATGCATAAGTATTGGAACGGGACGGACGGCGGGGACATTGTATGCTCGCATTCGATATTTTAACGTGATTTAATAGAGCTGTTTTGGCCAATAGGTTGTTATATTTATAGAAAAAAAGACGATATCTTAACAACGGCTAATAGTAATAATTAAATCCTTTCAGCCGTTGTTAAGGTATCGAAAATGTTATCTTTAAATATTAGAATAATACTAATAGCTGGCGTTCACACAGTCCGTTAATAAAAAGTAGCCTATATATTTGTCCAGACAATAAGCTACACCTGTGCAAAATTTTATAAAAATCGTCCCGGTAGTTTTTGCGAGATAATAACAAACATCCACATTTATAGTATTAGTAGGATTTAAGTTGACAAGTGTTATTTTTCATCTTCAGTGAATGGTTCTTGCTGAAGAGGCTCAACGTCGCCTTCATTAACAGACTCGCCGACGCATTGTTTCAAAGCTATTAGCGAAAATTTTAAAGGGAGAACCATCCACTCCGGCTTACCTCCGGGAGGGGAGGGAAGTTTTAGTATGTTTACTCCCTAAGTATACCCTGAAGAAATCAAATAGGTCCCAGGCTCCCTGCTCTCGCGCTGTAGGTACCTCCCTGCAGGGTTATTTTTTAGGTGGACTTATAATGAATTATTAGAGTATACTTTAATAGAACAATAATAAATGTTGTAAACTATACGCTTGGTTCAGTGATGAACACATGGCCATAGATGAAGCCATACTCTTCCAGTATGGTTCAAATTGCGACGGGAAACCTTGAGGGTCAATTCACACTTGTTCAGTAAAGCGGAGTTTCTACCAAAGCGGAGCGGAGCGAAGATGTGCGCCGAAGCTGACAGATAATTTCCACCAGAGCGCACAGAAGAAAAATTGCGGAAGAAAGATGTGTGCAGGCGGCGGGCCACCCAGCTCGTCTCCGCTTCGCTTTGTTGCTGGGCAGCCCGCCGCACGATGGGTCAACTGAGGCGCTTTCCTTTTATATAAAATAATAATTAATAGCAGCCCTGTATCTAATACACGTCCCACTGCTGGGCTCGGGCCTCTTCTCATGATGAGAAGGGCTAGGCCATAGACCACCACGGTGGCCAAGAGCGGATTGGTAGACTTCACACATCCTTGAGCACTCTCAGGCATGCAGGTTTCCTCACGATGTTTTCCTTCACAGTTAGCGAGCGATAATTTATTTCAAGATTTTTTTTTTATTAAATAATTAATATTAATTCATTTCTTTAAATATTCATTTAAATAATTGTTTTGAATCGTTCCTCACCTTTTAAACTGTAAACTTGTAAACTGTTTTAGGAGATAATGTTGAGCTTATATTAACCATGGTCCTTAAACCCGAACGCGTGAAGCCAAAATCTGTGTAAGAACCAGCGCTCTAGGCATTGGAGTCGCAATATTAGATTATTTTGGGACAATCAAGTTGTGGTACAGCGCGTAGCTTTAGAAAAGGCTTAAGAGCGAGCATGATTGTTTTTAACATATTGTAACTATATGGGGGACAAGCCAATCAACTGGTGCTGGATTAAAACAGATTTGTATGACTTTGAAAAAAGTGCAGGATGATGTCTTTGTATTTTTCGGCACCGTCCAGTGTTGGTTCATATGTCTAAATTATTAGTTTACACACTACTACATATACCTTCGTATTTTTTAAAATATATGTTGTATTTATGATTCCATATTCTTTTTATGTCTTTTTAGGGTTATGTAGTAGGCCTTATTCTTAGTATGGCCTCCTAACAGCAGTAGGATACAAGGGAGACAATACCCGTGTAGCACCTCAGTATATCACTTCACTGCATCAACTTGATCTATGCTATACAAGGTGTCCCACGGAGATAGGTCAAGGGCAGGGCTATCCCATCTATGTACTTAAATAATGTACAAAGATTTACTGACTATTCCAACGTGCCGTGGAACTCCCTGCATATTATAATATACTAGGTGTATTACTAGGTGAATAAATAAAATACAAACATACTATACCATACCACTTTATTTTAGTATTGTCAAATTATTGATCGTTTGGAGAGGCAGTGCCGTCGCACCGACCAAAGTCCTTATCATGTCGGATGTACCACAATGGTTTACATTAAACAGCTAATGCGACAACAGTACAAGCCGTAATGAGGGTTTACTTCTACAGAATCCTTCTACAGTAACCATCTATAAATATTGCTTATTTACCTCAGACTGTCTCTATTATTAATACTCGATTTAGTTCTACATTACATTCATAATCACTTTGGTAAAGTGGCATTAAAATACTTAAAAACACATAGCCCGTACATCTGTTTTCCATAGACAAAAATCCACAACTAGGCACAAGAGAAAACATGTTAAAGTAAACTAAAGTGAACTCACTACTAAGTACAGATAAACACTGAAAAAAAAACAGAGTGAGCTGCACAATTTGGAGTTAACGTTGCTGTATGAACAGATGTATAAGTACGTATTTGTTACGAAATATCTATGGCATCGATTGTATTAAAATATGATAGAATAACATGATTTATACTTGATATATTATTATATAAACGCAAAAGCTTTACACATATATAAGCGAAAAGAGATTGATTAAATAGTACGACAACAATAAATATATTTAATTTCGGGTCAAATATTATTTATTCATAAGTGTATAATAATATTATTTTTTATTGCTTTTGATTCAAGAAGGCAATTGTTTCACAACTTTGTATTTACGCTACGCCTGAGCGTACGAGTCCCGTCCCACATTTGAGTTGAATTTCCTCTTTCGTTTTATAGTTCGTACAAGTTTTCATATAGTTTGAATTAATCGAGAAACCCGTGCATTCGTCAGTATCGGCTTAAATGTTATCGTCTTGACTTGTTTACATAACAAATAACGCTCGGCGCATCCGCCATTAAGATAAGGTTGGCATTCCATGGATTAGTTAATGTAAATGATTCATAAATATTACGACTATTAACATCGCATTTGACCTAAAAACACAGTATGCACAGCATACTGTACATTTCTTTATGAAACTAAGAAAAATCATCTAGGTATTCTAGGCGACCAGCAATCTCATATTAATCGCGGGTCTTATACGGCAGCTACTTAAATCAGCTCAGTTGAATCACACCACCACACAAGTCAATTTGTCTAATTAAATATCCAACCAATTACCGACGAAATTACATTTAATGCAAATCGAATCACATAATTAATATACGTCATAATAAATGATTACATCACAGAAATAAGTACGCAGAAATAGCAAATTATACCCAACAATATCAAATAAATATTAAAAACAAATTAACCAAAAATTTATATATATACAAGATAAAATGATCACAGAAATAAGTACAAAATGGTATCCAAATAGTTACAACAATATATTTAAAAGCTCAACTAAAATATGGATGTATCCTATAGATACCGATGTTACCGATTCTTGCGCATTTTCGATAATCGATATATATATTTTCGCTTAAATATTAGAATTGTTTCTTAGATTTATTAATCGGAATCGGTATCGTAGGCGTTATACAGGTAAATACTTATTCTACAAACATGTGTATCAATACATCCGTGCTAAAATGTCCCAATATATCTTAACACTACAATGATAATAAATAGGTAAATACAATGAATAAATTTAAGCCGTATTTTGGTACTTACATTTAAATTATCTCTACAAATTTGACTATTGGTGTTACGTGTGGTTCAAACTGTTAATGAATTCTGTTCAGGAGATATGTGTAATATTGTTATACTACTTGAGGCGCGTGTTTGCTCTATCCTGAACGAATTGATTTGTTTTTCCTTTTACTTGCCTAGTTGTTTAATAAGGAGTTCAGTGCTGAGTGACTTGGGCCGCTCGATGGGCAGGCCGAGAGCGCGGGACCAGATCATTTGGGCGAGCACTCCGAGCGCGCGTGACACTCCAAACATCACAGTGTAGTAGTTCATCTCCTTCAGGCCGTAATACTAAACAAAGCAATACACATGTTATTATAATACGTATCTCTGTAGCAAATTGGTATTAAGTCAATGTTGTTACATAATAAGACTAATAAGTATAAACATCTACAAAGGCGTCACCACCAAACAGGGCCACAGCAGTGCAAGCGAAAGTATTTTTAGATTAAATATAATTCGTTCTACACCTATCAAACCTAAACCTAACAGCAAAGTTGCAGTAGCTAATACGGAAAATATCTATCAAAGAAAGTTAGTGTTTTTTGGCGAGTTCAAAACAGAGCGGGATGAAATTGCCCAGCGGGAGGCAAAGTAGAAAATACTTCCTTTGCTACGAAGGCGAAGTCATTTTCTATTATTTTATGATTCATTTTGTTTGTTTGTTTTTGATGTTATTAGTTTTTGATTATTTTGGGCAATTTTTCTAGGTTTTGGTTGTTTCTGTAATTTATGGGAGATATTAGTACATTTGAATGATTTTTGTAGTTTTATTTTATTGTAGTTGCAAAATATGTACTATTTGTAAGTTAATATTAGAACCTCATGAATGAGAATAAATACTGAACCTATAATACAAGTTGTGAATGTAGATCCCAACCCAAAATCTGTTATCGTGGCCATTTCTTCCTCCTATTTGCATCAGTGAAGACTATGCAAACTACAAAACAAGATGTTAAAGCCACTACTTATTGCTGTAGCACCATATAAGACGTTGATACAAAAATAAGTACAATAAATGCAACAGGGAAGGCAGGCATCAATTTCTAATACCGCATTGCGGACCTATCTATGCTTAAAAAATAATCTTATTTTAGAGATAGAATTCTTATTGTAGTGAATTTTTTTTGATAGCTGTTATCTAAATCACATTATCAAGTATAAATATGATGGTAACACTGCCTAGCGCACGTGATTAGACTGATTATTAGTGATAATTATGTCTCATTCAGTACACACACAAACATTTACGCTCTTGCTATTAACATTATTTACGTAATAAAGGCTAAACTTTTCTCTCAAGAAATTGCTTAGATTTCAATTAGTATTGTAAACGTTGGTTGCTGTTTTTTGTCAGCTTTATAGAGCCCTACTTATTATGAGGTAAACTTAACCTCGCAATAGTCACATGAATTAAAAAATGTATATATTTTAAGTTTAGTACATTTTCAAATTTAATTATCCTAATATATATTGCTTACCTGTAAGAGAACACCAGAGTGAGAGTCAACATTGGGCCATGGGTTCTTGACCTTGCCGAGCTCGGTAAGGATCGGAGGCACCACTTTGTAGACGGCGGCCACCAGCTTGAACAGCGGGTCGTTGGGCAAGTGCTTCAGGGCGAACTCGCGCTGGCAGGTGTATCTGAAGAACAAATTGAAGAATCGTGTTTGAGCAGAGCCATGATTGGACAATAAAGCAAAAGAAAATTAGTGGTAAGGTTAGGTTCTACATAGAAGACGACATTTTTAAATTATTTGTCAAACAGTGGGTTTTGCCGGCTATACGGTTGCTAAATCTATCTTGTGCAAATTGTAATTTGGACAAACAGTTTGCATAAGTGAGTTACACATCACAGCTATAATTTCTGGAAAGATATGGCAGAGGTATATAACACCCACATTTAATTTCATATATTTAGGTAACAGGTGATAGCAATGAACATATCACCTTTCAGCGGACACAATTCCCGCTCTGTGCTGCTATTAAAGAATTTTCTGAGAGAAAAAGCCCAAATAACTCTTTTGCTGCCCTCATTATCGAAATATGATATAAGTGAATAGCAATGTTGGTCGATCCAGAAATCGAACCCGCGACCTCGCGGTGAGAGACGCTAACCACCCTATACCGACGAAGTCGCGGGTAAAAGTATACGCTGGTAATGGTGCAGACCTGCCTACTATTTTTTTGACAATATTCTTGATAAATATATCCGAATTGGCATGCTCGGAAATGGATGATGAGATATCTCAAAATGAGAGAAGCTTATGCCTGACAGTGGCTTATATAAAAACAGAGTTAAGCAGAAGGATGATAATAATTTTGTAAGTTACCTAGGGTCGGTCTTCCTGAGTACAGCATGACCGTAACCGGGCACCACCTGGCCGGATTTAAGTGTCTTCCAGATGAATTCCTTCAGGCTGTCTTCAGTGAAGTTGTCGCCTACTTCTTTACGAAGTTTTTCCAGCCAAATAAGTACCTGAACAAAGTATTGTTATAAATAGAGTCATTGTATATACGATAAGTCAACATTCAGTCAGGTATATGAACACAATTTTAACACTTAATGTCTGTAATCATCATGTAATCAATTGATTTTTAAAAACAAATTTGTATCCTAATCAGAAGACAAAACGATACATCGGCTTAGAGGATAAAGTCACCAAGAAATGTTTGTGACATGTAGTAAATTGTTTGCATGACAATTTGATTGTCTCAGTGACTTCAATTATCATCATGACAATACTCGAGCAAATTGACTGGAAGCTAATATAATTTCATATAAGTTCCAATGTACACGTACGCGTACAAGCACTATGCATTGCTGGATCGTGAACTCTCGATTTGTCAGGGCGCGATCATAATGCAGCAATGCACAGTGCCCTGTACGCGTACGTAAATTGGAACGCACGCTTCGCACGAAGCTTTAGACAAATTACGGAGTATGGAACAGACATGTTAAACAAAATGAATGCTCTAAATATTAAGCAACCTATAATAGCAAATATTTAATGAATTCAACTAGATACTGGGGATTTATTTTGACATTATTTCGTCCTTCAATGAAATGTTTTCAAAAACATAGTCATGCTATGTTTAGCGTGGACTAGGCGTTTTCCCGTACAAATCATTGGTTTAGTAGCTATTATCATTCGTGTATCAGAAACAACTTGGTTTGAAAGTGTTATCATCATGATAACGTGTATATACCGTACAATAGTCATTACGCAGCATGATAGTGTAAGTGACGATGGAATAAAATCCCATTTACACTACGTCCAAGATAAGAAAATTAATATGTTTTTCGATAAGAAATTAAGAAATTAAATAAAGATTACTTTCGATTGCAACACATTTTGACTTTTCTTTTCTTATTTTGGAGGCAGCGGATTAATTGGAATAAAAATGATTTGGGATATCTGGCTTTTGCGCCATTGAAATATCACGTCTATATGTAAATAGATCTTTATGCATCTAGGAACTTCGACTCGAAGTCTATATTTGTTGGGAAAATCACTGCGCTGATCAATTTGCTGCTAATGGTTTCTTAATAGACTTGAATGGCTTCTTCAATTGTTTAACGTCTCTATCGGCAATTTAATTAATGAGAGCATCGTCTTAACGTTGTCCATGTAGTATTTACCTACTAAATTTAACTAAATCACGATTTACTTCCAAGAAAATAAGTAATACACAGGCCATCTATAACAGTACCCATATTTACTTCAAATGATATAACCTTAAAATGAAATTATTTTTTAGCTCATAAGATTTGTATAGAAGAGAAACCTGTGTAAGCATATTAAATCAATCTTAGACTTGAGTATATTTTATAGATGTTTAAAATGTACGATTTCTTCTGGCGGTCAAGTATTTTAAATTGTACTGACCTCCTGGTTAGCGAGACCGTGGAGGGGTCCGGCGAGACCGTTGAGTCCGGCGGCGAACGATAGGTAGGGGTCGCTGAGCGCTGATCCCACCAAGTGCGTCGTGTGGGCGGACACGTTGCCTCCCTCGTGGTCACTGGAAAACGAAAGGTCATTTAAGAATAGCACAATTGTATAGCAGACTAGTAGTACAAGGTCGCTGTAGCTTTTACAAACCATGCAGTCATAATTCAACGTTTTGGATTTCTGCATTTCTCTTATATATAAAACAATGGAAGCTTTACCTAAGATGAAACTAATAAGGTTACCATCCACGCTTCTGCTTAAAATATCTAATATAGATGAGATCGCTAAGCGTCATGTGATATCATAAATTATGACCTATACTCCAGCCAAACTCGATGTAGACCAAATGTAAACAAACAAAATCATATGATTTTTAGGGTTATCACCTCAATACATTTCAAATTTTATAACTTATAACTCATTTTACCTATAAATATGTCCAATCTGTCCTTGATAACATTTTTAAAGTAATCCTGTCTTAAGTTACTTTCAATAAATATTTAAATATAAGTATATATGCCCTAAAACCGAAACTGTAATTTATTAGCAAAATTTCAATATGAAATTGCGTCAACCATAACACATTTTTGTAAAAAGGGCAGAAATCGTCAACTTTTGGTTGCATTTGTTATATGCATCCAAGTAACGCAAGGAGACTCAGTTGCCATTAAATAAAAGAATAAGAAAGAAGATCATTACACCCTATTCACTCTCAAATAAATATGTGCAATTTAATTTGACAGTGTTCCACGCTATTGTGCAACGTTTCTTCAAACGCAGCGACTTTGTGCAATAATAATTAAAGGAAAGATTGCAATATTTTTTTTTTCAAAGGAAAGTAGATTAAAAACATTTTAAAATACTTTTAATTATTCCACGTATTATTTGTAATTTATTTTATTAAGAAACTATTAAAATATAAAGTGCAAAAGTAGTTGGTTTTTATAAACAACTAACCACCCGTCAAATAACCCTTGTCGCTATGTATCTAATGAACATTGTCAAAATGTTTATAACCCTGGCTGTCAGTAGTTGCCTAGCAACGGTTTGTTATTAAACATTCTACATCGAATTTGGCTTTAGTATAAGTATGTATATACCAAAATGTTATTTATCTATAGATATTATACTATCACACCCACGCTACTAAGTCACACACGTAGATATAAGACAGTCAGTGCCGTAAATGCCACCGATGCACAGCGCACAGAGTGTACATCCGGGAGGGGTGCAGAAATGACCAGCCCACAGGACATTATCTAGTATCAGGAGGGCGCTGTTATAGAAGCACGCCTAGGGCGTATCAAAGGCTATTTACGGCACTGAAAACAGTATAAGAATAGTAGTTCTTCAAATAAACATGCTTGGCACGGCTGAGCGCGTTCGGTTTCACGTCGTCGAAGAACCGATATAACAAATATAAAAATTTCGACTGATAATATTTATGTCCAATTTGCATTGCCAGCATTATGCAGAAGTACTATGATTATGATCTTTCTTTGTAAAGCCGTGTCTCTTGCGCCAACCGTTTAATCATTTTAGTCATCCAATCAAATCGCTTGAATATTATATTGTTAAGTCACAATTGACTCATATCGTTAGGTGATTCTTGGTCGCAGGCAACCCGGCTTATAATAAAAAAGCAAAGCTATAGCTACATAGTAATACAATCAACACATTCGCAGCTACACAATACACATACAAGAAAACAACGGGAATGCACACTATACGATATTTTATCAAACAGTTGTAGACGCACATGCACTAAGTACTGTGTGATTAGGTGTATGCTGCTATTTACAATCAGAGAGTAACTAAAGCTAAATACAGCAAACTAATACTAAATAAGAGGTATCTCGTATTTAGTATTATCCTTTCTGTAATAGTCTGTACTCACATATGGTTTCTCAAATAGTCTACACATTGAGGAAGGAAGGAATTTTTATTACTTTTCCATCCAGCCTCGCGATCCACAAGATAAGTGATACTCGTCTTGAAGTAAAACTATCAAGTGAAATCGTATGTAAGTACGGACCATAAAATCATGCGACCATCAATTTGTTCATGTATATATTTGGTGAATATGGTGGAATAGGATAAGATGTGTCCAATGAGGCAAACTGACTCATGGCAAAGGTATTTCCACCTAGTTTCTAATAATCAAATAATGTAACAATCAGATTGTATACTTACATTGGTAATGCATTTTGCAAAGTGAATATCATGTGGGTAAGATTCATTATTGTTTCACTTTGATAAAACAAAATACTAACAGCATATTATTGAAACACATCTTTGTTTTGCATTTATTCACCATTGTTTCTCAATGTGAAATGTAAGTTAAAGTAGCATTGTTTCGAAAACAGTTTCTCTCAACTTCAATTTATCGATGATACTCGAGTCATAATTGGTTTTAAGTATAGACGAAATACTTATCATCTCGCAAAGCTAGTAACATGATATTACTATAGACCAACATGCACATACAAGAACATATTTAATGCTTTGAGATATAAGCCGTAGACTGTGAATGCAGAACATAAAAAACACTTTTAGGATAAAAACTTCATGCAGGTTGAAAACAAAAAACGATTGGGCTTTGCCTACGTTTATAGACAGATGTAGTAACTCTGTAGGACTACACGCATCTATTCACTAAATTGTTTACTTCGTCCAAAATAAAGAAAGAGTGATATTACATTTTCATCATTTCAACCTTAACTGCATTATTAGAAAGGTAGAAAGTTTATAGCCCAATACAGAGACAACTTAAACAGACTTAAGTCGAAATGAATAGCATTAGCGAGGAATATGATTCTTTTTTTATATTGGATGCAGTATAGTTTCATAGGCTGCAGTTACCACGTACTATCAGATCTTTAGGCGTAATTTGTGGTATAAAATTCATGCAATAAACTTATTAAAATCATGCATTAAACATTCGCATTAAATTATAATTGTGAAAAAAATCATTTGCTGTGCGTGTGTCATGCATGAGACTGATCAGTGAGCCACTAAGAACATTGGTGTTATATAAACTGCATATTCACAATTAAACACAAGTCTTGCATTGTATTCGTTAACACAATACAATAACTTTACTGTACCATTAAATTTTTCACAACAATAAATGTTTGTATTAAAATATAGATGGAAAAATATTATATTTTTACTGTTTTAAATGTAACATTCTAAAAAAATCAATATAATATCTGTAATGTAAACCTAAAATACTGCGAGGTAATGCCCAAAATTATCATTTTATATACGTTTACGAAAACTAGCGCCACTATGGAAAGGGGTATTATCATCATCTGCATGCTTATATGAAATACGCGCATGCGTGCTACATATTCAATAAAAATATAGGCGCCCTTACACTTAGCAGGTTTCTAGACCTTACGTCTTAGTGCTGCCGCATAGTAGCCGTCATTTTAGCAAACTCTCATTGAATTGAGATCCATCTGTTAAGACCAATCCTATTGTTAATGTGGATTTGTATATATTTGTTGTGTTTCACTAAAATCTATTGGATGGATATTGATAAAATTCCTCTGATGTAGGTAGCTTATAGCTTTAATAACGTAAAGACTACTTTTATGCTGGCGGAGCCACGGAAGGAATATCGAGCTCGTACTATTTGTCGAAATCGTGCGTTTACAACGTAGGTAGGTGATGTCACGAGTGCCATGACCTTGGCGATAGCGCCGGCCCGGGCGGCACGACGCCGGCGGCGGCGCTGACCAAATACGCGACATGCCGTGCTTCACACGTCGACACTGACAATGTGTGATAGAATAAAGAAAACTAATTTAAAATCGACTTTCTGGCGTTTTCCGTCAAGGAAAAAAAAATACAAGTTAAAATAAATTGAGCACAGAATTCTGCGATTAATCAGCTGTTTCCCTAAAAACTGTAATAAACATGAATTAACTATAAATATTTCCCCTGATATTGGTTTTTTAATCCCATTTTGATAACGCCTAGATACCAGCAAAATGTAACTTGATAGACAGTATAAATTCTTTATACTACTACTAATATAATAAACTATAAATAAATTCTTGAGAATCGACAACGGAATCAATTTAGTTCTAATGACAATATTATTTCAGGAATAATGTGTTTATTATATTAAACGAAATAAATTTGTGTGTCAATAATGGACAAGGCCACGGAATCATTAATAAACTTGACTACTCTAATGAAAATAACGTACATTATTAGTACTTAGGGTGTCTGCAAGTGCTAGTTAGCAGTATATTTCGTATGAATAATTTAAGAAACTGGTTTTTAATCAATATTATGACAGTAAATATTTCCCGTGTTAAAATACAAGAACTAATTAGATAATAAATGAGGGTGTCTGCAAGTGCTAGTTAGCAGTATATTTCGTATGAATAATTTAAAAACCGGCCAAGTGCGTGTCGGGCCACGCGCAGTAGGGTTCCGTAGCTAGTCGTAACAACATATTTCGACTTAAAAGGGATTTACTATCTGTATTATTTATGTTTCAAGAATTTTGAACGAAATATTCTGAGTAACTGCATCTGACATTTTGGACCCCTATTCCTCTAACTAAAGCGGATAAATTCACTTCATTAGTTCACTAATGAAGTGAACTTATCCGCTATAGTTTTCCTTTAAAGTTCATTACATGTACTACCGACACAATTTTTATCAGATTTTGGGATCCAGTAGTTTAGCTTTTAGAGGGGGGGGGGGGACGCTCTACTCGAACAAAAATTTGCTCTTTAAAGTTAATTATCTCGCAAACGGATCTCTAAATCAAAAAACTGTCTTAGCAACCCCTGAACGTTTTTAAAAGTCCTATGACAAAAAAAAAAAAACATCCCTACTTTACATGTAGGGGAGCTACCCAAAAAAAAAAAAATTTTCCAAATTTTATTCTACGACTTTCTTTGTATAGTTAACATACATGTTTATGCAAAATTTCAGTTTTCTAGCACCAACGGTTTCGTCGCTATGCCTCGGACAGACGGACATGGCGAAACTATAAGGGTTCCTTGTAGGTACTACGGAACCCTAAAAACTGTTTTTTAATCAATATAATGACAGTAAAATATTTCCCGTGTTAAAATACAAGAACTAATTAGATAATATGAGTGTGTCTGCAAGTGCTAGTTAGCAGTATATTTCGTATGAATAATTAAAAAAACTGGTTTTTAATCAATATATGACAGTAAAATATTTGCCGTGTTAAAATACTAGACCTAATTAGATAATATGATTGGACTTAATAGATCGAGGATGGATACCTTATGAAATTGAACTACCAGCGCATATAAGATTGACATAAAGAAATGCAGAAAACCAAGTTTTATAATAACTTTAAGCTAGTTAAACTGGGTCCTCAACGGCAAAAAAGAGCTAACAATAGTCAGTCAGATGTTAGGTCTTTTTTGGGTTCCAGAAGACACGGCTTTACTAGGATTGGATCTTCCGTAGTTTTTAAAAATTTGGTAAGGTCTAGTCGCAGCGAACTTTTGTTATAACATACCTGTGGATGGTGAGGTACAGACGCATCAGCTCAGTGAACTTAGGGTCGTCGTAACCCAGCATGCTGCAGTAGTTGGCAGACCAATCCTTGTTGATGTCGATAGCGCCAATGCCCTTGCCATCGCGGTAAGTGTTGCGGTAGATGGTAGCAGCCACCACGGGCAGCTTAGCGATCAAGTTCATTGTGTCTTCATAGATGTACTGTTGAAAAAACCCATCGTCGATCAAAGGTCTCGGTTGACTGTTTCAATTTTTATTATAATGAGCTTATGAGGCTCGATATTAAATGTAATTGCTTCGTATGTTGTGTCAATTGTCTTTGTTATAGCTACCGATTGAAGTCGTGTTCGATACCGCGCGAGATTAAGGGCCCTCGCCAACGGCGACTTTTTGTAGCGATGCTGACGCGCGTTTAGTGAACGCGCGACTGCATCGCTATTAACGCGTGTTAGTCGCATTTGCAACGCGCTACTGCATCGCGAATTTGGGTCCGTGGCCGAGGACACACAGATAACGATCAGACGACAGCATCGTAACTGCATCGCTACAAAAAGTTGTCGTGGGCGAGGGCCCTAAGGGTCGCAGTTCAGTCATTCGTCGGGAGTTGATGCTGACGCTTGCTATAAACCGCAAGCTTTACCATACACGATTCTGAGAAGGAATCCGAGTCAAGTAGTACTTTTAACCAACAGCGATTCTGTTACTATATTTTACTTGGTTTTAATACAGTCCTTAAATAGAACCGTATTGGCACTGTCACTCCGAGAAAATGTTCGTGACCGAAATTTAAAGAAAGTAATTTGATCAGTACTAAACGTCAGTCATGCAGCAAAAAACAGGGATATACACAAGATTGACAATTGCATTGCACAATTTGCATTATACCAAGTTTTCCTTAACTATTCTCATGATATTGTTGACATTAATGTCCAACAACCTATTTTATCATTGACGATTCATAGAGATCCGCTTGTCTTGCGGAAAAAGCCCTTCATAAGAATATATTTTATTATTACGGGTCTGCCTAAGTGGTAAAGAGGCTAGCGTATATGGGTTCGCCTCGGGTTCAATTAATTCCCGGGTAAAAAAGAGCGCATTTGGCTGAACTCCGTACCCAAAATCCGGCTTGAAAGTAATTATTATTATGTTATGGAACACCTCATTGAATGAGCTGTTTTATACTGCATATTATTAGGCTATCTGTGGTATGACTTACCTCCCAGTACTTTGATTTGTGAACTCCCTCGGTGTAGGCCTTGACGAAAGTGGACTCACTGTTGAGGGCAGTGATCGCTGCTGAGAACTGAGACATAGGGTGAAGTTTGTTGGGCATGTTGTTCAACATGGTCACCACGTGGGAAGGCAGCTCGGCCCTGTTCAACAAATAAAATAAAATGAGAAAATTATATTGCTACTGTGTGCCTGTACGTTACACTTTTACAGCTAAGTCACTTCTTGAAGGGGTTACGGTACACATGATTGCCAAGACGTCATTTTATAGCTCGAAGACCTAAAAACTAAAATAGAAATACTTTCAGCACATCAAATATTAAGATGTTTAGCAGTATTGCTATGGTTTGAATCTACCAATACATGCTTATTTATGTCCGGATATTGTCGGTCTCAGACCACAATCAAATGCGCATTATTGAAATTTTTACCTACCATGAAACTGCAAAAATATCTATAAAAACTGTCCGACGATCTAAGACTTCGGAAGAAGTTGACTTAAATAAAGACCGGCAAAAAAAATACTAACCTCTGTGCCCACTCCTTAGACAGAGCTTGAGCCTGAGCATCGGTGGGTACGTCACCGGTGACCAGAAGCCAGAAGATAGCTTCGGGAAGTGGCTCCTCACCACCCTTAGCCTTGGGCAGCTGCTGCTGGCATTCTGGGATGGACAGGCCGCGGAAACGGATACCTTCATCCGCGTCCAATACAGATGGCTCCCATACTAGCCCTTTGATACCACGCATGCCGCTGTACATCTGTTGACAACCAATTTGCCTTTATTAGATTTAACAAAAAAAATGGCCTATGCTTTTAGATTGCCGTCACCTCTCGCTGTATTAAAGATCAAACGTTTTTCATTTGTCATAGCGACTGAGTAACGTTATTGAGTTGAAATAAATTCTATTGTCATAACAATTATATCCAACTAAAACGTAAATAGTTGTCCAGATCTCAATGTAGTATACTATATTATATTTATACCTACTTTTAATTTACCCCTAATTCGTAAATTTATTACACGCGATTAATTAGTCATAACATAAATTAAGTCTGCTGCAATTTTGACAAGTCACGGTGACATTAAAGATACATAACATATTACTGAACTACATTACATGCATTTCTCTTCAAATGATCGGCGGCAAAGAAATAAATTATAAGCAACAAGACATGACAAATCGGTCCGGTATATAATTTGAAATGCAGACAAGTGTTGCTAAATAAAGTGATCTT
This sequence comes from Hypena proboscidalis, assembly GCA_905147285.1. NCBI lineage: Eukaryota > Metazoa > Arthropoda > Insecta > Lepidoptera > Erebidae > Hypena > Hypena proboscidalis. The sequence continues at coordinate 8,574,912 of LR990126.1, read as the reverse complement.
GAACCGCGTCAGGGTCCAATGTAAATCGGGTCGTTGACCGATCGCTGGTCCCTCTTTATATGACCTTATTCATGAAATAGAACTAAGACGTTAAATATTTACAGATCAAATATTTTTGCTTTAAATAAATAGTCATTATGTTATTATTTAATGATAACACATTAATCCAAATAATGCGCCTTATACTTGGTAAGCAGTCTTAGTAACGCACTGAATTTTTCGTCACATATTTTGCATAAGTAACTTTTGACATATACATAGCCAGGCTTTTATTTCGGAGGGGGTTTTTGCAGGGGCGTATTTAAAAATTCTGCGCCCTGGGCCAGCAGGGTTCGGCGCCCCTACCTAAGAGACTTGAAAAAATTGTTTGTTTTTGGAAAAAGATTGTTGATTTCGGATGATAACGAATCATCCAAAATCAACAATCAATCAATCACAACTCCCTGCTTATTTTTTTTTTTTTTTTTTATTTATAAAGGAATAAAAAGCGTTAATTATAACAAATAAACAACATTTATTATAAACAACATTTAGTTAACCTCAAAAGCCTAGTTGGAGATCGTAGGTTGACAAAGTCGAAGGTCTTGAGCACCCGAGACCATCAACTTTGAAAACAGTTCATACCTCTGTCAATAATGTATAATAAATTTAATTACATGATTTATCCTATCAGAATAATCCTTTTTCAGACACTTTTTTTTAAAAAAAAAGAATAATCTGTATAATGTATGTATTTATCATGTAAATTATCGCTAGCTAACGGTGAAGGTAAACGTCGTGAGGAAACCTGTATACCTGAGCGTTTAAGAGTATATGAAGCAGTGGGAGAGTGTCACAAATCCGTTCATCGAAAAAAATTTAATGAAAATTTACATTTTTTTTCGATGGACAGATTGGTTCACAAATTCGTCAATGATACTGTCATAATCGACAGATTTTGTCAATTCGGCTTCTATATTTAAAATAGCCAAGCTATTTACACGTTCTTCACTCAAGAGAACGAAGATAATTTTTTATTCGTTTTAGTGCGGAGAATGAGCGCTCCGCACTGCAATTCGTCACCGCCGTAGACAAAAAAATACGTTACGCAATTGCAATGTATGGAAAAGCGTCCTCTAAGTTTTTGTCTTTAAATAAAATAATTTTTAACAAAAAAAAAACCGACTTCAAAAAGTAGGTAAACTAAAAAGCATAAAATAAATTTACTTCGCACAAATAATACGTTTTTTCATTTAGTTAAATAGAAATTATTAAATAATTATTTTATAATTCTGAAGTCGGTGCCAAGTAAATCGGATAATTAAGAACTAATATTCTGTCAGAAAATAGTTGTTAAAAAGATTTATACTTATTATCTAGTTATTGGTTACTTGGCACCGACTTCAGAATTATAAAATAATTATTTAATAATTTCTATTTAACTAAATGAAAAAACGTATTATTTGTGCGAAGTAAATTTATTTTATGCTTTTTAGTTTACCTACTTTTTGAAGTCGGTTTTTTTTTTGTTCAAATTATTTTATTTTACGATTTTAAGTGATGGGTAGACCGAGCAAGAATGTTTCTCGAATGAGGAGACGACGGTTACTTGAGACGGAAAACTTATTAATAATAATCCCCGTACTCCTAACCGTTGAGGAGTTGTACCTTCCAGCATCAGCTCTGCAACTTAAAATGCAAATATCCAAGTAGTTTTAGGTAATATACGAAACACAATAAAGAAGCTTGATTGACCCATGATTTCTCTAGGATCCCATCATTAAATCATAACCTCATATTATGAATATACATAAGTAATATTCAACGTCTCGCCTCATCTGTGTATAACTTGAAAGAATACATTAAACGGCCTCAAGGAGCCTATATTTAAAGAATTATCCCCGTACTCCTAACCGTTGAGGAGTTGTACCTTTCAGCATCAGCTCAGCAACATAAAATGCTGGCTACTAGATGCAAATATCCAAGTAGCTTTAGATAATATACAAAAAACAATATAGAAGCCTTTTAAATTTGAGGGTTGCCCTCGATTTCTCTAGGATCCCATCATCAGAACGTAACTGGAAAAAAATGGGACCACATGACAAATATATTTTATCAAACAAAAAAAGAATTTCTCAAATCGGTCCAGGCGTCTTCGAGTAATCGGTGAACAAATATAAAAAAAAAAAAAATAACCGAATTGAGAACCTCCTCCTTTTTTTGAAGTCGGTTAAAAATGAGTAAAGTTGCCTTATGCTCATTTTGTTTTTCTCACTACGCGCTGTTGGCATAAAAATATTCTAGGTAGGTACGTCGCGCAACTTTCCATAGAGAATTAGGGGTATGGGCGCGCGCTTGTTCACGAAATCACGACGACTGATACTGTTTGCAAGTACGTACCTAATACAACTGCTCCGCGTTTTAATGTCCGGGTGGATTTCCCAAACGACTTTTTTTTCTGTCCTCGCTGAAATTCGTATTTGAAAAGAAGAATATTGTACTGAATCGATTTTTATAGTATGTATTCTATAGGTAGAAATAGGGTGGAGGCAAAAATATTAAAGGGCTAGGATGAAATTTAAAGGTAGAAGTAAATTCCTATAGTCCAAATTTTCGCTTGTCGGTGCTGTCCCAGTACTTTTTTTACAAACAAAATTATAAGGCTTATAATGTTAATGAATATTAGTAAATTAAGGTTACAACCTACCCTATTTCGTAGGATATTAGTTTCATCATTAATAAATAGCATATTCTATTATTTAACTAACCATATGTTTTAATGAGAGGCACAAACGTACTTGTCCCCGAAATTCTTGGCTTTTCAGTGCCAAAAAGTAATTTAGACATAACTTTACATAGGCAAGTCCGACAGTGTCCCATCCCTGATTATTATTTCTTGTTAGTACCGCCCTAATGCGCAGTGAAGACGGACGCGTTCTACATCGTTGCATTTTCCCGCAAGATTTTTTTTTCACCATGAAAATTGCTAGGCGACAAATATTTTATCATATCGGTGAATGATTTTTTATATTGTAATATGTTGTTATTTTATATTTGTTTGATTCTTACAGAGATAGTAACTGAATTAGCTTTATTGGCTGTAGTTCATTTTGTACTAGTTATTATGGTTTCTTTGAAATTTTAAAAAAAGTGTGCAATTTATCTCGTCGCTGTACCATTATCGGTGGAATCGGTGGTCATTTTACCCACCGATACGATAATTTTCTACCTGATCGGTGAAAAAAATTATCGGTGTATAATTTATCTGCTCGGTGTATAAATTTGTTGTGTATTAACAGTTTTAAGACATCTGTGGATTGTTTAATCGTATCAGTGGATCATTTTATCGTGTCGGTGGGTCGGTTCATCACATCGGTGGACCCTGTGTCATTTATTTTGCTTCTAAAACATTTTATTGATGGCAGTAATTTCGTTAGGTATAGTAAATGGGTTCCCTATGAGTATTCGAAAGTTGCTGATGCGATTTTTACTATACCGAACACACTGTGTCTATAGTAAAATTGTACGATGTTAAATACCTTTGTTTGTTTGTTTGTTTGTACCCAAAAATATTCAAATTTACTAGACCGATCCTAATAAAAATTGGTGTGGGAATAGTTCAAGTAGATTACGTAATGTTCATAGCCAGAACCGCCTTTGGCAAAATTTAAGCAAATTTAAAAAAGATGCAAAATATTGTCTACATTAAACATAGTATTTAAAAAAAAAAGTCGTATTATAATTGTATTAGGGACAAACAGTAAATTTTGAAGACCGACATACTATCGCATCAATAAAGCATCGATGGTAAAAGCATCGCACACTTGAACTTTCGACACATTGTGTTCGGTATAATAAAAGTCGCGTCAACAACTTTCTAAAAAACACAGATAACCCATAAGAGATCAGTCCTATGTCGGTCGATCATTCTGTTTAACCCGAGTAAGATCGCGAAGTGATCGAATCAAAAGACTCAATTGTTGTGCGGGTCACCGGGTCTGTGGCACATAGGAATTGGCTTCAGTAGGTAGAGAGCTACATTTATCACTCATTTTACGCAACTCTTTAAAAACATTATGCAAACAAACAACCCTTCTTTTAAAAACATTGAGGGATTGCAAAGCCATTATTTATATTATGTTTAATTTTTACATTGTGATATTAAAGTCTCTCTGAGCAAAATAGTAAACGAAAAAATTTAGTGATGTCAATAATATAAATGCCCATTCACCCACATCAATTTGTACTTCAACGTTCATTCAGTGAATGACATTATACATTAAAATTTATCAAAATCGTAACCTTAGTTTAAATGTTTTCGATGACAGGTCATTAACTAAATTTGTGAGAATTGTGACCATATTAAGCAAAAACGAGCAAAAAAATCACGTTTTTTGTAAGGGAGCCCATCTTTAATATTTATTTTATTTAGTTTTAAGTATTTGTTGTTATAGCGGCAATAGTTATACAATCTGTGAAAATTTCATCTGCCTAGCTATCACGGTTCATGAGATACAGCCTGTTGACAGACGAACGTACGGACAGCAAAGTCTCGGTAATAGGGTTCCATTTCCTTTGGGTAAGGAACCTTAAAAACATGTAAATTTCATAAGCTTTTAAATGAGGTATAAAACTCTGATGTAACTGGAATATGACAAAGTTATTGACGAAACAATGGTGCAAAGGTGGTCAGATTTACAATATCGGTGGATAAGCACACCTTTTCGGTGGATAGGCATATCATTTCGGTGGATAAACTTAACATTTCGTTGTTCAAGCATTTCATATCGGTGTACAGAAAAGTAATCGGTGGTCGGCTTATCGTATCGGTGGCAACCCAAATTCAAACTCAAATATCGCCTCTGTCTTATATGATACGTTCATGTGCGTAAAATTGGGGACATTTAGTATCCTATTGATTACAATAAATCTAAAAATATCCAAAAAAGCTATAAATGAAAAAGTTCACCGATAAGGTACAAAAAACACCACTTGTTGAAATTGACCCGTCTAACAAACTTAAAACCAAATGAGTTGTCATTTTTGTTAAATGGGTAGGATTTTTTAATTTCTTCACCTAGGTAATAAAAAAAACTTAACAAAAAAAAAATCGAGGGGCGCCTGACGGCGCCCCTCTATACCTGGCGCCCTGGGCCATGGCCCACTTGGCCCTAGGGTAAATACGCCCCTGGGTTTTTGCGCTTAAATCGATTGGTGTTCCAATAATGTTTTGCTCGAACTAGCAAAATGGGTCGATATGAATTTATCCACTGACCCATCTATTACTGTGATACAGAAAAATTATAAATTTTAAGAAGGCTTGACCGGCTCAATTACTTAAAAACGAGTCTTTAATACGGTATAGGTATTTTATTTCACTTTACATATCTATCCGGTTTTTAATGCCTATAGATAAAGGTCGTACACATTTATGTGAACTACTAGTACTTTATTTGTATAATACTTACCATGTCGACGGTGACCTCGCCGACTTTGGTACCGCCATGCTGCTTACGGAACTCCTTGATCCTGGCTTGCTCTTTCGGGATCTTTTCCTGCAGAATGGCCTTGAGGTTGGTCGACTCCGCGCTCAAACTTCTCAGCAGAATTGATGTCGTTGGACATTTCTATGAACAAAAAAAATACATTAATTATTTCTGTAGTCAAATACGTACTTAAAATTGAAATATATGCACATTAATAAACGCGCCAGATTCAATGTCACCTTTGATCGGTACCTCTACAACCAAGCAAAGAAGTAACAAGTAATTAAACTTTAATAAATTTATGTACAGTAAAGTTACTTCATCATTACAGAATACCACAGAGGGCAGTAAAGGTTTAGGTTTGGGGATGGTCCCGGCAATGAAGGCGATTATCTTATCATATTCTTCATACTATACCAACTATAACCTGGTAACTAGCATTTTCTAAAACCATTTTACTGAAATCGAAACTACACCACTCTGAGTTAGAATTTACGGCATTGTGGCTAGTTTTAGTCTTCGCAACGATTTTTTTTTTTGCCAGCTTATGAAAAACCCGGAGACCTATTTAGCAAAAATTATGTAACGAAAAAGCGTTACCTGCATATTTTTTTGAGCTACTAGGATAGCATTATGATACGAAATTTATATATATTTATAATTAACTTCTTGCTTGTAGTTTGATACTTTAAATTACGCTAAGCTGCTAAGGGAGCGTAAGGTTTAACGCGGGTCAAAAAGCCGGAGCAGCTACTACTTAATATAACGAATTCCATGTAGACGAAGTCGCGGGCAAAACCTAGTTATGCAATAAAAAGGCTGTGTCTAAATTTAATCAATCTTCCTATCAAACATTTGTTAATTTTTCATCATCATCAATTTCAACGTCATCATCATCCACATTAGTACGCCATTTACCCCGGTCCTTTGCTAGTCTAGTCCAAGTGCGCTCTACAATACGGGCAATATAGTCCACTATATACCTACTACCGAATATTACTTGGGCAAACATCAATAAATCTATCGTTTCGTAACAAACAAGCTGTTAGAAGTAGTTGTATTATACATCATTCGATCAAAGCTATTATAGCCTATCTATACACAATTCAATCAATAAGGCGATGGGTCAGCTCGGGCCAAAGTTTAACCCAATTGACATACATTGTATCACAAATCCGTTTATTGTACTGACAGACGTTTGATGTTACGAATTAATAATGAATACTGACAGCATTTGAACAGCGTTATTAAAGCTATTACATTGTAATGTTCAATAAGCAGCTAATTGGACCTGTCAGTTAACCAGCAGGACGGGAAGCAAAGTTTACAATAGCGAAATATTTATTACAATACGCTGACAGTTTTTGCTTAAATACGGCATATAGATAGACTGATCTCGTATTATAGGGCCACCTAAATAATATTAGGTAACCGGTGTAAGGTTGGCTTGAGGCAGAAAATAATCTTGAGCATAAGGCTGCATCGATACCAGTGATGCGGTATCTTTTCTGAGAATTTATTATCACCGGTTGTTAACGAGTACGTGGCGCATGCGGGCTAAGGTCAGTAGAAATAAGGCCGAATACCGATTACTTAAGAACCTCAACCTCAAGTTTCCTCTAAGAAACTAAATTCCACCATTCACGGAATGAGGAAAATTTAACGCTGTCACTACTTTACGAGTAAACCGAGGGCATCAAGTCATTATTTTACAAAAAACAATTACAATTGATCCAAAGGTTTTCCCCAAAGCCAGAAGGTCTCACCGTCATGCTAAATGGCATTTGTTTTTTAATTCAACTCAACATTATACAAGGCCTTATTTTAATCTTCAACGCAAACCAATTTGCATTTACTTCTATTTTCTATTCCTGGGGTATACACTATATCTACGTAAATTGAAACGCTTGCTATCCAAGTACGTAAGCGGCAACTTGTTCCGCGCTACATAATAATTAATTTTTGTGTTTCAATGTTATTTTGTATTTATCTTCTTTAGTACAAATTACCTAAAACTACATTTTGTACTCAATTTATATTAGTTAGTTTTTAAAAGTCGACGCAAAAACCAAAATTGATCAGAATATGATAAGAAAATTTGGAAAAACAAGTACCAATTAAATACATATTAACGGACCACGGACTGGTTTGATGACGTCATCAAATCAGTCCGTGGCAATTAAAACCCCCTAATATGTACGTAAGATACCATGCTTATATCAAACTAATTTGAAATATACTAAAGATTTTATTTCTACACGATATCCAAAGTATACATTATTTCTTTAAATTCATAAAAGGTAGAAGTAATATAAGGCCTAAATCAACCTTTAAAAGTTATCTGCCAGTTTTTAACTGACTAAAATAAATAAAAACAAACAGTACGCGAATGAGAACTGAAAGACAATAAAGTAAAATTGTATATCATGATGAAAAGAAAAAGACTATTTTTGTATGGAATCTGGTCCCACTATGCAATAGATACCTAATGTAGCTATTAGTTTGTTTAAACTTGACACCTTCAGATAATTAGAAATAGTACATCTATCCGTATTACTAACTTTACAATCACGCGGATGTTATGTTTAATGCAAGGTCTCACGACATAGTTCTACATTTATTAACGTAGGAGATGCACGATAATCTTGTGTTAGTAAATAGTTTTTCCTTTGAAATAAAACCTATGTATGAAACAAATTATAAGAAAAATCCAATATAAGTAACTCTACAAACATTATTTAAAACGGTAGTCGTCCTATCTGCTTATAATGTTAAGAATATAATTAAATTATTAGGGTAAACCCGCCATGGCAAAATTTGCCGGGATTCTTCTTAAGTAGTTTTGATATGCCTGGTATTTTATAAAAAAATCACTTTTATTGTATTTTGTGTTATGTATTATTTTATAAATTGTTTCGTTGTACAATAAAAAGTTTAAAACAAAACAAACAAAAAAGTACGTAAAAATGGTGACATTTTTACGTACTGCATTAGCTGATAATTATTTTTTTTGTTTTTTGTCGCTACATTTATTTTCCTAATCCTTTTGAACACGTTAGCTGAATAAATAAACTAGCAATAAAAAGTGAGTTATTATCAATTGATATTCCATTTAATATGTGAAAAGCTAGTTTCCATCTACAGCTGATTTGGCGGATTTGACTAAGAAATGCAAATTTAACAAATCCACACATGTCTATGAACATTCGATCACCCGAGAGATGTAGCGACCTAATTGAGTACTTTGCTGCTTAATGAAATAAGCTATCTCATCGCACGAAAATTAGGCTCCTAAAGTGCATATTTTGATAATTAATCATTTTGAAAAATTGTACAAGTGGCTGATAATAGGCTTCTTTACCCTTCCATAATTTAAATTAACTAGTAACTGAAGTAGGAAATACCTTGATTAAATAAAACAAATATCTTATGATGAACTTCAGACCAGCTACAAACTAATACAAACCCGTCGAAGCAACTGTTTTACGAACCATTAGAAGCCATATCTTAGCGCGACCTTGAATAACATGTGCGTCATGAACTACCAACGCTCTCGTGAGTTTTTTTTAGATCCGCCTAAAGTGCGTTTGATTTTCCATGATTACCGAACTCCATGCAACAGTTTGTATACATAATTATAATGCATGTATTTTAACCGTATAGTTAACTCTATAATAATCGTCAGCATTTGGGCGTGTGCCCACTGTGAGCGAAGCGTTGACCTATGTGGTTATCTTTAGAGTTAGGACATAGCAGAGGACACATCTTGAATGTCATTGAGAGGATTAATGCACGTAACATGTTACAGATAACGATAACGGAGAATAAGCATACATGATTAAGTTTACAGCAAATAATCAGCTCAGAAAGGAAAAAGACGCGTCGCAAGACCGAATTAAGTCGTTATGTAAATTCAGAGCACCGCGATACACGGCGTCACCTGACGCGAGTCAAGTGCAACTTCTAATTGTATCATTATCTTATGTACAACCATAACTCGAACGAGGCTAAGTAGAAGACCGTATGCTAGCAATGTGATGTTCGAGACAAATTAGTATTATGAGCGAGAATGCACGTGTGAATAAAGAACCGTAGAAATTTCGGTCGTTTTAGAATATTAAAAAGACATTGGTGATATTATATGGCACTGACTAGTGTTGACTAAAGAAAAATGAATTGATGAAACAAAGTAATATTTTTTGTATCTAGGTTTTACCTATCAGTTATCAATATATTGTGTATGACCAGATCAGGCAGGTATATGCGTAGTATCTGTTGATAATCCTAATCTTTACTTCCTTACTAATATTATAATATGAAAGTAACTCTGTCTGTCTGTTACGCTTTAGGGGCTAAACTACTAAACCGATTTTGATGAAAATTGGTATAGAGATAGTTTAAGACCTGAAAAAAAACAAAGGCTACTTTTTATCGACTTACGACGCGGGCGGAGTCGAATGTAACTATCTGTCGATTACGCTTTCACCACTTAAGAGCTAGACTGATTTTGTCAAAATTTTGGTATGTAGGAAGAAAGGACTTTACGGCACGCAGAGCGCAGCTAGTTTTAGCGTTAAGAGTTCAGTCTTTGAATAGTATAGTGCCAATATTTAAAGAAAACCTAACGATGTAACGAATTAGGTTAGTACTATTTGCAGGAATATTACGTAAAATATGGAAAAGTTTGGCTAACATAACTGGACGCCTGACAAGATTTGCAATTTTCATTTTCCTTGCAAATATAATGCCAATATCGTTACTGCTGACAAGAAACTTAGCATAGCAATGATGTGATATTGTCAGGGATGTGAAAACGGCCATTCACGTGATAAGTATGCACGCGCGCTTAGCGCAACTGACATCACTTATCATTATCACGCCGTTCATCGCCGCATTGGTATCACTGACTTGCCAAGGTTATTGCCACTATCACATACACACTTGCTAGCAATCAGCATGATTTGCTACTCTGCGGCACATTCAAAATGTGACATAATTGTAATAGCAAACATAGATAGCTACTCATCTCTCAAATACGCTACTTTGAAGACTAATCCACTCAGCCTTTACATAACATAGAAAAATATTAGTTATATCAGCTCTCTCCATTCAATAATTAAAATTGATATTCCACTATTAAAATTATGATTCATAATAATTATAATCACATAATAAGATATAATATTTTGTTATGAGATATGCTATAATGGTAAGACAGAATCTACTATTCTTATGTCTTCATAGGGGGTATGTACAAGAGTTTTTGGACATAACTATTTAATTTATTAAACTTGATAGGTATACATGTTTAGAAAGCACCTAAATAATATAATGTAGATATTTTAGTAATATAATAGAATATAATTATTTTAAAAGTAATTGGTTAGTATAAGGTAATATGTTAGTTAGAATTATGTATGATACCTATTTGACATTCTAACCAGATTATTATTCTTTAGACCCTAACTACCGGCAGCTTGCATGTTATAAAAAAAGAAAAATACTATTAATAATATGTTGTTAACTGAATAAAGAGATAATAATAACCACAGATTCAAAGATCCTTAAAAAGGCATATAATTCTCCATAATTTTATTATAATGAGTACATTCTGACCACCTAGTCATTTGAGGAGAATTACTTTTTAGTGACATGGTTTCATTTCTGAATAATTAACTTCTGGCTATTGTCTTATAGAACAGATAGCTTAAATCTTGGTCTTTATATTATAAAACACAATGAAATTAAAAATAATAGTTTGAATGAGTCATTTTAAGAAGTTAAAACAAGACTATATTAACCTAACTAATTACAAAGTAACAATTTACGACACAACATCATTGTTTTAAATAATTCTTAAATACTTGCAGCTAATTTGATATCACAGGTATAAATAACGCATGTCAATGAAAGTATACAATAAATTTAAAAAATATATACATGTTAGTCCTGAACTTTAAAAGAAATAAAAAAACTAAAATCTGCAAATATACATTAGCAAAGACCTTAGGACTGCGATTTCTCGCTACGTATATTATACCCTCTAACTTCGCCTGACATCACGCATGGAATGCACAGTATTTTATTAATACTATTCTTTCATTTGCACAAATCGATAAACTGCAAGCTTAATGTAGTACAAATGAAATTCAATTACTCCTGAAATAGTTTTTATTCATATTACATAACTTCGAACTCAAAATGTGAGCAAGGTTATAAAATAGGTAAGACAATTTTAAGCAAGTAAACAATTAATAAAATAGTACATCTATTAAATTAAAGCCTAATATATTTACCTGCAGTTCTGCTGCCAATCTAGTAGATGTAATCCTGAAAAGAGCCATTTTCAACAAACCCCCCGGGCGCTGCTAACTACCACACACAATTAAAATTTGACTCGCGCGAGGCGATCGACCGCTTTCGCTTCTGGAAAGTTGGCACTTTGGCAGACTTTAGCAGTGTTGCCAACTAGACATTTTTTATGTCGCTTGTAGATAGAGAATAATAAAACATTATTTTATATTGTTTGTTTTTCCTGCTTATGTTCGATTTTACCATATCATTAAAATAAATAATAAATGTTTACGTTGTTTTGGGTTTACTATTTTATTTATTTATTTAACTTTTTGCAAACAAAATGGTACACAGGTGGACTTAATTATTAATAGTCGTAAATTGGTAAACTTTGAATTTTAAGTCGTACTTTAAACATTTGTAAAAGAGATTTATTAATTTCTTTGTCAAAAATTATTAATATTTAAATATCTTAGCAGTGTAAATATGTTGTGTAGCCAACGAAAGTAAAAATTTGTTTTTATTATTATTATAACAAATTACTCGTATTTTCTTGGCAGTGTTTGCTCTGATTTGGAATCGTAATTATTCAAATTCAAATTCAAATTCAAATCATTTATTTTCATAGGCCCCAGGAGGCGCTTGAACACGTCAAAACATTACTTAAAATGATATGAAAATAAATAATAAATTATACTAAATTATACTAATTACAATGATTTGAATAACCGGGGCACAGATTAATTTTAATCAAACTGTTTAGAATCGAATTAAAATCAATCCAAGTACCAGCTCCGATGGGTATTGCATTATGAGAAGAGCTGGTGAGAAACTCATGTGCACCATCTTTTAAAATGAAAAATATAACAATATAAAAGTACATAAAAAAATCACATAAGAAGAGCAATTCATTTCCAAATACTATTATCATTTATGTAGTTTGAAATACTATAGTAAGCTTTTTGACATAATCTAATTTTAACATATTTTTAAAATTTACCTATCGATAATTCTATTGCGTCTAAAGGAAGTTTATTGTAAAAGCGTATACATTGACCTGGAAACGAGTTAGAGATTTTATGGAGCCTAGTAGTGGGCACAGCGAGTTTGTTTAAATTAATATACAGTATCTTTTAATAACAGTAATGTTTTGAAGTTGGTCTATGAAATGTAATTTAAAATTAATTAATATTTATCAGTAATTAAAGTTAAGTATTGCGTGGAATTGATAAAGTTAGTAGCACAAAAAAAAGAAACATTTTGGGTAACTCCTCCTCGCGTCGTATTCCTCATTGCTGAGGGTCATGATGCCCCCGCTGATGCATTACTTTGTTTCTGACAATGCTCTTCCAACCGCACCTGTTCTTTGCTTCGTGTAGTGCCTCGTACAGATTCAGATTGAGGCCAAAGTGGATTTGGTCCGACCATCTACTAGGGATGCAACCTCTGGGACGTTTGCCGTTGACTTTACCAGTAACTATCAGTTGCTCGAGATTGTGACCATCTTGCCGGTCGATGAGCCCAAAGAACTCTAGTATTCTATGTACACGTAATGGTGGAGAGACTGGTTTTGATGTTGAGTTCACGTAGAATAGAGTTGTTGGTTCAGAATGCGGTCTATGGTATTTGAAGCATCTACCTCCAGCACCACATTTCAAAGGCATCAACTCGGTCACGGTCGGCCTTTTTAAGTATCCATATCTCCATACCCTAACTACTTATGGAGAACACCAGAGTGTTGACCAGTGTAGGGACACAGTGCAACCGGCGCACTTATGTGTTTAAGTGGATGCTTAAGTTTAGTCGCCGGCTTTCCAGTCGCTTTCCCGTATCGCTAGAGATTGGTCTAGAATAATGTAGTCAATAAGTTTAATATACATAATGTATCCTGGTACCAGTAAATATAAACATTTAGTATGTGACCTATCGTTTCAATCAATTTCTACACCATAAAATAAAAGAATCCCCCCATTAGTGACCCTCGCCAAAGAATACGCAACTTTCTACACCGTGGCGTTCCTGCTTAATCACGTGACGTAATGGGAGATGACACGCCCTTCTCGACGCGCGCATCTAGAAGGACTACAACGACGACCTAGCCTAACTACAACCAAGAGGAACTGGAACACACGGAATTTACAATGACGATCTACTGCTAAGCGAATTCTCCGACGTGGTCAAGTAAGTGAAGACAAGTAGCTGCCATGCATAGCGAAATCAAGTAGCGACGGCAGGCCACACAATTTTAAGTGATAACCTTTTGGATTTCCGGACGACGAGCACGACGGTTTATTTCTTATACGTAGTGCATTAGTCGCATATTTTGACGTATTATATCCTGGGTTGCGATAGCACCAGGATGAGAATACTTTCTACAGTCTTGCCAGACTATACGGCATCGCATCATTAACAATATATTTGGAGGCGAGGACAAATACTGCTTCAAGAAGACATTCATTGTCAATTACGTCATCCATCGGAGACGTAGACTACAACTGGAGCAAATACATCGCGCTAGCAGACTAAGAGCTACATGCGGAATTATCTGCATTTGCATCTTCGTACGTATCGCCGATACGTACCAATAATGTAGTCAATAAGTTTTATTACATTATGTATCCTGGTACCAGTACATATAAACATTTAGTATAGTGACCTATCGTTTCAATCATTTCAACATACCAATCATACACTACAAAATTAGCAATCCCACAACCATATTGACCTTTGTTTTTCTGGATATGTTACGGTCTTTCCATATCCCTTGAAATTGGGACATTGCGGTTTTGGCCTTACCAATGCGTCACCGGATTTCCTTTTCGCAGGAACCGGAATCGGAAATAGAGGAGCTCAGGTATACAAAATCGCTCACTATCTCGAAGGGCAGGACATGACTTGTTTGCAGTTGTTTTGTGCGGTCTACCACCATTAGTTTGGTTTTAGAGTGGTAGATTGCGAGACCTAGCTCCAAGCTGATTCTCTGCATTTTCTCAAGCAATTCTGTCATTTCCGATTCTTTTGCAGCCAGAAGTATTGTATCGTCGGCGTAGCGGAGATTTGTTATTTTGTTGCCACCTACAGAGAACCCACCCTCCAGTTTTCAAGCGTACGCCAGATGATGTACTGTCCATAAGCATTGAAATGATCGGGGAGAGAATGCAGCCCTGTCTGACTCCTTTTCCGAATTCGAACGGTTCTGAAACTAGCCTGTCAACCATCACCACGCCCATGTTGTTTTGATATAGGGATTGTATTAGTGAGATCAGATGTTCAGGAACTCCAAGGTCTTTAAGCACTGTCCATAATGTAGGCCATACGACACAATCAAAGGCCTTACTATAGTCAATGTAGTTTGGTTAACGTTAAACGTAAAAAAGATGCCGCCAAAAATTGTCGGCGACTTTTTGTTCTCTCTTGGAATGGGATGGAGGACCTTGTTTATTAAAAACAAACTAAACAATATTTTCCTACTAAAGTGGTTCACCTTGTTTTATTTTAAGTAAAAACAATATAAAAAAAAAACTACTGAGGTGTCAAGGGACACCCGGATGGAACGAAGTTCGGTAATTCCAAATAACAACAAATCAGGATTCGCATCCGAGATTGCAGTAAAAGGTATGCGACCTTAACCACTAAACAAATAAAACAGTCTATTTATAAACTAAATACGGTAACAAAAATTTTAACCAAATTAAAATAAAAACAAACATTAAGACAATTAAATTATCAAGCGTAGCAAGCGTACACAAGATCATTCAGAATCACTTTAATCATTCTCTTAAAATAATCGAATGATACTTTTAAAATCATTGTGGAGATATTATCACAATACTCCTATAGGCTGAATGGCTACATAACAATATTTCCTGTGCCTTACACACTTAATTTTAAAATAATTCTTATCTTCAAACTTTCGCGCTATTCGAATTTCAAAATATCAAAAGCGAGGTTCATTCAAACACACGCATAGACTTATAATGCCTAGATAAATAAACTGCTTGTATGAATTTAAGTATAAAGTAAGGCTAAAAACAGATTGATTGAAAATTATAATGCACCGCTTGGCGGACAGACAAACTAAACGAAAATCTGATAAATACCAGAGAGTTACACTGAACTGAAACGGCACAATTAAAGTGGCTTTACATTTCATGCGTGTACTCGGTTTCTAGGAGTAATAGTTCTATGACCACACATAACAAACCTTATCTTTAACATTATTTTTCTGCGATTATCTTGCTTTCTTTTAAATTGTATTCGCAAGTTTATTCGCGATATAATAATATCAGATCTCATTATCAATAATCTCATCACCAATCCCAATGACATAATTAGATGTGTTCTAATCGTATATTCCATGAAATGTACTTAACAAATTTAGTAAACATTCTGTGGTAATATTAAAAAATAATTTGCTTTTGAATTTAATATAGTTATGACGCGTACACTTGCTAAACACACAATAATGAAGAGATTATAACGCGTATGACTTGGTAAGCACAATAGTAAAGAAAGGTTATAATGTGTACTTGCTAAAATACAAAAGCATTTATTATCGTGTGTATAAAATCTCTACTTACCTAAATCCATCAGCAATATCCAGAACTAGTGCAGAAACACTGTCAGGATTCATTATTGTAACTATTTTTAATAATTTATTATGTACAAAACACCTGTATACACTCAACAAAAGGCGGGAATTGTATTTTTTTTTTAAGTTATGATAATATTTTTTTTTAGTTACTTTATTATTCATAGAGAGACAAAATGAAAATATTTCGCTTGCTTTCTCTATGCGCAGCATATTTCTGTAGCACCAATTAGTTCCGAAGTCGCGCGATAGATGGCGTTGGGATCGAATTAGATCGCGCTATGGTTTCGTTACAAGGTCCTGTATATAAGGTTCACCGATTTACAGTTTAAGTATGTTCTGCAGATCCAAGTGAAAAGTAATGTTCACGATATCGAGCTATTTATTCCCTGGTATCTGACTAGAACAGCGATCG
This sequence comes from Hypena proboscidalis, assembly GCA_905147285.1. NCBI lineage: Eukaryota > Metazoa > Arthropoda > Insecta > Lepidoptera > Erebidae > Hypena > Hypena proboscidalis. The sequence goes on along the minus strand of LR990126.1, from coordinate 8,558,147 downwards.
TATTATACCTACTATTACCTAACCTACGCCTTCGCAGACCTTTCTGAGCGCGCCAGCGCCCCTATTTTTGCAGAAACTCAACTGTAGTAATTTTTAATTCATAATATTTTTTTTATTTTAATTTTTTTTCTAATGGTGGGTCCACACTGAGCCAACGAAGGCGAACGAAGGTTTTTGACGTTGGTAGCAAACGTTCGTTGGCCTTCGGACAAACGTCCAAACACATTTGGTGTTTGACCAAAACATCGTTTGCTCATGATTCCGGATTGCTTTCCATAGACAATACTCGAAAGTGTATTTTGATCATAGCCTAAGGATATCATGTGTCAATGGGGTTGGCAACTGTCTTATGTCCATGATTATTATTTACAAGTCAGCTATTATTCTGTGTTATTAACTACTTAGCTTCAAGATAATGTAATTTACTACGTAGACACATGCTCTGACATTTAAACAGACCATCGAATGTCAAAATGTCAACCATTCTGTTGACGTTCGTTTGTTGGTGTTTGGCGACCGTCCAAACTGAATTCGGTCCAATGGCGCAAATCCTTTGATGTTACCGCCACGCTACGGATCGCCGGCCAACGTCAACGAACGTTCGTTGGCCATCGCCAATCCGTCCAGACATGGCCAACGAACCCATTCGTTCGCCTTCGTTGGCTCAGTGTGGACCCACCATAAGCGAGATGGAGCGACGGACACAGAAAAACGCGCATTTTTTTTTTTAGTAACTCAATTCTAGTAATTTTTTTCTTTAGTTATTTTTTTTAAATTTAATTTATCTCTTTTTTTCTATAAGCGAGAAAGAGAGACGGACACAGAAAAATGCGCACGCCGCGCGGCGTGCGCATTTTTCTGTTTTGTCTGATGATGTAGCACCGTAGCTGTAACATAGCATGTAATTACTACGCTGCTACGAGAATTGCTACGAAAAGTGTCGTTACAACTTTTCGTTCCTTTTTTTTCCGCCTAGCCCCCTTTCGCAACGCGCAATAAGGAACTTCGTTCCAATAATATGCGATAAATGTTATGTCAAATTTATATAAAGCGTAACTATCATTATGCAAAATGAAGGTGTATATGAAGTTTGATTATGCCAAATAAAATTAAGAGCATATTTTCATAGGACACAGGCTAATTGAATGAAAGTTGTATAATTTTTTATTAGGGCATCGTTAAAATGCTAGGGACGTGAAATTAAACAAAACATTTTTGGAATAAAATGTTATGTTTAAATGTTTTGTTAGCCTTAGTCGCACGAGACACGACTTTTAAATTTAGCGCTACATGTTGATGTGCATTAACATTATAATATTATATAGGCTTCTTTTTTTCATGTGCTCACGGTATAGCTTGAGTATAATACATAATAGTAAACAAATACTAATAATTCTTAACAAGAGTATTATATTCTTTGCTTTTTACGCGAAACATATCGATTTAATATGGATTCAATCGTTCTTTAGAACTGCCGAGCCTCACTATTTTTTTGTTGTGATTTCATCACATGTCATATATGACAGTATGACAGAATAAAATTAACAGACTGATCTCGGTCAGAGTTAAAAATAAAAATTGTGAAGGTACATCCTGCCTCTTAAGCTTTGTGTTTTGCATAATATTATCGTATTTTAAGCTTTTTATATTGGTTTTTAATTAGTTAAATTGTGTGTATACTAATTTTTTGTAGAAGTAACGGAAACAAGTGACCTTATTTTCATAAGTACCTACATTGACGAAATGTCGTCACCACGCCCTAAGTCTCCTCGTACTCCAGTATTACCTAAAAAGGAAGATAAAGAAGAATCTTTTTGGGACAAGATAGGCACTATTGGGCGTAAAAAGCGAATCAAAGAAGGTATGTGGTATTTCTAGGCTGGAACATAAAAACATATGTTTGTCTGTGTGGGATGACTAAGAAAAGGTATTTCTGTAGGTGCAAATGCTTTAGGCCAAGGATGATGGTCAAAATGTTGAGAGTGCTGAGTAGATAATGGTTGTACTTACATGTTGAATTGTAAATTTACTCAAACATTTTTTGTCTTGCAGTGCAAGATGTGCAAGCTGAGGGTAAATATGCGATAGACTCACCTGGAAGTCCTACAGCGCCTGAAATACCCCCTGAAGAGTATAGTTTGCGTAAGTATTTAAATTTAACACCTGTATTAGTAAATTCATTTTGAGAAGTAATGTAATTTGGGTGTTATGTATAATTTTATACTTACATAAATCAATCAAATTAACTCTGTAAGTTCACTGCTGGACAGAGGCTTCTCAACCTGCACAATACCCAGTCCTTTGTATCCTCTACTATGAACTTCATTGGGTTGTTATCACTGCATAGAGTTTAATTTAATTTTAACCTATATGAGGTGTTTCTGTACGTGATCTAATCCATTGTGTATGACTCATTGTTTTTCAATGTTGTACTTACTACCTAATTTTATTGTTAAATACAATTTATTTTGTAGCACATTGATTATTTATTTCCTGTAAATTATTCTGACCTTACTTCAATAACATGAGTCATAAGGTGTGTCTCTCTTATTTATCCTGGTATATTGAATAACATGCAATTGTAAGCTCAGTATAGAGTATTATATTAACACAAAAGCAGTAAAATTGTTGTACTTAAGTATGGATAAATTAGAAGCTATTGAAGAAACAAATGTTGACAGTGAAAATTGTGTTTTAGATGACAATGAAGAAAGGGCTATAATTGAACCAAGATCATTAGAAGATCCAAGGTTGAAGGACCTTATCCAAGTGTTAATTGAATGGATCAATGATGAGCTTGCTGCTCAGAGAATTATCGTAAAGGATATCAGTGAGGACCTGTATGATGGACAAGTGCTTCAGAAATTACTCGAGGTTCTGACGGAGACCAAACTGGATGTGCCTGAGGTTACACAGTCAGAAGAAGGACAGAGGCAGAAGTTAGCTATTGTACTCAGAGATGTCAATAGGGTTAGTTTTCTTTGAATGTTGAACACTTTGTGTTATATTTATATCATTAATTTCCCCTTGTTGCATAACCATGTTAGAAGTCTGCTTTTAATTACTTACCCTAGATAAAAGATAGCTGAGATATATGCATTACTACACAAAAAGTCTGTCAATGCCTATGTCAGTAATTTGATCTTCCTTTACCTTCCAAGTGTTTTTACTAGACTTGCACTGAAGTGAAGAACTCTAGACTGTAAGTGTAGTCTAGTGTGAACACTACTTGTGGTGAAGTGAATTCTAAGACTGATAACTGCTTTGATTCTAATTTTGTAATTAAAATTTGTCATTATTTCTTCTAGGTTCTATATGGGACTGCAAGATCTGTGCCTAAATGGAGTGTTGATTCCATCCACTCCAAGAATGTTGTGTCCATATTACATCTGCTTGTTGCTCTTGCACGTCATTTCCGGGCCCCTGTGCGTCTGCCGGAAAATGTCAGCGTCAATGTTGTTGTGGTCAAGAAGGACACACCAAACCAATTGTCACACAGGTAAACATTTTTAAAATGTAATGCTAGGAACATGATGATGAATTTTAGAAATATGTTCACCCGTTAATCACTAGCTTTTGGACAAATTGTAAAGCTAGTAGCCTCATGTCGGTATATTTTGGTTTCATGAGGTAGATTCAGATTTTATTGTGTTTCTTCAGATCTTTTAGTAGATAATAGCAAAGTCGAAAATTTTGTGCGCTATGAATCCGCTATATGAAATATTTATTTCCTTTTTAGAATAATAAAAAGAACATCAACATAACATAACATCACATAACATCACTCTTATATTACACAGAAGGGGTGGTAGAGGTATATAACACCCAAGAATAAATATTATTATATCATACACATCTTACATCTAAAACTTTGCTTACCCAAGTGTAGGGTATTGTTTGATAAGACTTTTAGTCATTTTCTAAAAAAAAAAACAACCCAAATTACAAGAAACACACTAAAAAGTAAGAAATACTTTAGTAATATTCAACTTCTCGCCCCATCTGTGTATAATTTGAATTATACCCATACTCCAAACCGTTCAGGAGTTGTACCTTCCAGTATCAGCTCAGCAACATGAAATGCAAATGTCAGAGTAGTGCTAGGTAATATACGAAAAACAATATAGCCTTCAACATTTTAGGGTTGTTCTTGATTTCTCTAAGATCACATCATCAGATCGTGACCTACCAATAATTAGGGATCAAACATAAAAAAAAGAAACAAAATAAAATACAATCAAATTGAGAACTGCCTCGTTTTTTAGTCGGTTAAATACATAAAGGGGTTGGTAAGACAGTTTTTTGATTTAGAGATTTGTTTGCAAGATAATTTACTTCCCCTTCTAAAAGCTAAGTAAGTTTAAGAAAACTAACGGCTGTATAATTTTGATGTTGGCAGCCAAAGAATAGAATTTAGAAGATAGTAAGAAGCATAGTTAAATTAACAAATCCTATTTCTACAATAACATCATGTCTAATTAACTTCACATTAATCAGCTGTTTTGTATTATTTCAGGACATTTGTTGAAACGATCACAACTACCTACGACGATCTTGGCATGAAATGTGAAAGAGATGCCTTTGATGCCTTGTTTGACCATGCTCCTGACAAGTTACAAGTCGTCAAGAAGTCGCTGATTACTTTCGTCAATAAGCATTTGAGTAAGGTGAATCTAGAAGTTATGGATCTGGACAAACAATTCCATGATGGAGTGTACTTGTGCCTTTTGATGGGACTGTTAGAAGGATTCTTTGTGCCTTTGTTTGACTTCCATTTATTACCTGAGGATTTCGACCAAAAAGTGCATAATGTCTCATTTGCGTTTGAACTGATGCAAGATGTGGGACTAGCAAAGCCAAAAGCTAGGCCTGAAGGTTAGTGTTCTATAGCTTTTAGAACTATATTTATTGATACATTTGAAATCAATCATGTTTTATTTGTGATATTTTCTTTTCAGATATTGTTAATCATGATCTGAAATCTACACTTCGCGTGCTTTACAACCTGTTTACGAAGTACAAGAGCCTAGCCTAAATATTTAATATAAAAATAAGTCTTTATTAATATACGATCTTACTAACAAACCATGTTCGTGCCTCATCTATTTAATATTATTGTATTGATAACAAATAAATGTAAGTACTACATTCATATTCTATGATTGATGTACATTGTTGGTGCTTTACCATAACTAGATGTAGAGTAATAAATTAATTTTACTAACAGGTATGTGTTTTATTTCTTCCTTTTTTTAAACTACATACTTATCGTCTCAAGGATATTTCATTTCAATTTGGATCAATACTGTTATTTTGCCCATTCATCTAATGTGCTGTAACTAGGGTTAGTTATTAAACACCAGCGAGCGAAGATTTAAAGTGGAGTATTGGGGGTAGTCGCAGACATCCAGGAGCTTTGCGATAAGCTGTGCGAAAATGCTTTGCGTACTGTAGATTAGATTTCATGTTAGTGTGTTGAGCTGTTACCGTAAATTCAGAAGTTATTTGTGCTTTTAACGCGTGGACGAGTTATTGGTGTCGGTATTTTTACCAGCACCAAGGTCAACATATCCAAAAATTACGCTTTATACTAAGATTACTATTTTTTGTTAATATCTCCCACAGCCACCACGATCCAACTTCCATATTTGGTGAACAGGGCATCTTTTAGCCTTTATGACATGACGAAAGTCAGACGGCCACTTCTTTCGTGTCGATGGCTAATTGGCTACTGCAGTCATATTCTATGAGCCTAGTGCTTAGCCACGCGAAAAGCGCTGACATCAGCATTCATGAGCGCCTCGTTTGTTCAGGTGGTGGAGCAAGTGGGACAGGTCATGAGATAGGCCATAGTCTGTACAGCACCACACTCGCAATGTAGGTCCGATTCGTCAACAAAACCCTACCTTACCAGGTTCTGTTTTATATTATTATTATTATTATTTTTTTTTTATATTGCACAAATATTGATACATACTCACCTTATAGGCTTTGTCCCCATAGAATTAAGATTTCTCTGAATCTTTTTTTAGCGAATGCTCTTGTGGGCTGTATTTTTCTGGCTATGTTTTTTTTAGGTAGTTTTCAACGGCATGACAAACGATTTATTAAATTAAGAAATATTCCTTACTTAAAGAAACTAATATGTTTATTTTGCACGTACGCGCAATGTGTCAGGGAAGAGATATTGTAGCAGTTGAATGGTAGTAGATTTTAACAGCGAGATCCCCATTAAGGGAAGTAGACATTAAATAAAACGTCGTTAAATGAGTTATAAGTCTTTATTTGTAATAAAAAATGGAATACAAGATTATCAATTTATTTTCCAATACACAATATGAAAATACACAAAAGTCACGAGTAAAATGTAAAAGTTTGTGGTTCATAATGTCTCCATGGTGTGTGGTGATAACTACGCCATAGTCAAACTTTTGTGTACATAGTCAATACCTATCGTGTTACATTAATCATTATTAGAACGTACAGAAATTAAAAACTCATATTTTATAATAAAATCTTGTAATCTTAATAACAAATATATCATATTTTTAGAAAAGGAAATCTCAATATTTTTCTATAACAAGCAGAAAAGGCGTTTAAATTACTTAAATTGAACAAAATATAACTTAATCTAATAATTCAACTACCAATAAGACTTGCAGGCAAAGTAAATAATATACTAAAACATGCATTTAAATTATCAACAAGAGCCACGTATTTATTAAATGTACTTGTTCAAAGCAAAGTAGAAATATAAATTTAATAATACAAACAAGAAAAGTCGCAATGTCTGTTGCTAACAAAATTTATCTAAAATTATAAGAATATTGTTTTAATTCAAAATAACTTTGAAAAGAAAGGAATAGAACTAATATAACAAAATAAATAGTAGTAGTCGCGTGAGTTGTATGCAATTTTAGCCTGAGGTTTTGGGTCAAAATACACAAATATATTTTAAAAAGCCAGGGAGGAGAGTCATGCAATCAATTAATCACATTTGGACAGTTTCGCTTCTCTCAGCTCCGGTGAATAGTGCTTAGATATTAAAATGACTACTAGTGTTATCCTTATTCCGTGAATGCTATAACTCTGCATCCAACTCACGCTTGTACTAGTTGGTTGCATTTTACGTTAGCTGCAAGTTCTAATGATGATTGGTAAAAAATATAGCTGTAGTAGCTGCGTTCGTTCTAATCCCTAGGCACATACAATATCATGTTATAAAAGTAAAAAACATTTATTGCTATTTTTAGCCTCGTGTCCAGCAGAGGGAGAAAACGTTATAATGATAATATTATTACATACTTTAGAATTCAATCGGCTTCTACTGCTGACTTTAGTTATTGCCACAGCTGTATCCATCTTATTATCACGACATAAAATAACTAAGTTTACTGCATTTATTTTATATCGGTATACATATAAAAGTGATAATATAATAAATCAATCATACGCAAAAACAATAATTAAAATGATTTTTCTTATAAAATATATTAAAAATTAGTTGCTACTTGGAAATAAATTGTCTGGTGCTTTTAGAATAACATATAAAATAAAAGGAATATAATTTCTGAAAGCTGCCGATGAAGATATAGAATATTTAATAATAGGTTCATAACACGTAAAATATTATACCAATCACAACATTAACTTAAATAAAACTATTGATTAAGGAGCCATTATTTGGAACAATACCAACTTGATGTCATTTTATTATGTTAAACAAATTCTTGAATACTTAAACGATTCTAGTAAATCTGATTAAACTAACAATTATTACTTCCTTTTTTGCAGTTATTTAAAATAATACTTAATGATATATTGTTCTTAGGCGACGTTTTTGATAATATTGGCGATTGTAATGGTCGGGGAGCCCTTAATGAGATTATTAGATTTAAGCGAGCGCGGCGGATTAAGATAAGGCATTAAGTTCCCAACAGGTCCCAACAATGCTCGAGTCAATCCAAATTTAGCATCATGGCTTTCTCTACTATAAGAAATCATTTACATACCTATATCTCATCTTGGTCATTAAATGTACTGTATTTTATAAGCGGCATTTAAAATTCTATGGCTGTGATTTCAGTTAACATTATTACAATTTATGAGCTAATATTGATTTTGGTTTCGATATCAGATGCCTTGGTATATAAATTGCCACTGATGTTAAAATAAAAATAGTTTAAGCTTAAATAAACCAAAGCTATTCTTAGTTTGGTTACATTGTAGAATTGACAGATTACATTTCGGTCATTACATTTTGACACCCAATACAGATATTGCCACATTATACGTAGATATTTTGTGGGTTGGTGATGATTAAAAATATCAAATAAGTAGCCACACATAGCAATCTTTATGTCTTTTTGTGCTCAGAAGGAAATAAAGATTTACGCAAAACAATTAAAGATGTACAGTCAAGTCGGGTAACTTTGAATTACATTTTTTTGTAGTATGTAAAAACCTATAATATTAGAAAAATTTAAAGTTTAGATAACAGTGTTTGGTTACAATTTTAATTGTGTAACTTTAAGTTATTATCTACCACTCGACGATTTTGTAATTCTAAATCAGAGCAAACAGCACATCCGACAACATCACAAAATTAGGATTTTAACAGATTTTAACTTTTTGTTTGCCACACACATTTTAAAGATTCGTTTTACACAGTAACGACGGTGATTTATTGAATAAGTTTCCGTGAAATAAATTAATAAATGTATTTTACTACTTCGTTCAAAGTTAGACGGCCATTAAAAGTTACCCAATTTGACTGTATATATTTAAATTTAATATTTCAAACGAGCGAGGCCAGTTCTGACCTGTGTTTGCCGCGATGTGGGCGGTGTGATGATATTTCGCATAGTATGTTTAGTATCTACCCATTAATTCATGCACGCGCATCTCATGTGGAAACACCCTATACAATCAGAAAATAATTAATTGAATAGCAACAGCATGTATCTTATACATGTCATTTACATTCCCTTTATTTCTTTCTAATAATTAACACCGATTTCATTTCTTTCACTAATCAATTCAATATTTTACTTATTGTAAATCAGGGTATTATGCGTTTCATTTATTCCGTACCTCAGAATTAATAGTTAATTGATTACTTGTAGTTCGAATTAAGAAAGCTCGTAGAATTATTAACTATATTATTGCAAATAATAGCTCTGCGTCATCAGTGTGTTGCATTGTATCGTGGTAGCCTGAACTTGGCATCCAATCCTATGTAGCGAAAGCTGACGCAGCGCCATACACTAATAAAGCAAAGTTCCAACTGTTGATACTATTTATAAATCCTAACAAGTAAAATTATTTCAAATATTTTGTGCTTAGAAGGCGACACGATTGTTAATGATCGCAACAATAAATTCAATTGTGAGTTGGGTACAAACATAATTGACCAAGATTTAGCATGTCTAGGGCCTAAAGGATACCATACATTGCAATGATTGGCGGTGCATGAGGTATATTTTAGTGATGCGGCGCTGCATAACGTATGGCTCCTTTTATTCGGCAATCTTCATTAGTATGACATAATAACATGAAATGATAAAATAATGCATTAAATTCGCTTGATATAGTCATGTTTCTCGTAACGTTACGATGCAGCTGCCTCATATTAATCAAAATCGTTTGGTCGTAACGTAATACATGATATTTCATGAAGCAGGCTTTTGCCTGCTTAACGACAGGTCTATGACATACTGTGTAGTTCTCGTTAAACACGATAGCCGTACTTATACACTGAAAATAAAGTAACAAAATGATTCCCAACATTTCATCAAGGCGAGAGCTATACTTTCAAGCGGTCATCAAGTTTACCAACAACTACACACGATTTAATGCATCAACTAAATTAATACAATATTGAGTATTTTTACAAAAACAAATAATACATTATAAAATACTTCATCTTACAAGCTAATAAAATTACAAGCATTATTTAAATAAGTACGCGTAATATTGCCATCAATACTAGATTGTGTTCCCTGTCTCATTAAACAATAACATTATTGCCCTGTCTCATTATTCAATAGACGTTATGTAATAAGCATATATTTGAGGTACATACTTACTACATTACCAATAAAATAAAATAATACATTTTGAATAAATTAGCAATGTACAAGTTGGAATGTTTGTTTAGAAATGTCAAAAATTAGTCTTGTTTATACTATAAAATTGAAGGTATTTCGGCATTCGTGTAGGCGTAAGTAATTTTTTACGAGATCATTCCGAATACCAATTGCCTGGAGAACATGATCGCAACGAGTTCATGTTGTTTTTTTAAAAAAAACGTCACTATTTACCGTGTTCCTAATGAATATTTATTCTACTCAATAATCAATAGACTATAAGGTACAACTATATTAAATCTACCTACCTGTATGTCTCAACTACAACCATATAAAATATCCTTACTATTCCTAATGTGTATTAATGTGGTGCGGACGTCAGGATATTAGATGTTAGTGTTAGCTGAAAGTTATCGCATACAACCCGCATCCACTATCCTCTCCACTTTATATGAATTGGCATCAGGAGACTGCATATAGGTTTATTGGATTCCTAAACATGTCTAGATAATTATTGATTGTTATTTTCATCTAGAACTATTTTTAACTATTTAAATTCTATAACGATGCTTCAAAGAGAAGTCTAGCACATCTACTGTGAAACATTACAACGAAATAATATTGAGAATTCTACAGACCATCAGATGTTAAAGTTAATAAATAGGATACGAGAAACTACTACATCTGAGGTTTTAGATATTAATGTTGCTTTTTCTCCATAGTTAGAAAGCGCTTTGTCGTAAATTAACATTTTTTATTAAAAAAATCATCTTCCCGGTAATAAAGAACAAGAGATATCATATGACATAATTATAGGAAGATTAATAACTGGCCCACTAAGTACCTAGTTAGCTGAATGTGTAGTAGTCAGCATAGCACGATCACTGACAGGCCCTAGTGCGGAAGTCAAAACCAATACAACTACACATCAAACGACATGTGATAAAAAACTGCCATAATGATATTGACTAACAAAAAGTTCAAAGCAGTGTTCAAGGGTAGTACGAGAAATGGGACACATAATCAACAGTAGAAAATGAAAGTGAAGGATAGCAAAAGCTGGCAATGATAACAATAAATGATTAGGAACGGGAGTTGTTCGTTACGTGGGCTTCCGAGTCATAGCCGATAGGTCGAGGGAAGTTGAAGATTCGCGACGAAGGATGAGCTTGAGTTTCTCGTCTTCTTCCAAGTCGTCTTCGAAGGAGACGGCACGGCTGAGCTCAGTGTGACCTAGAGCACGCGCCTTCCACGCCTCTAACCTCATGACCTGTTCGCAGTACACATTATTATAGCCTATGTTTTTAGAGCAATTTAATCCTTCATCGCTTCGTCTCATGATGTGATATAGAAACAAATCTGATTAGGTTTTTTGCATTTACATGTACAAGCATATTCTATTTTCATGTCAGAGATGTATAATGTGCGTAGTCACGTTCAATAACCGTTAATACTGCAAAATTTTAAAATATATTTTTCCCGTCAGGAGTTTACATCATAAGTCGAAGCGGCAAGGAGTAAATTAGCTTTAACCACAAAATATTGATAGCTTTTAAAATACATGCTATTCTCAATCCTGAACATCTTACCGTCACTAAACTAACACATAAATATTTAAACTGTTTTAAGTTTCTACGGTTAACATTTATTTATTTATAAAAACAAAGGATTAGGAAAAGGAAGAGAAGTATTAATTTACGCCTGTCTCCACAATACATCTCCCAAGATGACATGCTTGATATATACAACACAAAATATCTCTACACCTCATAACTGTATGACACAAGGTAATACTTTTTTGAAATAAACATGCATGGTTGTAAGCATTATTCGAGTTATAAAATTTACGTCATTTTAATTTTATGTATGTCAATGAAATATTACCCTGCGACATAATTCCTCCCGTAATCTAGTAAAAAAGTAAAAACGAGAATACATAACATACAACACAGGATACACAGGCAAGCAATAGCAGCGTAACATAATGCAGGCAAGGCAATTGTACGAGCATGTATGAACGCCCATCATAATGGTTATTTGTACAATGCAAATAGTAAAATATATAAAAATAGTACACATCGAGAAAGCATTTTGTTCGTCTGTCGTACATTCACTAATAGTCCTACTTTTTTGATTCGTCTAGTGTGTTCACCTGCCAGATTAATGTTTTGAAACTGAAAGTAGCTAAATTAGCTAACGGCGAAATATTTGTGTCCAGCTAGATTTGTGTTTTTTACATTTTTGAGCTGACACATTTAAGCTAGAATGTAACCATAGTCAACATTTCTCACCAGATATTGCTTTGGTAATATTATGTAAATAAAGGTTGACCGTTTGAAGACTTTGTTAGTTTAATATGAAATTTTTGTGACATTTCATTTTCATTACGACGAGAAACAAATGTTTATCACTTTTCGACATAAGAGTCAGAAAAGTCTAGGCAGTCTGCTGTTGGCTTAAGTCGCTCTATGATTCAATATCTATCTTAGAATATCAAGGGATAATTTAATACAGATATAATTTTTTTGTCATACAAAAGTGACGAAATTGTTTGTTTATAAGAACTCTTGGGTGTTATTATTACATTATCTACATCGTTCGATGCCTTTGCGCTCGATCGAAAATCTCAAAACATAAAGCAGATTGCCCTTAGTTCAGTTTCAATTTCTAAAAAAGATCCTAAAGACGTACCAGCTGACTGACTGCATACAGCAGTGCCACAAAACGGTTTTAATAAAAGTCGACTCTTAGTTCTCCTTAGAATAATGGACTTGGAAGACAGAACACACAGTTATTACGATTAAACGAATTAATAGATTTCAAAGGGGCTGAAGGAGAGGCGAGGCTGGGAAGCGGTGCGCTTTTGTATAGAATAGAAAGCCGTGACACCTTCGATGTCTGACAAAATATGCCCGCGCCAACGCCGCCGCTTATATTCGATTCTCTAACTACATACATAAAAAAGTGGCAATGAAGTTTACAATTAGTTGGATCGAAACAAGCATGTTAACACACTAGACAAGGTTTCATTGTATTGTAGCACTTACTCGAGCCATTTCCAGGGCTCAGTGTCCGGGGTGGTGATTGGTGTTGGGAACTGTGCAGTGCGAAACAATGTATCAGATATTTTTAAAAGCGCATTTTTACACAACGACTTAGTGAATAAATGCAAAACCATCAAACACGACCCATGTATCGTACATTATACGTATTAATGAATTGTACGATTATGATATTTATGATATAGACATTTAGTATATGATCGAAAATATTAACTTATTCGTTATCGCCGTACTTAGAAGCACCGCCTTCTGCATTTAGCCCTTATTCCAGCTGCCAAACGAGGGCCTCATGAAGAGTTTATTATTATTATTATGATATGCTTTTTCGTTATTCTGAGTTACGCCGCCATGCAAAATACTATTATTTATATTTGTAATAAAGTTATATGATGACTGAATTAATCCATGATTCTTATCGGTATTACTTTTAGGTTTTGCATTTACTTGCTAAGGCATTGTAATATCACAAAATAATAATATTTTACCTTCAGTTCGACCGATGGCGGTATGCTTTAAATACGATTTATTATTTGCTTTGGCCGTAAGGATTTTATTATATCTACAAGTAGGTAGCTAATTCATTTCATTAAAATTTGTTAAACAAGTATCTTTAAAAACACTAAAAAATATGTATGTTTATATCCATAACGTGAACCGATTTGCGATAAAAGAGTCTAACCCAGTAGTGTCAGAATAAAATGATCTTTCATAATTTTAGATAGAATGAGATCATATTCGGTATCTCAATTTTAACCAGTTTGAGGGTTAAATCTTTTATTATACAATTAAGAAGTAACGAAATCGATTCAGTAATCGTTTTAAGATAGATAACATTTAATATAATAATATAAATACATAAATAAAAATTATCTGGACGCGCATTTGAGGATATAGTAGCCAATAACCCGATTTATATGAAATAATAGAATAAGTACAAGTGAGTCCCAGAGAAAGCGGCGATGCCTTACAATGGCTGAAGCGTTGTTATGCGTTGCGAGTGATTGACACACGGTGCGCTCCTTATCGATAGGACGCAGACATCGATTGGTCCATTTAATTTGTAAGTAATGTGCTCAGTTTATGATAGTTGTGTACGTTCAGAGTGATGGAGCAATTGATAGTTAAAAACAACGGCGTAAGAAACAATAAAAAGCATGGTTATAACCGAATTTATTATAATAAAATTATGTATATGTTTTTCCTGCGAATTTACACGCGTAGATTTGATATAATATTAAATGTAAAAGTCAGAATTTTAATCCAAAATAATAAATTTTTATTCCGAATTTCAATGTTCTAGACTTGTTAGAAATGTTCTAGATTTCATGGCCTAATTTCACCATATAATCGGGCAACAGTTACGCAAGTACTACTATTTGGCGGCAGGTTAAAGGTGCGACGGTTTTTCCTTCGAGCTAGATTATAAAACTTAAGCTCCAGCACAAAAGGTAATTTTGGCGCTATATTTTATTTTTCTGAGGCCAAAAATCAACGGTTTTGTAGGCCTATTGCCCCTTAAAATAATATGCAAAAATAAATATTTAATAGAAAAATATTACAAATGTTTACAAATTTGAAAATCGTATGTAGCTCTTAATAAAGTTTTGTGCTGTAAAATGGAATATCACCGTAGTGTAGCTCCAAAAAACAATATCATTGCATGTTATTTTATGACAGCGAAAGCCCAAAAAGTAGGGTTTATATATAATATGTTGTCTTATTATAATATACAATTAGTCCCTGACCGCTAGAGGTGATAATTACGCTAAAGAGAGATTTTTTTTTTAAATTGGCCTATTTAGTTTCTTGTGTCGCAGATTTCTTTTTATCCTGTGCGCTGCCACTCAGCACGTACACTTGATATCATAAAACCTTTTTAGTGAACAAGCATGTGAAACCATACCGAAGTTCATTCACAATGGAATGTTTTCAATGGGTTAGAGAAGCAAAGCGTCATCACGCGATTAATTCTTTTCTTTTATTGGGTAAATTCTGTAGTTACATAATTTATTTATAGGTATAAATAAACATTTTTAAACAGTCGAAAGAATCTAAAACATATGTGAATGATAGTATTTCATTTAAAATTAACCAGTTTTATTTTTAAAGGTTAATATTCATTTTGATTCCTAACAATATCATTATTTATTTTAAAATAGTTTAGCCTTGACAGGCTAAATAACAGTGTACTGTTTTATAAAAGCAAATGATTTAACAATTATAAATATAAAACTAAATTTCAGGTTTGTACAATTATTTCAAAGCGCATCTAAACTGCACTCAACTTATAAAAGCTATATCTGAATTAAACCTCATTCTTTTCTTAAAAATGCCAAACACCAAAAATATTTTCTTAAATTTAGAAGCACAATACAATCAAGATTATTATTCATGTTAAACATTTTTTGTAGGATAAATAGTTTTTGAACTATGAAGTGTTTTATAAAATAAACCTAGATAAGGTTGGTGTGTTTATATGAATGAAGTGACATTCGATTAGAAATAGAGTCTAAATATTGGTTGTATAAATAAGTTAAATTCCGCACACAAAACAGCAAAATTTAGAACCAAACTCAAATTAAAAAGAAATTAGTTTCTTAAAAATAATGCTTAAAAAAAATAAAAGCAAAAATATCATACTACCAAGATGATTATAATTATTTAACAGATAGGCTAATATTCATACTTGCCATAAGGGATGGAAATGTAGCCGAAAACGAATATTCTGCCTAGTGCCATCCACTTTCGCAGAATATCGTTATTTTTAATTATTTATTATTTTTAAATCGAATGACACCTAATTCTTATTTTACTGAATACACTGAATGATCTGATCTGATTCTATAGACTGCTTAAAAATGTATCATTGTCGGCACTTTGCGTATATTAATATTATTTTGTATTACAGATATAAAATAGATGTTTCGTACCTCAGCCTTGAGTTCAGCCACTTGTTCCTGCAGCTCTCGGACCCTGTCTGAGTCGTCCATGTTGTTGCGCAGCTCACCTTCCGTGGCCATCACCTCGTTCTGGAATTTATATGGTTTGGAATTATACTAACACTATAGCTATGCTATGCCCGATGGCGGTAGCTTTTGAAGAATATGATTTTAAAGTCCAGTTTCACAAGTGTCAGGTAAACCTTATTTATAAGATAAACACAAAAAACTTTGCTTATTTTCATATTATGTAAGTTGACACATATATTCAGTCGGGTTATATTTCATTTGGTGAATAAAATGCATCCGGCACTGTTGAAACTGGACCTAAGAATAATAACAAAGCATTTGAAAGAGTAGTGACATACGCAGGAACTCAATAAGTTAAAATGACTATTCAAAAATTGATTGTTTTGCCTAAAATTACGTTCACTGTGTGTCTATCGTAAAGTAAGTTACTAATTATTATAAGCTTACCTTCAATTTATGTTCAGAAACTTCCGTTTCTAATTCGGCTATTCTCTGAGCGTCCTCCATATTGCGGATGTTCGCTTGCATGGAGTCGTATTTAGCCTGTTGAATGAGTTTATATTAAATTATTCGGGCTTAAAAGACCATTATTAAGAAGTCAGTAAATTATTTCTTCACCTGTTAACTTAAAAACAATTATAGTACATGAAAATAAGATAAACAAATAATTGCGAAGCTGCAGCAGCTATAGGTAAGACACATAACTTGTAAAATTGATGTCCACAGCGTCAAAAAGGAGCAACGGCTCGTTTTGACGAGTAATAGAGCAGTTTGGAGTGATATGATGGTGGTAAATTAAAGACCCGTTTACCATATACCTTTTTAGAGTTCCGTTGCCGAATGGCAAAAAACGGAACCCTTAATGAGTCGTCATGTCTGTCCGTATGTCACAGCCACTTTTTTCCGCTTAACTATAGCTTTTTTTCATCAAACCCATACGTGTGGGATCTATGTATAGGTCTTCAAAAATTATATTGAGGTTTCTAATATATTTTTTTACTAAACTGAATAGTTTGCGCGAGGGACGCTTCCAAAGTGGAAAAATTTGTGTCCCCCCCCCCGCCGTAACTTCTAAAATAAGAGAACGATAAATGTAAAATTAATATAATGATGTACTTACATTACCATACAAACTTTCACTTAAAAATGGGTTGAACGAGATCTAATAATTAGTTTTTTTTTAATACGTAATAAATCGTTAACTGCATTTTACCTTTCATTCAATCAACTCCAATATAATAAAGAATAAAGAAAAACATTTATTTAGATGTATAGTGGTACGAAACCATACGTGCGCGGGTCCGATTCACACTTGGCCGGTTTTTATATTTGGTGGGCACTATATGTAGGCAAGGCATATTATGTGTTTAAATAATCAATTAGGTTTCCTTACCAAAGTAAAGCAGAGGAAGATGTGAAAATAACGAAACCTGATTGGTTATTCAAACACATCTCCTCACTTCTCCGCTTTGGTGGAAACCGAGCCTAATGCTTGATTTGTTTATGGCGATTTAAAAGACAGGGGAAGGAAAATTGCCTAGCAAATATTGTATTGCGTAAATGGGCCTTAAATAATATAGTTGTACATGATCTCAGGTCTTAAAAAACTGTACCTTGCTCTCGAGGTCGGTGTACTTGTGCTGGAACTCCCGCTGCCTGGCCTGGAGCACCCTCTCGCGCTGCAGCGCCGCGTCGAGGTTCTCTCGCAGTTGACGCGCCTCCTCGTCCTGGCGCCGCAACTGGTTCGTGGACACCTGCACTTGCGTCTCCAACTCCATCACCTAGAATTATGTTTTTATTTTATAACCCGTGAAAAAGACTGGACCGTACGTAACAAAGCAGATTTTTTTTTTTCTAGTCTACGTCTTTCGAGTTTACATCCGAAACCAAATCCAGATTATAGATACATAAAATCACGCCTTAGGAGTAGACAGATACGATATAATGACATTGTACTACAATCCATGAAATAATAATTTAATCCACTCATGAATAGAAAACGAATCTGCTTTCCATTTAAAAAAAACATGTGAAATAAAAGAAATTTATTCATTACTAGCAACCTGCCGTGGCTTCGCTCTAGCTACTATGTAGATCTATAATATGCATATTTTATACATTAAACCTTCGTAAAGAATTATTCTATTTATTTTAAAAAACGGCATCTATATCCGTTGCGTAGCTTTGAAGATCTAAGCATACAGGGACTGACAGACAGTGGGAAGCGACTTCGTTTAATACTATGAAGTGATAGTGATTGTTACATCAATTATCCTCATTGTATTAATATCCCAGTTTATTGTAATCAATTATCCCACTTTATTGTATGAGTATTTAATCACTTTTTGCAGCTGTAAAAAAAGGTAGACAAAGTTGTTGATACCTTCAGTCTTAACTCCTTCAGTTCAGTGAGAGCCTCGACTTCCCTAATCCGAGTAGTCATGAGTTCCTCCTCGAGCTTCTGCACGTCAGCCGAACGGCCCTCCCACGCGCGGAGCAGCTTCTTGGGCGTGGCCATTATGTCAGACACCACGTTAGACGGCACGGGCGCCGCTGGAGTCTCTTGCCTGTGCTCCTGGAAAGGCAATGAATTTGGTCCATAGGTTTACCTGTTAGTTGTCAAGTGATAAAAGGCTGACCATCGGCTGTTTCGTACAACATAGTGAATGGGGTATTAACATGGCCAAAATGCGAACGCTCATTCTCACACAAAAGAGTGGTAATTTTCATCAGAACGCAGGGCCGTCTTAAGTCTATTCTGCGCCGGGGTGCGGGACTCAGCCTGCGCCCTCGTTTTTTTTTTACTTTTAGTGTAGTAATGCGGTATGACAAGCGCCGAAAGCGTAATAAAAGAAAAAAAAATATTATTGTTGATGACTATTTTTTAGGGTTCCGTAGCCGCATGGCAAAAAACGGAATCCTTAATGAGTCGTCATGTCTGTCTGTCTGTCCGTCCGTATGTCACACCCACTTTTTTCCGTAACTATAAGATCTATACTGTGGAAACTTGGTAAGTAGATGTATTGGTATAACTTGGTAGATAGAAAAAAAAACAATACATTTTTGGGGTTCCCCATACTTAGAACTGAGACTCATTTTTTTTTCATCAAACCCTATATGGTATGGTGTATCTATGGATAAGTCTTCAAAAATGACATTGAGGTTTCCTATATTATTATTTTTTCTAAACTGAATAGTTTGCGCGAGGGACGCTTCCAAAGTGGAAGAATGTGTGTGTGTGTGTCCCGTATTTTCTAAAATAAGGGAATGATAAATGTAAAAATAATATATGATGTAATTACCATGCAAACTGCCACTTAAAATTGGTTTGAACGAGATCTAATAATTATTATTTTTTAATACGTAATAAATCGGTTAACCGCATTTTACCTTTCATTCAATCAACTCCAATATAATAAAGAATAAAGAAAAGCATTTATTTAGATGTACCTATAGTGGTACGGAACCCTACGTGCGCGAGTCCGATTCGCACTTGGCCGGTGTTTTTTGCAAGTGCATACATATTTGTCGTAAGTAACTATAATATAAAACTGCAATGGCGTTAAATTCAATTAAATAGCTAAAAATTCAGTGCTCAAAGCGCCCCCGGCCGCTTGGCGCCCGGGTGCACCGCACCCCTTGCACCCCCTGGTAAAGACGGCCCTGTCAGGACGCATGAAAACGAAGAACTCTTCGCATGATAATTTACATTATTTCGAAGCCAGCCAGAATGTAACCGAAATCCTAAGATCTTTAGCTTGAGACATGAGCCTTTAAGACTGATGATAATAGTTCATGAGGATAGAAAAGAATCGCTGTTAAACTGAATCCACGCAGTCTTTTCAACGTCAATCACTTAGACTTATCACGTTGACTAAAGTCAGTCTCTGAGGTTCCGTATAGATTTTATCCGATCCATAAAATATAACCTGACCGAATTTAATAGTGACACAAATTACACTGGAAAAAAAGAACAGCAGTCACTTTCCTTTATGTCTGATATGCTTTTCCTGCCAATAAGATTTATCTAACACCTGAGAAATTGGGGCTAAGAATCTTAACTATTATTCATAATAGCTAATTAATCACTTTGGCTAGTACACATATACCATAATATTAAAGTAAATACGAACGACCAGATTTAACCAGAATAACAAGGACGCCATCATCATTCATTAGTATTTATACACGACTCTTAAGTTGTCGCCTTCTTTAACGCAAAATCAGTTTAACCCGGGCAATTTAATATTATTCTGGATAAGTTCTAAAGTTTCGGCACACCGAGAGAATGAAATCATTTATACCACTCGTTTTTGGTAGTGACCTTTATGATCTACGAACAAATGTTCTCACATGCTGGTTTATCAATGGACGACGATATAACTTCACATCTGAATTCAATAGCAAACACTACTATTTGGCATTGTATGAGGTGTATGGCACCTTATCCATTAAGATCAAGCATAATTAAAAATACCTGCAGATGTCGCTGCCACGCCTCGGAGATCTCGGTGACTCTTTGGCGAAGGTCTTTCAATGATAGATTCGCTTCAGCCTCACGCAGTTTCACCGCAATCAGTTCATCCTAGACACATAACAAAACTGTAGAAAACGAGGTGTACAAGTAAAACAATATGGATAATGCAAGTTTACCATGCACATATACATGCCATTGTCAGTGGTAGACAATAGTGTCTAGATGATGAACATTCAACACAATCAAGGCTTGCTGTTAAGTTGTGAATAGTAGGCCTGAGAGATATTTTCTGGCAGTTTTAAAATGTAGAACTTTTATCGGGGATACTATTAGCTTACAATAATCTTTATTATCTAGTTCATGTGTTCCATAATCATAATGACATGAAACGGGACAGTAGTGAACGGTACCTGTAAGTGAGCGACATTGTTGTCCACGCGTTGACGCCTAAGACTTTTATTCTCGTTCTCGAGTTCAGCGATTCTGGCCGTGAGTTCTCTCTCGGCGGCCTCTCGCTCGGCCGCGTGGAGTCTCGCCCGCACCAGCTCGCGTTGTAAGCAACGAGCCAATTCTTCCCCTTTCGCGCCGCCACCACCCTCGATACCTTCCAACGATGATTGCCTAGAGTTGTTCTGGTAAAAGAGTACATTATATAATATGATTATGTATAGCTGGCAAAACATAATAGTTAGGATTTTCCATATTATTCGACGCTAAGTCACCTTGCTGGCAGGAAAAGAAATAATATTATTATTACCACTTCGTATCACGAATTAACATTAACACATACGGATAGTTGTAAAACCTTAAAAGCAAAACATATTATAAAAACACAAAACAACATTTAAAGACGAATTAGCCCCATGAAATGATTTACTTAACATTCAAGGTGATTGCATTATGTATTCCCATATTAATATGAAACAAAAAGTTAAAATAATACTTTTTGGTATTCATTATCAACAGCTTTTGTCGTGATCTTATATTAAATAATGTTGAATTTAATATGCAACAGAAATTTTAAAGCAAATGCTGCTATATGAATACCGAAATATTACTTTAACATTATAAACAGCGGACAACAAATACCTCAGCGATGGTCATTTCCAATGATCGGATTTCATCCTGTGCGACCGCAAGCCGTTGCTGAGCGTCGACGTTCGCTCTTCGAAGTGCCTGCACTTCTCTGGCCAAAGCGAACGTTTCCTCTTCACCTTCGGCCAGGTCTACTTGACCCCTCACCAGCCTCTCTGCTAACCCAGAGCTTTCCTTCTCCAACAGCTCAACCCGTTGCTTCAACAGACGGTTTTCCTGACGTAGGCACTACAATAAATACCACGGTTCCAAACATGCCCTTGTGACTGCCATACACCATAGCTACTTGACTAAATAACGCGAACGGCACGTCACAGTTCTGCTCCTCGCAAAGTTTCACATCATACGGACACAAGACATATACCCTTTTCACCTGTACGACACAAAGGGCACACCCAGATTCCGAGGCATAGATATTTGGGACATGGTATAAAGTTGTCTCAAAGTTGCATAGATCAATTTCTTCTAGTATAAGATCCCTTGAACAACGACCTTCACCGAGATGTTTATTTGATGAAACGTATTTTATATTTAATTTAGTTTGTATTTGTCAATAGATATATTGCATATGGGTTGCCTAACAAATTTCAGTCCAGAATATGATTAATTAATAATTGAAAAAAAAAACCTTTTCTATCATTTCACCGGTTTGATTATTAGACAAATTCTATACCAATCGAAAGTCTGAAGCCTATAGAATATGCAAACGTTGGGTTGCCTATTCTTTTCCGGTCACAACTCTTGGGTAGCCAGGTATAAACAGGTAAATCGATATACCATTTTGCACCGGTCTGATTATTGAATTAAAATTAATTGACAATAAAGATTATTTCATTATGAAAACGATGGTATAGGGTTGCCTGCGAAAAATCAGTCCCGAATGCCGGTTGTCGAATTTTGAAAAGTGCAATATTTCTGCGAGTGTTGTTTTTTTAGAAGAGGACACAAGATAGCAGCTGTTTAAAGCCCGTCCATTTAAAGAAAGAGATTGCGCATGCTATTTGTTCTTGAAAATGAAAACGATAGCTATAGACTCGTATATACCTACTGTGTATCATTTTGGAGTAGTTTATTATTAAAATAGAGGATTTTTTTCTTTTTTAATCAATTAGTTATTTGTGTGTATATGTTTTATGTGACACTAAAGTATATTATATACATTTTTAGTAAAAAAGGTAAGACATATATAATACTAATCTTGCAAATTTTATCTTTATTATTAGAAGACAAAATAAAAAAACAACAATTAAAAAAAACTTCAGTTTATTGTAAAAAATTATAAATATGAATATTTTTCAATTATTCAGGTTCCGAGTCATCGGACATATAACTATGATCTCCAACTTCTGAACCTTCTTCGTCATCACTCTCCGTTTCAGTTCTTTCGACAATGTCTTCTATTTTTAAAGGTGTATGATCCCCAATGAATCCTACTGGTTTTAAATATTAATCTATGAACCAACCGCAATTCTCAGGCTGAAGTTTCACGCATGATGGATCCGTTGCATTAACCCACATGGAATTTACGAAAATAGTTCGTAAAATTTTCTGAGTTAATGATATCCAGCAGCAGATATGGAGTTGGAGTCAAAGCCTTTTATTTTTTTTAAAAACTGCTCGCTGTCTTCTTTAGCAGAGTAATTTTTCATAAAAATGCGATATCTCGCATCATTCACATTGGTGCAGTTCTTGATACCATACATGCTAGCTGTAAATTCTTGAACGGTCTTCATTTTTTCATCAATGAAAATATCAGCAGCATCTGTTAATGATGCAAAAACTGTTTGATATTTTTCATTTTTCGAAAATAGCTGAAAAGGTTTTACTTTTCCTTTATTATAAAATGCTGCCGTGTAATCGCAACCTGTAAACGCATGGAAGGCGGGAAGACTTTAGCATAATTTGATTCCTAACTTCAACGCTAAATCGGTGCAATTAATGCAATCAACAGTTTGATTATTAGTCTTTCTAGTTGCTGAACTGGCAAGCCAAAATTCTGATTCAATAAGTTTGTGCATATTTCCTAACAAAATAATCAAAACGTCAGTATCAGAGGCTTTAATTAAAATTTTTGAGCCTGGCTTCGCTTTAGAAGCATGAAAAATAATCCTTGTATCTGCCTCTTCGTGATGACATTCATAATTAGTTTCTTCAGTTTTTTTTTACAGAATTTTCCTGAACTTGATAAGAGTAGCACTGATGGTCGACAGTTAAAAAGATTTTTTTGTTTTGGATTATTGTTACCAAATGGTCGTTTTCCCAATAATAAGCCAGAAACTTCACCAGAGCCTCTTTAAAACGGCTTTAAATAGCTGCTATGCTGTGTCCTCTCTATCGCATGGGATGGTTGGTTGGGACCTTTCAGTCGCACATGTTCTGCTAATAATCTTTTACTTCTCTGTCCCTCGCATACCTCTGGTTTTGTAAACTTTTCCTTCTATGTTCAATCTGTCCTACTCTGGACCGCGCTTCCACTCGAAACCAGGATGGCGACATTACGTTTTTCATTCAAGATGAAGGTTCGTGATCTACTCCTATTTGATGAATTGGCCGAATCATCTTATCATTATGTCTTAAACTATGTATAATTTAGTACTAAGTCCGCCCGCCCGCCTTTGTACATTTTAGTACATAAAGTATTTCACTTTTAAAAATTCGACAACCGGCATTCGGGACTGATTTTTCGCAGGCAACCCTATACCATCGTGTTCTTATGAACACGATGGTATAGGGTTGCCTGCGAAAAATCTTTATTTATATATATATCTGAAATAATCTTTATTTTCAATTAATTTTCATTCAATAATCAGACCGGTGCAAAATGGTATATCAATTTACCTGTTTATACCTGGCTACCCGAGAGTTGTGACCGGAAAAGAATAGGCAACCCAACGTTTGCATATTCTATAGGCTTCAGACTTTCGATTGGTATAGAATTTGTCTAATAATCAAACCGTTGAAATGATTAAAAAATTTTTTTTTTCAATTATTAATTAATCATATCCTGGACTGAAATTTGTTAGGCAACCCATACGCAATATATCTATTGACATATTAAATTATATATAAAATACGTTTCATCAAATAAACATCTCGATGAAGGTCGTTGTTCAAGGGATCTTATACTATTCTGCTTTTATTATAACAACAGGGTGGATAACAAGTTTGTCAAAATCCTGGGCGGCAAGGATACGAGCGCGAGAAAAACATGACATATACGCGACAAAATCTATCTGGCGCTCGTATGCGTGCCCGGCTGGTCTAAATAAAGGATATCGTATTGCACGTAATATGCGTTGGAAGGCAGATACCAGCTTATTCTGTTATGGTTTTACTACAGTCTGATCCTATTGAAGTTGGGAAAATGTCAAGATTATAATTTTAATGGGATTATTTAGAATAAGTAAGGTGACACAACCTGTGTATGTATGCATGCATGCCAAAAAAATGTAATTTTTTTAAATTCTCACACAATTTACACTTAAAACTTTAAAGAAGAAAAGACAATGACACACCAGCATATCAAAATATTACTACAGAAGTTACTGCATCTAATGCGCGTATTCTTGCGAATAATAATAGTTTCATCAAAATAAGGCCAGACTTCACATATACAAGTAAACAGGATATAAAGTTTCACCGTTTCACAGATTAATGCATCAATGTACGCCAAACGCTTTACGCTAGGCATGTTGTCGAATGCGCTGCCAACATTAAATGGCGTCGGATCACGCGTCACTTTTACCACGCGCAAGTTCAACGTTTAACAACTAAGTAATTTTTGTAGACAGGAAATTAATAAAAACGGATTTTTTTGATACGCTGATGAACAAAAACATTGGTGTGATTCATTAGTTAAAATTATTAGTAAATAGTAGTACATTCGAAGGAAGGTAGATGTTTATTTATGTGTTCAGTAAATCAAGATTATTGGCAACTTGTTTTTAGAGTATCGCTTGATTATTTTGTTTTTAGAACTGATATAGAAACTAGGAGGATTTAATATCGATTCATAGCAAAGGTCGTTACTTAAGACGTCTTAAAAGGGTAGAATATAATATATCAGATACTTCGAGCATTTGGAAAACAACAGAGTATGATTACTTCATGCAATTCGAAGCATGAAACATGCATGCTTCATGCTATTAAATTTAATGTAATGATCTTATTTTGATGTCATACTAATAGGTTAAAATTTGACATTTTTAAATGTGAAGCGCTATTAAACTTATAATTACCCAGACAGTAACAGTTTATGTATGATTTTCCTTGATGTGATTCCCCCGTCGTACTGGGTGAGCCCTTACATCACAATGACAAACTTTGACGAGCCACAGAGCATGACGTTAGTTAGCATTAGTAAGTCAAGTAGAATAACTTGAATGTGTCTTACCCTCAGTACCGCAATGTCACTCTGTTCCTTAGTTTTTATGACTGTGTATTCCTTTTCTAGCTTCTTCATCTTCTTAGGGTTCACTTTGATTGAATAAGCGAGGTTCATGAACGCGTCCTGGTCGGCTTCGGCCTTTGCTGGCAATTCCTTTTGTATGTACTGTGGAAATGGTTATTATTTAAGTGGCACTAAACATGTTACGCAACAGCGAGCGATAGCCGAGTGGGCGACTGCTAGGTCGAATGTCTCGGGTTCGAAACCACGGCACACATCTCTGTCAATAATTCGTTAAGATTTGTATTTGCCAAGATAAAGGAATCTAAATCAAAATCTTAAGAATTATCGTAACGGCGAAGAAAAAACGTCGTAAAGAAACCTGTGGGTGCCTAAAAGTACTCGAGAGTGTGTGAAGTCCACCAATCCGCACTTGGCCAGCGTGGTGGACTAAGGACCCTTTTCATTCTGAGAATAGGGCCGAGCCCAGTAGTGGGACATGTATTTGTATACAGGGCTGCTACTATTAATTGTAATCAAGTACCCGACATTTGACCTGACGATTTATTGTGAGTGATGCTATTCTTCACTGCTTTCATAGGAAACCGAAGCTTTACACTAATTATTTACCTTTAATATGCTTTCCATATCAAGCGAGAGTAAATCATTTTTTCCGACGGTGAGCAAAGTGAGTGCTACTTTGAAGACTATTTCAATTCCTTCAGACAGAAAGACATCCATAATTCGGCAAGCGAGCGGCAGTGACAGTGTAGTAGTGAACAAAGTAAGGAACCAACTACTGGCGTATAGTGACGTATTGAAGCTCTGTAATAAAAAAAATATATTAATCTTTATCCTGGTCAAGTGTTATTTGGGATTTTTTGCGTTAGGAAAATCTGCGTTGATCGATGTAGATGTAATAACACTTTAAGTCTTGCCTCAGGTCTTGAACTATGGCAATATATTTTTATAAAAATCGGTTCAGTATTTTAGCCGAGAAAGCGTTACAGACGGACAGAGTTACTTTAACATATATAATATTAGTAGGGATAAGGATTTCTATCAGCGAACACACATACAGACACACTGGCATTCACCGGCTATGTGTGCTCGGCCTTATCACAGTCCTGCGCTTATTGGCTAGCGACTCAAACCTGTCATGCAAACGTCCTCAAAATAATTAATTAATCATAATAAACTGGTAACAATCTAACCTGTGACTGAAAATGTACATGCAGGTCAGGCAACAGCTCTTGAACCAAATTCTCTAGCTGAAACATGCACAGGCCGAGCTCAGCCATGCTCGGCTTGAACATGTCTCGCATGCGATGCTGCTGCATTATCTTTACTAGCACCGCGAAGGCTTCCTCTTCCGGCATCTGTAGTAAATAACGTTTTATGTTACAACATTCCAAAACACATTATACTGCCACACCCATTTCGGTAATAAAGGTGCGATGTTATGTTATGTTATTGAAAAACTACTCAAGTTTTTTTTATATGCCTTTTATGGCTGCTGGATACTCAACAACCAGTTAAATACAATAAAATAATCACGAAAGATATGAAATTAAAACTGTAACAATGTATGAGTATTCGTAGTACTTATATTTCTACTCATAACATTAGGAACTGAAGGAAGAACACGTGGCTAAGTCGAAGCCGCGGTCCACCGTAGATGTGTGACCATCTTTAACATAATGAGTTTTCTTCCGTGCCTCGGAGAGCACGTTAAGCCGTCGGTCCCGGTTGTCATTTGAACATTTAGGCAGTCGTTACGGGTTGTCAGAGGCCAGAAAGTCTGACAACTAGTCTAACAAAGACTATCGTATTACCTCGTAATGGGCTGTGGAGGTTTGATGGCAGTGGCTCCACGTAAAATATTTAGACTGAAATGAGTACAAAAATAAGCTCGAGTTGCCTGTGCCGCTAGTCCTTCAATGAACCTAATCTCTGGCAGTAGCCGACCTCGAGGTCATGCAGGGAGTACTCCTTCATCTCTTTGGTTATAGACTCCTGGCCCAAGCAATCCTTTTCTTTAAACAAGTCGCGCTAGTGATTGAACGAAAGGTATGTGTAATAAGTGTAACTGACCTGCATAAGCAGCAGTCCCACAATAAACCCTGATCCCTGACAATAGCCGACCTCGCGGTCATGGAGAGAGTATGCCTTCATCACATTGAACAGCGACTCCTGGCCCAAGCCGTCCTTTTCCTTGAAGAAGTCGTGTTCAGGGTACGTGCGCGCAATATCGCGACGAATCACCTTTTCACACGCTGACTTCGCCTGAAATTCAAAATGTACATTATTTTAAATACTGGTAAAATAACAGCAGAAAGTAAGGGCTCTCCCACACAAACCGATGTTCGGTGACCGATGTAATCAACGGAAAAAAAATCGGCAATTCACGGGTAATTACATCTTTAAATAATCTTCTGATGTAATAAACATAACACAAATAAAAGAAAATACATTAACCAATATTTTTAATTATTCAGCATTATTTAGCAGAACTATTTACGTATAGTCCACTCGAACTACACAAGGATTCGCTGAAAAAATGCAAATTAAGCCATTCGCCGGTTTGTGGTTGAATCACCGTGTGTGAGAGCCTTCATTCGAAATGGATTTTTTTTAAATCGTTGTCGCTGTTTTTTTCGTTAAATGAAATAATTGTAAAGTCATTCCGTATTATATTTTTTAGGTATAATAAATCATAATAACATACTTTTGCTATGATTGATATAAAAACTTAAAATCTTTGTCGTTTCTGATTACCATGACGACTTGCCGCGTACAGTAGATGGAATAATAAAATAGAGCATCGATTTCCGTTATCGGCAGTTCGACACATTTTAAGTAGGTCTGACGAGAACTTGAAATTGTTTATATTTGTTTATCTTACTGCGGCCTCATTAGCTTGTTCAATCTATGGAGTATTTATTTATAGAAAAGTTAAAATTGTGTACTGACTGACCCAAGCAGACCTTTTTGTTTAGTAACGATGAAGATGTTTATTCTGCCTGATATTACGGGCGGTATAAGTTATTTGAACTGCCGTCTCTGCAATATTAAATAGCACTTATGACATAGCGATTAGAATATTACTTAGTTATCAAAATAGGAACGTCATTTGACAAAATTAATTAACGCTTTTAAAGAGATAACTACGTCATATTCGCATCTAAGTATTGAGAGAGGCAAGATCGTTAAGTTCCATGACGCGATGTCCGAGTCGACGTCCTTTTGAACTGTTCAGTAGCTGTGTTTTGAGGCTTACCTTAATGTATGAAGCATAAAGTTTCTTTTCAGGTGATGTGTCGACGCCTGCGAGTAGTTGCCACACGATGCCCCTGAAGTGGTGAGGCACGCCTTGCCGCACCAGGTCGCGCACGTACTGGTTGCGGCGCTTCCACTCAGTCTCCCAGTTACTGACGATCCGCCCCCACATGCCCCATAGGTCCTCTTCCCCATTACTACTCGTGCTGACTCGGGGTTCCGTTTCATGACTCGAGCTTGTTGCTACAGATAGAACATTTATTTTAGAATTTGTAAACAAAACTCATCCTTTTAGGTCAAATCTTAACAACCGTTTGGGAATGCACCAGTGATAAAAGTCACTACAATACCTTGCGACTTAAGATAAGTTTAGACTTCTATATTACTAAAGAACTAGCAGTTTTCGCGATACATTTTACAGCAGTTCGAAATAGGTTTTATAGACTGAAATAAAAGTTATGGAGAAAACCTGCCAGTTTAATGGCGTGATAGATTAGAAATAAATCAAAATTTGTACTTGTTTACCGAAAATTTAAGTGGCAATAAGACGTCATGGTGGGGCCTCTTTACTTTTTTGCCACTAATAATCTTCTGATAAGTTCTTTATATTTAGATCTTAATATGATGGCTTAAAGGTCTAAATATAACGTAACAGTTACTTCCTAATTCATAGCAGTGTGGCAGTATAACTTCAAACAAACGTCTCGTAAATGCGTCACATTATTAGCGAACAGATTGTCACGCACTTAAACCAAGATAATAGTCAATTACTCACAAAGCCGAAGGTTTTCCAAAACACAAGATATATAAAACTCGACTACGTTTTTCGTATCATATAAATCACTAAAATCGTTCATTTTACAACGTTTTGTGTACTGGATGTGCACTATCACGGCTAGATAGATACTGATAAGAGATATCATCATATTCTATCTTTTGTGCATTATGGTTTTAACGTTTAAAAACAGAGTACTTGGCTTGGATAAAGTTTATGGCGATAAAAATAAAAATGTAGGAGTGATACTGTTTTCAAATATGTTTTGCTGTATCTTAGATTCACACAGCACTTAAGTTTATTGAACTATGTGATTTTTAGATAATATTTCTGAACGGTTTATAATACCATGAGTACAGTGATACAAGGTAAACGTTAGACATTATGAAGTAATTTTACATTAACGCAATTGGTTTTTACATGCGGGCGGCGTGAGAGTAAAACAGTTGTTTATTAATTGTTTAACCACAAAGTGGGTCGCTAAATGTCTTCACAAAATGTACTACAATGTGTTCTTCATTTGTACACATCACTAAGTACATAAAGTACAATGATGTAGTGGTGAGTAGGCACGTATCTACCTACTACTAGTAATCTTTACCACGTACATTTTACAATTTGCGATATTAACTAATTATCATTTTATCTAGATTGTAAAAACGCGCTAAGATTTTAAACCAGATAAGGTTTTGTTTCTGAACTGTTATAAAAGATAACCATTTCTGTGGATTTCCAAGTGTATTATTTTTTCTATAATACATACCGGATATGTGTTAAATTCGGCATTGTATACATTAGACAAAGTAACTGATTTAATTTTTTTTTAAGTTTTGAACAATGCGTTCTCATAAACTAACAACTGGTGCCTATGTTAACAATTTCTGCTTTGCTCTTGTCGGTTACCGCGTTGATTTAAATAGCTTAAAGAATTTAATAATTAATTTTAAACAGAAATATACAAATCTAATAATCGATTCCAGAGATTATCGCGTTCAAACAAACTCATTCTACGACAGAATTACAATTGTATAGATCTTAGATCTTCGATCTGCAATAGCTACATGAAATATATCGTTGAATAGGTATTTTAAAACTGAACAAAAGTTACTATGCCATGTTTTTAGATGTTAGTCTGAAAAATTACCTATCCAATGACGTATCACATTTACTTATTGGATAGGGGGACAAAATTAGGACTTCTCCTTTATTATTTTTATATTTCTCCTTCGAAAAAGAAGGTTATTAATTCGATACGCATGATTTTTTAAAATGAAAACTCGTAATAATCCATACAAAAAACGGGTTTTGTTGTGTAGCTGGAAGTTTTACAGTTCAAACCTTAAATTGTGAGTGAATTAGAAGTAGTAAATTTATACGTGAGCTTTGTCAATTTGCATGATATCCCGCTATGAATCGCCCTTGTGTAGTACTGATAAGATGGTTGTGTTGTGACCTTTTTAGACAAATTTCAAACACAAAGACCATCCAAACACAACTTTAAAATGTCATTTCTTCAATAATCTGTTGTTACAATTTTGTCTGCGCAAAAACCAATGCGTGGAAGTGGATGCGGTTTTATAGTTGTGTAGCTAGAGGTCTAACTTAAAACCATAATATATGTAAATTAAATAGATTGTTGTTTGAGCTAAAATGGTGAATTATCGTACTTTTTAGATTTATTTTGAGAAATAACTTATTAATCACGAAATGAATATGAGAAGAGAATCAATATTTGAAATCCTTGTATCCTATTTTATTAAATCTACTCAGTATTTTAGTGAGTCTGATTACTGTGCTTTTCTCTATTCCCAGGTATTGTATAAAACCCAAAAGACGTAGGAAATGTGTACATTTTTTTATGGGTCTATGGTGTGTAATGTGTGTGTGTCCATTACTTACCAGAGGCTAATGATACTTGTGAAGTATCAGAGCTCTTGCGGCTATGTACGGTGGTGAGCGAGGGGCACTTTGCGTCCGCCTCGATCCGTCTGTTCTCCTCCTCCAGTTTGGCTAACAGCGCCCGGTCGGGCGTCGGAATTGTATCACTTTCTCCCAACCGGTAATCTGGACACATTCATAAAAAAACTTATATTCTCAATTACAATGTACCTATAAGTTCGATACCTACACCTTCATTCAATTAGTTTCCAACCTACTCTTACTTCTCAGTCGTTATTTCCTATGTATATGAGTATACGTCATATTTTTATTTATTTGTGTAAATAATCAGAACACACGCGAAGCCGCGTGTTTAAGGAAATAGACAAATGTTATACCCTACGCTTGTTGGTCTTATCTTTTGTACAGGATGTGTCCAAATTAAATGTCATTGTTTTAGAGGCAGAGGAAAATATCATAATAACAATAAAAACTAACGCCAAACGTAAAGTGACACACCTAATATATTCTTAATTCAATAATATTATAAAATTTCATTATTATTGCAAATGAAACCTATTTTTTTCCATTTCCAATTAAATTTTGTCTTGAACAAATTAACACTATTGTTTTCATTATAATTTTTCAATATTTATGATTACATAATTACCAATATAAATAATTTTTAAGTAGTCCCACTAATGTTACTGTGAATGTCCGATTTAACGCGGTTGTCATACAAGCGGCTGTCAAAATACGCGTGCTACATTGACAAGTAGAAAAACGCCCACTTAAAACGCGGTAAGCTTACGTCAGAACAGTCTTAGCGCAAAAAAATAAATAAAATGTTTTAGTAATTTTATCGAAATAAGATCAGAATGCATCAGGTGCATGTTATCCACATAGCAGTTTAGTTTATCTCAGTTATAATCTATCTTCATGATTGAAGGAAAAGTGAGAAAATAATGTTCTCTTTTTTAGCGTGTATGGCTTTTCTTTCTGTAGCTATGTATTTACAGCGACACGAAGTTTTATAAGATCAGGATTGTCATTGCCTGATATAATATGTCACTTTATATAAAATAGAAGAATCAAAGCCTGACTATATTGTCAAACAACCGATTTTCGGACATTCACGGAAGCACTTTTTACAATTACATCATAAATCCCAACCACACAAAGTATACTGACACAAATGATAGCTATTTGCCGTCAATGAACACATCACTTAAAATAATATTGTTGTGTATCGGTGAAGATAAAGAGCGATTGATACAATACAATATATACATACATAAAATGCGCCTTTATCCCATGGGGGTAGGCAGAGACTATGGAACGTCATGTGCTGACTGTTTTTGCTGCCTCAAAATTCATCATACATAATTATGTTTATTTATATGCTCGTAGGTTTCATGAACTACATATTATACGTATACATTACACTAAAATGACTGCGCATTATTTTATTTATTAATTTTCTTTGTTTTCCAAAGTTAAAATTAATTATAACTAGATTGTGATTCACGTCCTATACGAGTATTGTCGAGAATCATAAGCTTTGGGCTATTTTTTGTCTTAAAATTTTATTTGGCATTAGAAATCTGAACTACGCATTAAATTATTAAGACTGCGGCATTTGTATTGCACGTCCGAACAAGAATATAAATGATTTAAAAGTGACATTGAGATTACGTAAATTATTTAATTTAATTAAATGATGAACATTACTGACTTTAGTATATTTTTACGTAATATATTGTACTTACTTGTGGCGAATTTCCTGTAGCAATAGTTACCATAAATATTTACAGCTCGTTAAATGGCTTATGTAATAATTGTCTTAAAATTATAATATGTTTTTTATTAAAAATTAATTCAGAGCACATACGCAATACCAATATATTATAGCAAAACTCTTAAAAACAATCGCAAATTGCTAAATATTCAGTCATTACTTAATTAGGTTTCTTTTGTTCTCTACTCTTTTATAAAAATAAAATAATCAGTTAGATTGTTATAAAATAAGGTAAATACTAACTGTAATAATGTATTTGGACACATCTAAAGGAAAACGAATAATTATTAATATAAAATAAAATAAATTATGGTTAAGTTATAATTATATCGACTAATAGTCACTTTTAAAAAGCATTGGCCCTAAATAATACAATGTATATTAAAATGAATATTCATATTTTATTTATTTTCCTATGTGTTCGTGGATGAGTATAGTTGAGTATGCTTTTTCAATACAAAAACACCCTATATACCAATTAATCTTTTAGCTTACCTTGAAATATAAAATATTAGATTTATTGATTACTCGCAGGAATTTGTAATTGTAGAACCGTAACTAACTAATTAGCCATTAACTCATTTTATTTCCGCCACCAATATTTCTAAGGTTAGCAGCTAACTAAGAATCTTAAAAGTTTGTATGAGTGACGTCATGTATATAGTTTTTGTTTATATAAAATAGTAATAAATAATCGTGTGTTGATTACATTTTGATATTAATTAAATGTTACGTACGCGATCAGATCCCACTCGGCGATAATGATTAACCAACCAAGCTATCGGTATTCTATGCTCTAACACTACATTGGTACCAACAAGCAGTGGTCATCGTTAAACGAAGCAGCGACAGCCAAGTTAGTATTGTGATAAACAAAGATGAGTTTCAATGACGACTGTGACAGAATGCAAGCTCAATATTTACAGTGCAATTAGTGAATGTTAGTGTTAAACCAACAAACCGTCCAGAGATGATACAGGTGATTCTGTATTACTAGCGATCGGGGTTCCGAGTGCAGCGGCCGGCGCGGCGGGCGCTTCTCTTGCGTCGGCATCCACCTTCATGGTGACTCTTTGCCATATAGAGCCCTCCCCTCGCCCTTCGGCCCCGCCTCACTGCGCGCTCCTCTCTGCACCAGACACGCGCGGTCACGCCATCATCTCCACAACAACCCAAGGACGTGGCCGTCCCGAATACGCACCTAAAGAGGTGCGATACCACCTCTATAAATTTTGTCTCTAATGGCTTCCAAGTTAAATGATCAAACAATACTATTAATAACAAACAGATTTTTCTTCATTACAATAAATTTTGAACAGGTCTATCATCGATGCTGAGTTAACTTCACACATGTGTTTATGAGGGGATGTTTCCCGGTCTAGTCCGGCTAAAAGGAGCTTAGTAATAAAAATACTATAAGCAGCCCTTTCATGTTTGTACAAAAGCCAGCCTCAGCTCCACCACACATGCACAAACTGTTAATGGATGAAATATGAATAAATTATCAAATACAGCGCACACAACACGGTATCACAATGCACTAGTCTATAATACTATTCAGATATTATATAACGGTGTAATAAATAATTACGCATGAATGACCGTCTCGGAGTAGTTAAAAAGTTTTGTTTTGATGGAACGCTGGTAGCTGTAGGTGAAAGTCTGCGGTATGATCCGCGCTCCGCGGTCATACGCCCACTAAGCATGAAGGCCGCTCGTGTTCTTCACATCATAATAGAACAACATACTGCGAGCTAGATGCGCGCGGATTCACGCATACACTACACAACTATTCAAATTAACTCATTTTATGTATTATTTGTTTTTTATATTAAATCAAAACCAGTAAACGTACCCATAGCAAATATATTTGACTAATTAGTCGATGACTTGTTTGTCATCTGTAGTTCGATAACATAGACATATTGTATTGTAAACATAGCTGACGGGGCGTCACCTATATCGAATTTCAGTGCAGATAGTTTATAAAATATAAAAAAAATATTACTTTTTTTAATGCTGTTTGACAGGGGTCGTTAGCGGATCTGGGTATATGTTAGTATTAAAGGGAAACCATGACGTATTAAAGTAAAAAATAAGATCGTAAAATGACGTGAAATTTAAAAAAAAAATTGTACTGGTTTTTAAAATTGAACCAGTTCAATTTTTTTTTTAATTTTATCGTCATTTTATGATCTTATTATTATTGATGCTAAGAGAAATTATCGAAATATCCTAGTGGATATTTCCAGTTAATTTACTCAAATATAAACATATTTCATCTGATCCCGATCGGCGAAAGTAAAATGATGGATCCTTATGCAGGTATTTTTATTTATATGGCTAATCCGTGACCGTAATTAAATGATGAATGACCAACCTGCAAGGTTGTTTCGTATTGCAATAGAAATCACCTTTTACAAAATTGAATTTTATATTAATTAAGTTATTACTCCTAACAAACGAAACTGCAAAAAAATCCGTATTCATTACATTTCATGACATTGGAATACGACGAAACTTTCTATTAGGCGGGAGCAAATAACTATGCCACATTTAATACTTAGTATGTTTTTACCTATTCTGATATTAAGCACGCCACTTGTGATATATATCTGGCATCTTACATCTTATAATGCAGAAGGACTATCGACGAGTTATCTCATCAATAATCCATTAAGAAGATATAATAAGATCACTATAAATACTTGAGTGGTACTTAAGCGCAATGTGTACGTGTATGCTATCGGTATACTGCGATAATAATATGTATTCAAAAGTAATTACTTCCGTTTTGAGGACTTTAGTACTGTTATTCAGGAAGATATCTATTCGTTAATCAATCTTGTAATTATATGAGAATATCCGAAAAGCTAGTTAAGTCTAATATTTATTTAACAAAGCGCGAAAATTTTTATACTATGGTGGAAGCCTCATTTCTCTCTTATTTGTATACCGTCTGAATATTCCTATACCTGTCTGTAGTTCCTCTTTCAGAGAAATAATTTTATAATTAGTTTAATTAGTTACTGGGAAGAGAATTACTTAAATTTGATGAAATTTCGATGGACACGACTTAAACGATGTTCTACTAACTCATAATATAGTTCTATTTTGTATTGTGATTATACGCTCTTTAATGGATTTAGCGCAGCCATAGGAAAAACACGTCGCGCTAAAAAAGCATTTCCGAAATTTTGTTTTTATGTTAAAAATAATTTTGCAGTGTTCAAGCTTGGCTTAGTTACTTCCAGCTTGTCTTTGGCTCGGGCTTAAAATATTCACGAGCACGGACCGATTTGTGCGCCGCAACGGTTTGGGTGCCAACTGCCAACACTGGAAGCTCAAAGTCAACAACTAACAATATTGTGTATACGTCTTTATTTTCAGGCTCCAACATTCTATGGACCAATTTATTATTTTTGTAAAAGGGTTTACAAACGTGGTTTTGAGGCATTCTACTGTGATAACTTTATACAATTCAAACGTTTATGAAAAAACTATAAATATTTGCATAAATGTTCCTAAATTCAACCTTAGTCTAGTGATCATGCGAGCGTGTTTTCAAAACGCTTTAATTTTCTTATTATATTTGTCTCTTCTTAATGTATAAATAGATAATATTTCGCGTTTGGTTTTCTTTTACATTCTACATTTGTTCTGCTCTGATCTGTTATGTAATTTGATGTTTTTGGCCCAATGTTGGGCGCTTCATTGGTTCCAATCCCCTCCAGACAATAAGAATTTCTTTAAATTTTCATTTGTTTTTCATAAGGCCCAAGGCTCGTAATTTTATAATCCGGCTTGTTATTTAGTGTTTGGTCAAAACATATAAGTAATTATAGTATTCTGACTTTCATCGCATTATTTTAGCATACATTTAGATAAAAATATATTAAAAGCTGGTGTAATAACTATTTATACGCAGGTAGGTATTAAAACAATCAAAAGTGCGTTCTACAAGCAGCAAAACTATCTAAGGGTCTGCATACATTGTACCTAACGATTTTACCAAGGCTATTTTAAATTACTTGTAATACTAAGTATTACGCAATTTACTTCCAAAAGTGCAGTGATATATCGTAAATTGTATTGAGCTGTTAGCTCTCTGACATAACTATATTACCTTAACAAGTAATAAATCTCCGGGTGAAAATACGACATTCAGACTGACACAGAAAATTAGGCATTACGTAACAAACACTCACTTGAGTAACTTTGCTGGGTCTCTGTCTGATGGAGTCCTGTCTTCGCAGAACATCCATAGTTGCTGTATTTCAGTTATTTTACACAAAGGATAATAAGTATGTTTGTTCGGGACTATAGCGCCATTTTTTCCAAACCACCAGAAACCAATTGTTATGGGTTTTTAAGGAATACCAGCAGTTGCCTTATAATAATATGCAAAATTCTCTTTGGAGCAACTTTCGGCGATATTCAATTTACACAGAACAATAATTGTACTATACTTCGTCCCAGAAAAGAATAACTAGTTTTCCCTTATGCAAAAATGTAACTTCTTTACATTGACAGTGACAATATAAAACATCTGAAGCCAAAATGGTCTAAAAAAATAAGTTCCTTTCAAATAAGGTCCATTAGAATTTGACCTTATTTGAAAGGGACTGACGTAAAGAATAAAAAAATCCAGGGCTACTCGCTCCTAGTTATCCGCATCTATATATTTACCCTAAACACCCATTTCGTAACGAAGCGCAATAACCTAAATTGTCAATCAGTCGAATAATCGCTTGATAACACACAGAGATTTATAGGTAAACAATTACGAAACAAATCTAGTAATCAGCAACTAAAAATATAATATAACGTCATTTTGTTCTTTAAAGAACTGCCGTTTATGATTCAGAATTTACGCCATATAAGATCATTTTGAAAGTGTTGAATGAGATAAACATGTATATGAACTAATGGTTTAAAGAACAAACTGTTCGTCCTATTTAAATAGTTAAATGCTTTAAACGAATATAAATTAACTACTTAATAGTTAAAAATAACGTCCAATACCTGTAATGTTCCCAAATTCCCAAATGTGTGTTGCAGGCGTGTCGGCTTGAACTGGTTCAAACATTAACTGAAAATAAAAATATTTTATGAAACAGTACTTTCAGGGGACATAGAAGACAGTGGTTCTTTGTTATATGATGGCACTACTGGCTTATTATTTGATAGTATCAGCTGTCCTTTTAGTTCATAATACTATTATAGTTCAAGCGACATTAGTGATCCTTTACGTCATTGGAACAGAATGAAATAAAGTAATCCAGACGATTGTGTATTTTTATAGCGGTATTGTTAAAAGTGGCTTGATCACTTTTACTAAGTATGACTTATATGCTTTAGGACTATACGCTAGCATCAATTGAACTCGCTCAGGTTACACAGCAAAGCAAACAATAGCATTTTTTTGCCAGACAATAATAGCAATGGTACATACACATAGACATAAATATAATATATTTATGTCTTATGGTTAAATAATCTGTAAGAAATCTGCTGCTCGGTGGTTTAGTGGTTGGCGTATGCGCGAGATCTCGGGTTCGACGACCGGGTCGGGTAAAGTGTTATTTGTGAAATTTCCGTCAGGAAATTCTCAATAGCAGCACGGAGTTGAAATTGAACTCGGTGGATCGCGATAGGCTCACGTCCTATATGGGACTTAAACATAACATCTCTCCCATGGGACTTAAACATAACATCTCTGCCACTCAGTCCTGGGTCATATAGGCGTGATGTTATGTTATGTATTCACAAATAATTTTGCATATTTATATAATAAATATGCAAAATCTGACTAATATCTAATATCATAAATTAATTGGTGACAAACAAAGATCTACTGATGGAAGTGAGTAGGCATTATAATAAAATCAGCAAGTATTAAAATAGCTTAGAGCCTACAGTCAGAATGAGAGATTTCTCTCGTTAAATCTGCTTTATTTCTCTAGGTTTTTAACAAAGCAACTTAAACGCAGCCTTAAACATGACTACATTAATTTGACATGAGTCATTTCTTTTTCTCGAAGAGGTAAAAAAGGTAATCCCAGAACCAGTTTACAGCTACTTCAAATTATTACTAAGATCGGGTTCCGTCGGACCTATATAGTCTATGTAGCACTTATATTTTACTTCGTCTAATAGAAATCCCAGGTTAATACCCTCGTGACTTAAACTAGTCTACTTGAACAGTTGGCGACCAAATTAAATAACTTTTGTAATGTACGGCCTAATTACTGGGCTTTGCGAGGACCTTTGTGTTTGCCTTGTACGTAGGAATTAAATAGATAGCGGTTTAAAGCCTAATTATCTATCTCATAGGATTTCTCTAAATTTAAGTAGTTATACAAACGGAACACTTATAATGAGTTACTATAAAAATGATTGAACGGCTAACATATTGTGTCCATTTCCTATTTATTCGACAAAAAAACGGCGAGGGCAACCACGGCACGTGGGTAGGCAACCGTGACTCATGGCTAACTGCTGCCGCCGCACGCTAGGCCATTTACGCCAAGCTATTTGTCGATGCCGATATAACAGTTACGGTATACTGCTAAGCCTAACTCTTGGTATGTGACATCAAAAGCAAAAATTTTCTGTGTACTTCATAATATAATGATTTAACTTTTATTGTTGTACTTTAGTATTATAATATTGTGAACTTTATCACTGTCCACTTGACATTTATTTAGGTCACATAAATTTTGCATGCCTACAATAAGGTATAATATAATAATATAGTTTAAACCTATGTATTCATTTTAAGTCCTTTGTTGCTCCCATATTTTGCAAATAAATGTTGATTATTGTATAATGACATTTAATATCGGCACAATATAATCAAAAGTGACCATTTACGATGCTTTGTGAATTTTGCATAATGGAAAACTCCTTATCAAGCAGTTCACGTGTTCACGTCTACGGTCAAAAGATTGTGATTAATGTAATGATTGTATTGGATAACAATGTACACGTTTGATTCGTTAGTAAGTTGGAATGGTCTAGATTTCTAGATTGTTTTAAATTTTCTCGTCCCGTTTCGTTAGCCAACAGTAGCGGCACACGATCAGTTTAATTTTGCGTGTAACTACATAGATAGACGGTTCTTTATCCGACGACACGTTTTGCTACTGTTATTCGCGAAAACGCAACGGCAGTGTTTCTGTACAAAGAGTCGACGAGTCGACGGGACGACGAACGGGTTTCTACAACGCAATATATAAATGTTGAAATGCGGTGCGCAAAGCCAAAATATTTAGTCGTGATGAAATTACTATTAGGAAATAAAACGCAAGCAATAATATAAACAAGTTCATAACTACAAATGGATGAATGACCCATTTGGCAAAAGGCTTGATTTGAAATTGTATCTTTCGATAAGGTATCTATTACCTTGTTTAAACTTGACACTTCCTCTATTTTAAATGAATAGAAATTAACAAGCGGCCGCGGCGGAATGGATAAGGCATCGGTCTTACGATCAAGAGTTCGTGGGTACGAATCCTTACCCATTACACTACGGACGTGAAATGCCTTCTAACACAAGCGAATTTAGCTTAGCTGGAGGGGGTTAACATGAATACTATACTCTGTACCAAAATCAGAGAGATAAAAATCGAGGTCCAAAATGTCAAATTTAAAAATAATTAGATTAAAATTGCTTGAAAAATAATTTAGTTTTTTTTAAATATAATAATAATATAATAATATACTCTGTATCAAAATCAGAGCGGCAAAAATTGAGCTCTAAAATGTAATGTTTTGTTTAAAATTGATATTGAAGTGGATCATGAGTCTATTGGTCTGATAGTACCTTGTCTAACGCAATAGCATAATGATTTTTGACGAACGTACATTTTCTCTAAGCCAATTTAAAAAAAAAGGTGAATATTGTAGATCTTACATTTACTTAAAGGAATTAAGCTCTATCTAATGAATAACTAAAATATGAATACT
This sequence comes from Hypena proboscidalis, assembly GCA_905147285.1. NCBI lineage: Eukaryota > Metazoa > Arthropoda > Insecta > Lepidoptera > Erebidae > Hypena > Hypena proboscidalis. Next base: position 8,516,365 of record LR990126.1, on the reverse strand, counting down.
GTAATGCTTTAGAAGACATTAGATTACATGTCGCTCAGCTCAAATTTCTCTCAGTGACTTGGTTTATTTATACCCAGGTAGGTATTGTTGATGAAGTGCCAATATCTCATAACAAAATAGATGTGTACTTTTTAAATAAGTCAGTTATAGAACAGGTATATACTTAAATCAATTTGGCGTTTATTGAAACTTCTACAAATAGTATTTGTATCAACCTAGCTTTGACACGCAGCTCTGCTCGCATTGTATGCTGATAAAAAGTTAATGTAAACTAATTCAATCATTTATTTTTCAAATTACACAGATTCATGCAGTTATTATTCAATTAAAATTATTAATATATCATCACTAATTACTATAAAATTACAAATTATAATTACTTATTCTATTATTCATTATTCAAACTATTGTCAATTTCATTAGTGAATACAAATATCTAAAATAAATTGAATTGACACAGACAATGGTACTAAATCTGTTCTCAAATTAAATTTAGGTTATATATGATCTTCCTCTTTCCAATATAGTATAGTTTGGAATAACAGGATAGAAAAAATAATCATTAAAAAGTGTTTTTAAATGTTTAAACACAAAGTTAATAAAAATCACATGTTTTAGTGCTGTCAAACTATAATTTATCATCAGTCTTTTTGTAATGAAGTTCGATGGAAATGCAAATAACTTTCTTTTGACACCAAACAAAACCTGGCCAGTTCTTTGTGGATAGACCTTAAAAGTTAATCTATGCTCTACCTAAAATTGAATCAAAATATCATATATATCTATTCAGTTGGTTTTGTGTGAAGGAGTGTTAAATATAATTTATTACACACTCATAAACATTCACATTTATAAAAGAGTAGGACATACAGATGTTATACTACATTATAATAACATTCCTGCTGGTTATTATCATATCATGTAGGATAATATAATACAATTAGAAACAGAATGGACTTGGGTATTTTAAAAATCAATATGAATACCTAAGTAATAACAAGATAATAACATAATACCCTAACAATTTAATTGTCCATATAAAATGTATACTAAAAAGATGAGATGATTAAGACTGAATCCTACCTGCTACAATATCTATATTGTAAAATTAGATTCTGCAATTCATGCATGTTATCAGTATTAATTAAATAGATTTAAATAGTTGAGAATCGACACACAAACAAGTTTTGAACCTAATTTAATTAACAATAGTGTATCCATAAGTTTGTCCATCTCTGGCCCTTCATTAGAAAATAAGCACTAACTGCCTTTTTTTTTTTTTTTTTTTTTTTTTTTTTTCGCGGGGAAATGCATTTACGCATACCAACCCCACCCGTGGGGGGGACGGGCAGAGTGGCATGTGGGACTCCCGTGCCTACGATGTTAAACGGCACAGAATACCCACTAAAACCCCGCGGTGTGCCCTCGTCGCCGAAAGATGGTGGGTCGGCGAGCCCCGGATCGATATTATATCCACAGGGCTCGCCGCGGCGACCGTGCCCAGTCCGACCTCTGACCGGGCACCCGACTCTAAGTCCTCCTACTCCCGTAGCGACGCCCCGGGCACACCCAGGGCGTCACTCCGTCGCGGAAGGCATCAGCGGGCGGCGGAAAACCCCCTCCACCGCCCGAAGCACTAACTGCCTAACCTAACCTGCAAGCTTAAAAAATTCAAAATTCCAATTCAAATCATTTATTTTCATAGGCCCCCGGGAGGCGCTTGAACACGTCAAAACATTACAAAAAATGATATAAAATAAATAATACTAAATTATACTAATTACAATGATTTGAATAACCGGAGCTTAGATTAATTTTACTCAAACTGTTTAAATTAAAATTAAAATCAATCCAAGTACCAGCTCCGATGGGTATTGCATTATGAGAAGAGCTGATGAGAAACTCATGTGCACCATTTTTTAAATGAAAACTATAACAATAAGTAGGTATACATAATAAAAGTCACATAAGAAGAGCAATTCATTTCCAAATACTATTATCATTTATGTAGTCCGTAATACTGTAGTAAGCTTTTGACATCCTATCGATAATTCTATTGCGTCTAAAGGAAGTTTATTGTAAAAGCGTATACATTGACCTGGAAACGAGTTAGAGATTTTATGGAGCCTAGTAGTGGGCACAGCGAGTTAGTTTTTGTTCCATAGATTAAATTTATGGAGATCACTATTTTTCTTAAATTTCGTTTGATTTTTGTGAACGTACATTAAATTTTCAATGTATTGAGAATGTAACGTCATAATATGTATCTCTTTAAATTTATTTCTTAGTGTCTCCTTGGGACTCATCATATAGATAGCTCGAATAGCTCGTTTCTGGAGCACAAATATTGAATCTATATCCGCGGCACTACCCCAAAGCAATAAACCATATGACATTATACTGTGAAAATAGCTAAAATAAACTAAACGCGCAGTGTCAACATCGGTCAGTTGACGAATTGTTTTTACGGCGTAAGCTGCTGAGCTGAGTCTACCAGACAACATTTCTATATGTGGGCCATTGTAATTTAGAGTCTAATATTATACCAAGATAAGCCTTAGCCAAGATATTTCTCTACCATTGTGATTTTATAAATGGGAATTATGTAGAAATTGAAAAATAATCATAACTTAGGTAATTGTTCAAGGTCAACGAATTAAATTGCTTGTCAGAAAAATCAAAACATAGAACTAATAAAAAAAAACACCTTCGCATTGTTGCATGTGAGGGTAAAATCATAGGAAGAGCTACAACAGGCCATAATTCAATATTTAAGATAGGGTAGTTATACAGAATATTATCACTCTATAATGTTGACTGGTAATGTCAGAGCTCTTCTTTGATAAACAAAATAGAAAAATGGAATATAGCTTGATGAAACCATACCACAGCCGCACTCACATACATAATCAACTTGCATAAGCTGCAATTCAAACTATTGTCTCTTAGCAGCATACCATTATAATGCACAATTTGTATAATCATGTTGTAAATCCACCTTTTATATAAAAATAAAATGTGGTGAGGTCAAAAAAGGCCTATTTCTAATAGTAACATGAACACAATGTTCTGATAATGCCCCTCATAAGATAGAATAGGGAATGATTACAAGGTTATTGAAGGCAAGTTATGTTTATGTAAATTACCAAATCTGACTGAAGAATTAAGTGTGTCACTCCACAACAATACGCATTTTATAATCAACAGCAAGCTCGAGGAATTAATAAATTAGTAACGTTGAAATGCATAATACAAACACCAAATGACACACAGAAGTTTATCAAACATGAGAAATCATACGGATTGTTCTATTATTTAAAGCTATTCATCAGTTCACTATCACAATGCAATATAATTTAATTTCACTAATCGTGATACGAACTTTTCCGGCATCACGTACTTACTATTTCAAAGGTTATTGCACTAATTCATTTTGTTACTTTCGCAAGAATCAGAGGAGTGTAGGTACAAATGGTATTGATTTCAAGAGCCAAGTAGGTAATTATAACTAACTAAACTATACTTGTACTTACATGTTATAGTCAAAGCTTCAAGTAGAAAAAGACTTCATTTACTTTACTCAGTGTTTTTACGGAAATATTATGATTTAAAACTATGAAAATAAATATCGGAACCGCCCAGCTGGCAAAATTTTATCACAGATAATAAAATAATACAAAATATTGGGTGCGTTCAGGAATGAATTTGACACATGCCAAATATGCCAAATTGTCAATCTTAGCACAATTCTAGAGATGCCACTCATCGCCGACGGCAGTACTCGGAAATAAATAATAAATAAATAAATAAATAAATATTTCACAACTCACACACAACGCCATCTAGTCCCAAACTAAGCAGAGCTTGTACTATGGGTACTAGAATAACTGATACTAATACATACATACTTTTTTTTTTGTAAATACATACTTATTATACATAGAAACACCCAGACTAAGACAAACCTCCATGTTCATGCACACAAAGATTTGTCTTAAGTGGGAATCGAACCCACGACCTCGGCGTCGCAGGCAGGTACACTACCCACTGTTCTGTACGAGGACCGAGACGGAGCTTTGCTCCGCAGGCCCGTGTCGTGCGGTGTCCCGCAGGGTTCGGTCCTAGGACCGCTCCTGTGGAACATCGGTTACGACTGGGTGCTGCGTGGAGCTTTCCCCCCGGGCCTAGACGTCATCTGCTATGCGGATGACACGCTCGTCACGGCCCGGGGGCGAGACTTCGAGGAGGCGGCGCGCCTGGCCACAGTGGGTGTGTCCCAAGTGGTCGGGCGCATCGAGGCGCTGGGGCTTAGGGTGGCCCCTGCCAAGACTGAGGCCGTGATGTTTCACGGGCCTCGTCGCGGGCCACCTGCTGGCGCCTCGATTACCGTCGGCTCGGTCCTCGTACGGATCGAGGCCCAGATCAAGTATCTGGGCCTAGTGATAGACAGGCGGTGGAGCTTCGACGAGCACTTCCGCATTTTGGTGCCCAAGCTGGAAGGCGTGGCTGCCGCTCTCGGTCGGCTTTTGCCGAACGTGGGCGGCGCCAGCGTCGCCAGCCGACGGCTTTACGCGGGGGTGGTACGGTCAATGGCACTGTACGGCGCACCCGTGTGGGCGGAGGCCTTGTCCGCCAAGAACAGGGCGCGGCTGTGGAGACCGCAGCGCGTCCTGGCGGTCAGGGCTATTCGCGGATACCGCACGGTGTCGACCGACGCGGCGTGTGCGTTGGCCGGAACACCCCCGTGGGATTTGGATGCGGAAGTGCTCGCCGAAGTGTACAAGCGCGGCGCGGCTGCTCGGGCCGAGGGTTCTGTCCCCATGCCTGGGCAGCTGCGAGCTTGGCGCGAGGAGGCCCACCGGACGCTGATGATCCGGTGGGGGAATCGGCTGGGGGCTCCACGGGCCGGTTTTCGAACCGTGGAGGCGCTCCGGCCGATTCTCGAGGAGTGGGCAGGGCGGCAGCATGGGACTCTCTCCTTCAGGCTAGTGCAGGTATTGACCGGGCATGGTTGCTTCGGGAAGTACCTGCACAGGCTGAAGAGGGAGGCGAGCCCCATGTGCCACCACTGCGACTGCGGTGAGGACTCGGCGCAGCACACTCTCGAGCAGTGTCCTGCTTGGGAGGTGCAGCGCCGGGAACTCACCGCGGTCATAGGGAACGACCTCTCGCTGCCGGCCGTGGTTGCGGCCATGGGCAGCGCGAGGTCGTGGGATGCGGTCGCATCCTTCTGTGAGGACGTCATCTCGCAGAAGGAGGCGGCGGAGCGGATCAGGGAGGACTCACTCCTGGCTGGTCCGCTCCGCCGCCGGCGAGCTGGGCGGCGAAGGCGCGCGTACGCCGCGAGCCTAATGCCGCCCTAAGCGAGGCCGCGGGCGGTGGAGGGGGTTTTCCGCCGCCCGCTGATGCCTTCCGCGACGGAGTGACGCCCTGGGTGTGCCCGGGGCGTCGCTACGAGAGGAGGACCTAGAGTCGGGTGCCCGGTCGGAGGTCGGACTGGGCACGGTCGCCGCGGCGAGCCCTGTGGATGTAAGATCGATCCGGGGCTCGCCGACCCAACATCTTTCGGCGACGAGGGCACACCGCGGGGTTTTAGTGGGTATTCTGTGCCGTTTAACATCGTAAGCACGGGAGTCCCACATAGCCACTCTGCCCGTCCCCCCACGGGTGGGGTGGTATGCGTAAATGCATTTCCCCGCGAAAAAAAAAAAAAAAAAAAAAAAAGGTACACTACCCACTCCGCCATCCGGTCGTCCGAAATAAATGCAAATGATCTGTAGGGAGACAAAAAAAGACAACATTTTCGTCATCCGGGTTTAATACGTTTAGTTAAAGCCATAGAGTAATGACATATCTATAGCATAGAGACCGCATTAAAAATGTCAAATGTTCCAAAAGCTGGATAGTCACATTCTTCATACAATATGACATATCATTTTTGAAAATAAGTACAATGCGTGGATGTCAACCGGAGGTAAAATGATGTTAAGATGAATCAGGAAGAAAATTTACGGTTATACTTTTACAAAAATTGAACTGTCATATTGCATAGAAACCCATACGAGAGCGGAGCGAGTGATGCTTTGTCTATGCCCATACGTTTCTAAACTTTGAAGTGAATTTTTTGATGATACAATGAAGATGACCCCACAACAATCAATCCAGATTCAACGTGGCAGCATGTATAAGATACAAAATGCGTTCAAAGATAATATTTTAATTCAGCGTTCTGCATAAGCGGCCATTTTATTTCAATGTTGCTAGAAATCATTTTAAGTTTTTACTAATTACTATTTTATTTACGGAGAATTTATATTGCATGGAGTAATAAAATATGTAAATAGCATAATTAGCAGTATATTTATAATTTGAAGCTGAATAAGTTATAAACTAAGATAATTTTTGATCATATACGCACAAAAATGCACAAACAACGGGGGATTAGAGAATTACAAAAACTACCATACCAAAGTAAATCTTTTTTCTGGAAATTGCAGAACGGGACAAAACGGTTCAGGAACGCTTGAATGCAAATGAATCCTGATTTTTATATTGTATGACATGTACGAACTAATTTGAACTGTAATAGAAGTATTATGGAAATATTTCTAAAATTTCATGTTTTTTTCTTATTTCTCCTGGCAGATTTCTAATTGGGTATAACTAAAGAGTATGCATTGAACTAGAGAGAACTATAAGTTTTTAAATTATATTATTCTCAAAGAGCAAGCAGAGCTGCGCGTTCCAGAAAAAAATCATGTCTTCAATACTATCAAGCTTTTACCCGACCCGGGGAAAATTTTCTATGAAATTTGACAGTTCCATTGTTGTAAAAGTATAACCGTAAATTTTCATCATGTTTCATTTTCACATCTATTATCTCTGGTTTACATCTACGCATTGACGCATTGAGCTTATTTTCATAAATGATATTATGTCACATTGTAAGAAGAATGTGACTATCAAGCTTTTGTTATTGTCTATGGTACTGTCAAGCGTGGCGGCGGGAATTTTTTGCGTAATTAAATATTTAAATTAATTTTATTTTTTTGCAATAATTGATCGTCTCTCACTATTTTGTACTATTATCTTATTGTCATCCCAGGAAATGGATAAGATATTATTTGACGACAGTGCGAAGGTGACGGAGAAATGGAGATTGAAGGAGATATTGAGTCTACGGAGTTAAAATTAAAATTGTTTAGGTTTAAATTGTCTTTGCCGGAGTAAAGCCAGGGCGGGTAGCTATTATAGTATAAAATAAAAGTTAGTCAATTAAAATCTGACTGTAATTACTGTGACTTTGAATTCAGGAGTGGACGACAGCAAATATCCCATAAAATATGTCGGTCGTTGCGAACACCCTGTAAAATAGGGTGGTACCGTACGATACGGTTTTTTTCTCAACAAACAACATTCATTAAGTTTGTTGTTTTACTACTAACTGCCGTAATAAAAATAGTCGTAATATAATATAATATTCTCAAAGGGTCAGGCTTAAACCATTTTATGTTTATATAGTTTTTCGATGACGACTTTATGTTTCGCAGCGAGAGGCCGGCCGGCTTCCTCTATTAGATACTAACTTTATGTTTTTGTACGGTATCGCCGCATGTAACGCCTGACAATGTGTTCGTATCAGTTGTGTTTGTTCTTGGCTTTGGCTGGGTATACAAAGTTGTGCAGGTTGTGATACAGTTATTATAATAGTTATATCATTTCAGTTTTTTTTTGGATTCTACAGTGAAAATGAAATACTCGTCATCACTGAAAAGTGTTTTCACAAGCTCATTCTCGGTTATTTGCAATTTTTATACGATGTGATTCTTAGTCATGTCATTTACACCCTGTCTGTACATACAGGATGTCCCAAAACTAAACGATAAAGTGGAGAAAGGTCCAGTCATGAGAAGCTCCAAAAAAATATGAAAAGTAATTTATGTGCGCCTTTTTTTTTTACAAACACTTTAGTGAAAATCGGAAAATACACCCTAAGTTAAAATTTTTGTAGATATTTACATTGTGACAGCATCACAATCACAAACAATCAAGTTATTTATTTACAAATTAAAAGTCAGTGATAAATACAGTTTTGGAAAGATACATTTAAATTTAAAATTATTATTTTTTTCAGCAGGCTATCCATTTTATAAAATCGTCATCCAAATACACGTTTTCAAACAAATAGGCAAAAATGTAGTCAATTAAGAATCTCTTCTCTCTATAGTAGTCTTCCAATTACTAGAAACTGTAATTAATGCTACTTTTTTGTCAGGTAAAGCAACGCTTTCCGTGGTCGGTCTTAGGATGAGTAACCATTCCTAACATATCGAGTTTCCTCTGTGCCTCGCGTAGTACATTGAACCGAAATGCCCAATCAAATTAGGGTCGGCTTTTAATTCAACGGTTACAGCGAAATTTTTGATTTTGCGTAGCGAATCACTAATAGTGAGAGTTTTATAGCCCTAATTAAGCTATAGCAGCGATAGCCGAGTGATAGACCGTAGGACTGCGAAGTCAAAGGTCTCGGGTTCGAAACCACGGCACACACCTCTGTCAATAAATCGTTAAGATTCGTCTTTTCGAAGATATATGACTATTTATCATATAAATTGTCGCTCGCTAGCGGTGAAGGAAAACATCGTGAGGATACCTGCACGACTGAGAGTGCCTAAAAAGTGCTTGAGGGTGTGTGAAGTCTACCAAATCGCACTTGGCCAGCGTGGTGAACTATGGCCTAACCCTTCTCATCATGAGAGGAGGCCCGAACCCAGCAGTGGGACATGTATTAAATACAGGGCTGCTATTATTATTTATTATTATTAATTAAGCTATTCATAGGTAGTGAAGACCAAATTAGGCTATACTGGGCTATACGAATGGGGTTTTACCTAAAATACTGCTATTCAACCGCAACCATTTGGTTAACAGTCGAATCTAACGTAAGTAATTTCGCTTACTAAGCTCAATGTGCTTGCCGGGGCGCAGAGGAAATATAGACATACATAGACGGTGATGTTATATTATGTATAAGTCATAATAAATAGATTTTGTCCCCTCCAGCTATGCTTAATTCGATTGTGTTAGGAGGAAGTTCACGTCCGTGGTTTAATGGCCAGGATTCAAACCCACGACCTCTCGATCGTAAGAAGTTATCCATTGCACCAAGGCCCCTTCACGGTGTTTATTGTTGTTTCTCAAATTGAGACTTATTTTTAAATAAGACGTACCTACTCTCCTGTTTATTTACAGACAAAATTTGAAAAGTAAAAAACCAATTTAGTTTTATAACGCAATTTAAAAAAAAGTAAAAAAGATCGCGATGATCCATTTTTTACCCGACTGCGTCAGAAGGAGGGTTATGTTTTTCGAGCGTATGTATGTATGTATGTCTATTTCTTTGTGCCGCCCTACAGCCCAAACGGCTAGACGAATTTTGACATATGAGGTGTCGTTGAATTCGTCGAAACAGTGATAGTGACATAGGCTATATAAATTTTCAAAATGGCGCCGGCAAATGAAAAAAAAAGGGAGGGGAGGTATGGATTTTCTTTTCGTCATAGTAATATGGGTATCAAATAAAAGGCCATGAAAAGACCGTTTCAAAAATATATACTTCTTATCACATTTATATTACTGATTAAACACAATTTACCAATTTATATATCGGCACGCTCGCGCGCCCGAAGTGGGTGGAAGTTAGTTTGTATGTTCGCTCACGCTAATCTTGGAAACTGCCGGTCGAAATTGAATAATTGTTTTTGCATTTGATAGTTTAACTCACGATTAAGGCTCATTGATCTCAAAGAGATTTGATTTCTACAAATTAATGGATATAAAAAAACATGTCGGTTAAAAGAACTAAAAAGAGTGAAATAAAAAATAATTATTAAAAAAACAAAAAACCCGACTGCTTAAAAAAAAGAACTGAAAAGATAAAAAACAAGTATAGCATTATCTACATTAAATTCATTAACAACAAATGAAATATGTCAAACTAAATTCTTTATGATGTTGCAGGCAGGGACAAACAATACTTTGTTACTACTATATAACTTCGTTTGTCACCGCCTATAATGCTATACTTGTTTTTTCTTTTCAGTTCTTTTTTTTAAGCAGTCGGGTTTTTTGTTTTTTTACGAATATTCTTAAAAGTCTATTAGCTTTCTAACGGTATGCAACATACATTAAGAAACAATAAATTACCTAACTAAATCAATTAAATTTCTATGAGATGTACCTACCCAATAATCAGTGTGAATTTGCGTACCAGTGATACACGTAAACATTCATTAATTTTGGTCGCCAATCAAAAGTGCCGGTCAAGAACAAAAAAAAAACATCAACTGTAAAACTTGAACTTTAGTAGCACCAATACTGTACGACCCTCAGTTTTATTTAATTTAAAAAAAAAGCTTATTGGGAACTTTTTTGTACCATGATTAATTGAAATTAGTAAAATCTAGTACGTTAAATTCATGATTTTGTCACAGAATAAGAATACAAATTTTGTTAAGAAATTATTTGTTTTTTATAGCATGTTACATTCCGTTAGAAAGATGAAAGACCTAGACCTAAATGTTCTCAATCTTAAGGCTAGCTACACACACGCAATAATATTAACAATATCAGTACGGATTCTGGAATTATGCCCGGTAGATTATGATCGCCTAATAAAATGGGAACATAACATAAGTGGTGAAATGTGGGTGATATACACTTCTGACGCCCTTTTGGGTAATATGGGCGTGATTTTATGTTATGTTTAACCCTGAATTTCGATTCAAAACCTGAATATGGTTATTTTTTTTCTGAAAACTCTTAATAATTCAAGTAAAGAAACTAATAAGATGAAAAAATATTTATGAGTGCTAAAACCATAACTACTTTTTAGCCATTTCAATAATGCAAACGATGTACCAAAGACTACAAAATATTCATTTTAATAAAAAGTTAATGTTGTCTAATATTTGAGAAGATGTTTTTAAGAAAAACTACAAAAAGGAAATAAAATAATATAACTAAAATCTGTTTGTACCTCCTCAAGAAACACTTATCGAAAATCAATCTTACGCAATCAAAATTGTTATGTCAAATATGTCATTTTGTAGTTGAGCAAAGACCTCGTCACGTTATTGGATTCTCCGTTAATGCCCGTGAACAACGTGTAAAACAAAAATATAACTTTAATATCCGCCCTCTCGGAGCAAGACGAGCATGGCATTGCGGAGCAATCATATATTCTGTTTCAATGAATCCTGGAGAGAGCAATATACCGTTCTATATTGATATTATAAATATTTGCTTCAAACAATATTAACATTGCAAATAAATGTGTTCTCGATAGGTACAAGGTAATTTTCATTATAGTAAAATAACTTACAAAGATGCAGCTTCAACACCATTCTCAACTCCTTTTGTTCTAAAACTTTTCAAAACTTGACGTTGTTTTTTTAATATCATGATAAAATTTTCGACATAGGTGCTCCAAAACAATAATGCAATGTGCGAACAGATATAAAAAAAATGGAAGTACATAATTATTAGCTTACTTGGAATAATTATTATGGGTGAACAACCACAAAGCCGCGGAACGATACAGTATGCAAATGGTAAATCTACTTCTGGTACTACTATACAAAAAAATATAATACATACCTATTTATTATTTTAAATATTGAGTGTAAAAAAAATATATTAAGAACCTTTTTTAAAAACTGCTAGAATAAATATTGTTATGTTCAGAGATTGAACAAAAAATATTGGAAATCCGATTACTCTACCGAATGTTATGTTTAAGTTACTTTAAACTTAAACATAACATTGAATCACGCCTATATTACCCAAAACGACGTGTCAGAGATGTATAACACCATTAACCAGTTATGTCATGTTCCCATGTTATTAGGGTATCGACATCTGCCAGGCACATTTCCAGACCCCGTACTGTTCCTGAGTAATGATCTGTAAATGGGGTTGTTAAGCTGCCAACAGGCTTAGCAAGCAAAAGTTTGAAAATGAAAGCGGATACGATTCTCACTTTTTTCGAAGCTCATTTGTACCTCTGCGCATAATATACAACAGGAACAAAAAATCTACAGTGAGGTGTAACATAGCGGAGCAACGTCGAAAGTTTTTAACGATCTAAATAAAACAAATGAAGTCAGTACAGATTCGTTGAAATTTAGTTTGTTACATGCCAGGATTCAGCTTTTTGAAAACTTATTACATATAGCTTATAATAAGCTTGGCGTGCAAGATATGCTAAATCTGAAGCAGATAAACAAACAATTAAAAAACAAGGACACAATTCAAACCGAATTCAAAAGGAAACTAGATCTCCGTGTTGATTTCACAATTTTAATTATTATTCATTCGAAGAAGCGACTCTGTCTTGTGTTTCACATGGTACATCATATTAATTTGTGATATGGTTGGTAAAAATTTAAAATTAGATCAAGTAGTTTCACAGATAATATAAAATCATGAAGTTCGAGTCCAAACATAATGGGGTTACGACCCATGGTGCCGGAGATAGAAGATTTCCAAAATTTTATCATATTTTCATAGATATCATGAAATCATAAAGTTTGAATACAAACATGATGGGGTTATATCCCATAGTGCTGATTAAAGTTTTTCAAAATTTGATAACATATTCTTATGGACATAATTTAATCATGAAGTTAGAGTACAACCATAATGAGCTTATGTCTCTAAGTGTCGGATATATAAGGTTTTCAAAATTTGAGGACACTGTCACTCAGAATTAAGGTCACTTGAGTTCGAAAGTTTTAAAAATATAATAAACACATACGAACATTCACTTCATAATAAGCATACAATGGATCTGACCCGACACGCACTTAGCCGTTTTTTCATTCTAGTACCTATATTGACGCTGGAGCTTTCTCGTTCGAGATCGTTCATAAAAGCTCTACCAATAACTGACACGGGCACTGCTGGAGATATTATAATATCATAGTCCTAAAATGCCGAGTTGATTTTTATGGTTGTAGTGTCATGTTAACTAAATCTAACCATAAGGTAATTAATAATATGTAATTAAAAACAAATAACCAAAATGGGTTTGGATAAAAGTATTTGTTTTCAGTTAATCATTTTTAATTATACTGAAAGAAGAGCTGACATGAAAAAGCTGAAAGAGCTGAAATAGGCTTGAACCGAGTTACGAGGTGGTGTCGTTTAAAGCTGTTAATTGTTGCAAATAATAATAATATGGTCGTATTTTTATAATAAGCCAATAATCCATACTTTAACCTAGTTTATTATTAATTTACTCGATTCAACAACCATACCACAGTATAAATATGTACAAACAGTACGGAAACTGCCTACAAACGTGCGAAACGGCACGCACACATAAACATGCACACCGACGAGACCCCTAAGCGGCACTCGCTACTGAGAACACCGCGAAAGCCGCTTAGGCGTCTCGTCGTCGGTGTGCATGTTTATGTGTGCGTGCCGTTTCGCACGTTTGTAGGCAGTTTCCGTACTGTTTGTACATATTTATACTGTGACCATACACTGCACATAGGGGTATTTTGTATTCCTAGCCGGCTATTTATGCGGTTTTTCTGCTGTAAAGTAGGTAAGACCTACTAAAATGTACAGAATATCATTTGGGAGGTGTTTATCCAACAATGAGCGTCATGGGCTGATATGATGATAATAAAATAAAAGGGTATTTATGATTTGGAATAGGTTTTATTGATCCACTAATTACATAAACATTTATATAAAATCTAATTTGATTAAGAAGAATGCCACGGTTCATCGTCACTTTCTCCGACCTCTTCTTAGATACCGTATCTGAATCATATTGAGATACTGGAGAAGATGGCAACAACATAGCTATCTCTTTTTTTTTGAATAAGGATGCATTCTGCTTTTTGGTTTTAGTCGCTGACTTGTGAGCAGTGGATGCGAGGAAAGTAGAAGGAGATTTAATATTGCATTGCAATCTGCTCTCGAAAACTTCCTCGCAAAATTATATCTACACATTCTAAATGGTCCCAACAGTAATCAGCAAATTCGAGCAAAGTCGACTTTATGGCCGCTTGAAATTGCCTCTAGAATTATTTGTAATCTGAATATCAGGTTGTAATCGATACTGGTAATTTCTGCAGCCTTCTGTGAGTCACCACAAAATCGCCTGCTAGTATTACAATCATTGGTATTACCGAATCCAGCTTTCGGCACATCCACAATTAATTAATCCAGTTTCTTTTCTAAATCTTCATTGTATGATAGCATTGGCAGTGATAAACTTCTGAAGTATTCTATTTGCCATCTTTTTTTTAAAACACATGAAATATGTTTTTTTTTGTTTCAAAACCTTTAGTTGTTCTTCATTAAAGTTATCAGACGATAAAGGTAACTTTTCAAATAACTTTTAAAATGAATAGATTTAAGTATGATCTGTTATTGCATGCCTTAGGGTAAAATATGGTGGTCTTAACTATTTTATAACATCAATGTATACCCATATTTGCAATAAAAATATTGAATTGAATCGACTTTTTCATCAAAAGTGTGTAATTCTTGTTGTTGCCTTTACTGAACAGGTATTCTCTAGTTACTACTTTGTAGTTAGACCCCCTTGATAACCCTGAAACAATAAAAAGAAAAACATTTCATATTTTGCTTGCTGTTAATATTTTTTAACTAACACCCACACTAACACGTAAATTTTGTAGAAAGTAGTATAAAGTAGCAGTCAATTCGTGAAATACCTATCATATGACAGTTTTTGTCATGCATTACAAAATAAATCGTTAGTCGGAAGCACTCGGAAGGATAACTAATTATCACTTTGAAATATACAATTCAGATAAAACTTCTAAAAAAATCTAGACAATTGTAAATTGTGATTTCGAACCTTATAAATACATGTAAACATTAGTGAATGGTAATAAATAAAACTGTTCTTACCTGTATTATGATAATCCATAGTAGTTTTGGTTAAATAGCTCACAATAAAAAAATACTGAGGTCTCAAAAACGGTACGTTTTTAATGCAGCCAGTAACTGACACGAGCGCATGCAAAAACGATCAACTTCTGACTATAATAGTCTGTGGCTGGCCGGCGCGGACGCACAAGCCCGAAAAGGGTCGTTTATTGTTCAGTAGCTACCTGGCTCGCTGACAAGTATTCATTTTTGCTTCATGTTTTAGAATTTGTTTTATACCAATTACGCCCGGCTAGGAATGCTAAATACCCGTATGTGTACCGCTCCGTTTTGATACTAATACCTTAGTTATAATTACCGAACAAGGCGCTCGAGTACCGGCGATCGTCGCAAGGGTTGGGTGGGTGACGTTACGCCCTTGTTGACCGCGCGCGAAATAAGCTTTAAGCGGACGCGGAAATAAAAATATCCTCGTCATTTTTCAAGATAATTATAGGACTATTCATTAAAAATGAATTCATAAAATAGGAAACCCCTCTATTGTTTTGTGGATGTTGCACACGTTGCGGTGTGTAGTGCAGTTGCCCTAACTGTCAAACGCGTTTATATTGTGTTTAGCCAAGTTAAGCTAATTAGTAACTAACACGATCATAACACAAATTTCCGCATTGTTAGTTTTATAGATCGCTAGTAGCTTACCTAAATCCTTCCAGACGGTAATAATCGACAGTGCTTTAATGCTTGACTGGTTAATTTGTGTCGCTCGGAGATACCTACACCTAGTCTATAATGGGCCATCATTAATAGTTTATGGAACAGCGATCCACAATAGGCTTTAGTTAACCGCAGTATAGTCTATTAAGGAGGAGATAATAACCATTCATCTAATTAATTTATAGATAATAGAGGCGTCGACAACTGTTCTATTCGGCAAGAAATGCATAATACATGAGTATGTTCTGAATATTACTTCGTTAGATTATTAGCTAATCTCTAGTTCTTTATCTGTCTAAGAAGCTCGAAATGGTATTTTGTTCTCATTGTGAGACAGTTATTAGTACAAGCAACGGTAATTCTGCGAGCTTACCTTGACTTCGTCGACTCCACATAAATATGTCTGTCAATAGAAATAAATGTAAAATATCATATACCTGTAAGCAATGTCAAAATATCAATGTTTTTTTTAAAGCTAAGAGCCACTCGCACTGCTAGTTTAAAAAAAATGAACCCGACTTAACTGCTTTTGTTAATCTAGGATCAAAGCTGTTATTTGACAATTAGTGTGACCAGTTAGTTTGGAAGGCGCAAGTGGGATGGTTAATTGTACGATACCTATATCTAAAAGGCAGTTTTTGTGTCCTATTGTCTGTCTGTTCGTTATGGATAAAATAAATAAAATGTAAGAAGATAATAATTACTGCATACTTTTACAGAATGACCAACACAGTTATTAATAATAATTATTATCTTCTTAGCTACCGAATTAGGCATACGTTGGTAGGTATAGGTATGAGGAATAAGAGTTCGGGATTTAAACTGCTTTTTAAAATTGTCCTGATAATTGAATTTACGGCATTGATTTTACATAATAATATTTAAAATACTTTACTCTATAAGGTACTATTGTGCATTATTGTTATTTTAATGTTCTAAATTACAAAAATCATTTAGCACACATGAAACTAAATTTATCCGGTAACATAATAATAATAAAACAAAATCCATTTTTAAATGTAGGACAACTTACACAAACATTGTTAATTAAAAAAAACTGTCAGCAGTTTGTTCTCATTGTCCAATAAAACAACCATGATGCGAAATGGAAGGATGGTAATGATTGGCCACTTGCATGTTTCCATTGATCGCATTGACGTTTCATTTGTGCTTATTTTAAATAGGAACCTATCCTTTTTTAATATTATCAATGAGAAATTAACTTTGTCTGTCTGTCTGTTACGCTTTTACTGCTAAATTACTGAACCGGTCTTGATGAAAATTGGCATGGAGATAGTTCAAGACCGCAAGAAGGACATAGACAACATTATAAATCATACCTAAGACGCGAGTGGTGTTGCGCGCTCAAGCTAGTAAATTATATTTTATCAATTTTCAAATTCAAATTTTCTGAAAGTTTCGAATCCCGCATGCAAACATACCAAATATCTTAATAATGCCCGGTATTTCCGCGAACGGGCCTGCCAGGCAATAAACCTTTAAAACGATTTTAATTAAAAGAATACTAACGCCCGCCGCCAGTTCCGCCTACGTGGAACGTCTATAACAAATGAATCATTATCTACAGTCCTCAGAAGAACGAATCATATGGAATTGCCGTAATTGCTCTATTTGACACAGCAATAATAATGTAATACCTATCTCTTTCTCACAACACCAGTTTTACGTTAGGAATAATGACGAACACTCTTTTTATCAGCACTCTTCTCATTGGCTAATGTACTTCTGCTGCCAAGGACGCCATTTTACTAAACGGTGTTTGACGGTTTTGTTGACAAGTGAGAAGATGTCATTGTTAGGTTTTTATATTTTTCTAGTGTTTTCGACTTAATTATTGTGCAAAACTGTGATATAACTTCGAATCATCTTGGTTGTGAGCTGCAGAAACCCGCAATATTCTTAATAATTCATTCATTTCAAAAACATTAACGGATGCTAGTGTTGTGCCATCATCGAACATAGAACTTTATCGATAAATTAAGTACTAAGTTATTCAAAGTATTATTTGTCGTTATAGTTTACCAAGAAACGAATCCCGGAAAAGGAAATGGTTAGAAAAGATTGGCTTAGAAAATATCCGGCCAGGAGTCTTTAATTCATGTGCTCATTGCACTTTGAAGAGAGTGCATTCAATAAAACTCTAAACATAGTTAGATTGAGAGATGATGCTATCCCAACAGTATTTACAAAGGCAAGCAATTTATCAAACTGTTGTTTTTGGGTCTAATGTAGTAGAGCAATAGAAAGTAGTAATAGTAGTAGTGGTAATGTTGTGTGTTGTTCCTGTTGATAGGGTGATCCGATTACCATACACTCTACGTTATTATTTTTGACAGATCAAAGCCCCAGAGTGATAAGTGATGTGATAATAAAATTGGTCCCTAAACCTTAATCAATTTTTTTTTAGCTTTAAGAATAATATTTTATCTATGTAGGTTATTAAGATCTTTATCTATAATATCTTAAGAGAAAAATGTTATTGTTTGTTTGCACCAAATAAGCACCGAAACTACGGCATCAATTTAAAAAAAAAAAATTTCTTTGGAAAGCTTCACTATCTTCGAGTGACATAGACTATGTTTGTGCCATGGAAGCCGGAGTGGACTGGTAGTTTTAAAAAAACCATTTAACTCAAAATTTATTTTAATTCTTTTTTACAATTTACCAAACAGAGTCTATGTTTCTGTAACTTCCTACTATTACTTGTGACCATATCCATATTATACTACTTATGCCCTTTCAGGTAAACCACCCATCCCAATTGGCATTTATTGACAGAGCAAACACTATTGATCAACCATCATGTTCGGGTTATTCACATCCACAAAATGCAAAAGATTTTGAATTGGTAAGGGCAGTTCTTGAATAAAGTACCTACATAAAATAATGTTGGTTTCTAATCTATACTATCTACATATACTAATACTTTTAAGCATAACATTTAACTTACACATAGAATTGTTTGTTTTTGTTGTTTTTTTGTAAGCGCCTGAACCGATTTTCATGAAACATATTTCTTTTATAATCAACACGTTTTGCCCGTTCATTTTATACCTTAGTTGGGCTAAGGTATATCTTAAAATATTTGATGGTTCATCTCCACTTCAAACCCTAATTTCTTGTAAATAAATGGCAGAATCAATATTTATGAAAAATATATATTTTTGTAATGTACACATTTTTACCATTCATTTGATACCCCACTTGAGTATGCATATTTGAAAATAATCGATTCTTCATCCCCACCTTTACCCTCCATTTATTGTAAATGGCTGAACCGATTTATACCAAAAATAGCTAAAAACCATTGCATGGATACTGGCTCTCGTAAGAAAAAAACTGCATCGAAATCGGTCCATTATTTAGAGAGCTACGATGCCACAGACACCCACACAGACAGACATCGACGTCAAACTTATAACACCCCTCTTTTTGCGTCGCGGGTTAATTAAAAATGTCCTATAAATGATGTACAAATAAAGTTTTTATCTATCTATCTAGGTACAATAAAAGTAGATGGAAATCTTGAAATTATCTAGTTTCACCGACAGTAGTATAAAAATCAAAGTTCTTAAGGTTAGTTGAAAAATCTTAACTCCAGGCATCCATCAATATAAATTTATCGATTAGATAGACAAGCGAGTGAACATCACTAATCCGCCATGTTTGTGAACGTAGGTATGGCAGGCAAAGTACATGCTTATGGCAGTTCCATATGATTCGTTCTTCTGAGCTACAGTCCAATAAATATTGTAATGACAGCTGCTACCAACTGCTAACATACATAAGTTCGTAGTAACGTAGTACATATATTTTTAAGGCACGGATAATCATTAATATCTGGTAATAGATATTTACTTATCATCATTTGAAATAAATACAATTTAAGTGTCTGTTTTTATTTTAAAAATAATAATGATTTTTAAGCTAGTATAGTTAGTTGCATGATACTTGTGCCTAAAAGCCAGTTTTTTATAACTTCTGTCTTCCTGTATGTTTGTATTGGCTAATCTTCTGGACGGCTGGATCTTTAAAAACCAATTTGCATTTTTTTAAAATAAATGTATGTCATCTCTTTTGGAAAAAACTTGCAGGCAGCTCATTCCACAACGTTATCGTGCTTATGAGGAAATTTATTTGCCTAATAGGCTACCTTAATGCCAAATATCAAGTTTCTAGGTCATCTGGAGTTGGGTTAGGTTATTGATTTCCCCACCAACGGGTCCCGCGTTGTCGTCGCGGTGGGGCTTAGTACCCGTGGCGCCCCCGAGCCACGGCGAAGCCAAGTGGACCCCAGAGGGGGGCTGCTCTTCGGGCTTTGGCTGGAAGTCCATGTGGGAGCAGCCCATGTTGCAGGGCTCTTATGGGGGGGCTCTGCAACAGGAGGGCCTGCGGTGTCGGCGTGAGTCGGCACTGCGGCCGAGGAGTTGCGGGGCCGCGGCGGGAGAGGACTGTCGGTGTTCCGTTGCCGCTTTCCCTGCCTTCCGCGGTCCCGGCGGGGCCGCAGCCGTCAGTACTGCGGCGTGGTGGGCGGTGGGACGAACATCTGTCTCACCGCGGAGGGCCAGGCCGTCAGATACGAAAGTGTCTGACGGCTTTGCACGCGGCCCTCGGTGCCGGTCCCCCCACATTTTGGGGGCCATGAAAGGCCTGCCTCGGCGGGCAAGGCCGGGCTGCGGTGTTGGCGCAAGCTGGCACTGTGGCCCGGTGGTTTACGGGGCCGCGGCGGGTAGGAGTGTCGGTGCGCGCGTCGTTTTTCGATGCCCCGCATTCCCTGCCTTCCGCGGTCCCGGCGGGGCCGCAGCCCTTGAACTGCGGCGTGGTGGGCGGCGGGACCGACCACCTGTCTCGCCGCGAGAGGACCAGGCCGTCGGACATGGGGAATGTCCGATGGCTTTGCACGCGGTCCTCGCGCTGGTCGGTGGCTTGCGCCAGCCCCCTCTTTGGAGGCCATGAGGGGCCCGCTTCGGCGGGCATCGCCGGGAGGGTCGTGGACGTAAAGGCTGCGCCAGATTCCCATGACCCTCCGATCAAGGCGAGTGCGGGAGCACCGTGGGGTTTTAGTGGGTATTCCCGTGCCGTTTACCATCTTTGGCACGGGCGAGTCCCACATAACCACTCTGCCCTTCCCCGGGGTGGGGTGGTATGCGTAAATGCATTTCCCCACGTAAAAAAAAAAAAAAAAAGAAAAAAAAAAAGGTTATTGATTTATGGGGTGCTAGGTCGAGTAACCTCCTCGTTGATCCGGGGCTGTTGGTCCCTTATTAATCCGCAAGGATTAGGGGGGGTCTTTGGGTTTGGTGCAACCTGGTAACTCACGGGGGGCTGCTCCTCGGGCTGACTGGTTGGGTTGGCCCATGTGGGGAGTGGCCCAACAGGCCGGGCTGCAGTGTTGACGTGAGTTGACACTGCGGCCGGGTGGTTACGGGGCCGCGGCGGGAAGGAGTGTCGGTGTGGCGATGCCCCGCTCTCCCTGCCTTCCGCGGTCCCGGCGGGGCCACAGCCGTTAGAACTGCGGCGTGGTGGGCGGCGGGACCGAACACCTGTCTCGCCGCGAGAGGACCGGGCCGTCAGATATGGGGCTGTTTGATGGACATTGCACGCGGTCCTCGCGCTGGTCGCTGGCTTGCGCCACCCCTACTTTGGGGGCCATGAGGGGCCTGCCTAGGCGGGCATCGCCGGGAGGGTCGTGGACGTAAAGGCTATGCCAGTTTCCCATGACTGACCCTCCCATCACGGCGAGTGCGGGAACACCACGGGGTTTTAGTGGGTATTCTCGTGCCGTTTACCATCTTTAGGCACGAGCGAGTCCCACATAACCACTCTGCCCTCCCCAGGGTGGGGTGGTATGCGTAAATGCATTTCCCCGCGCAACAAAAAAAGAAAAAAAAAAGGTTATTGATTTATAAGTCAGTCACAAAAATTCTGGTTTTTGAACGTTATTATTTCAATACCTGTTTTAGCTACATTTATGAAATTTGGATTCTGGGTAAACTAATGGAATTCAATACCGATGTCAAATTTTAAGTATATTAGTAAAGAAGGTAGATAGGTTTCGAGTTGTGAAGGGGTCAAAAGTACCACGAAATGGTTTGTGTAAATAAACACACTCCTGCCAGTTCTATTTGAACCCTGGTTGCGACGCTCTCGCGATTAAAGGCTAGTTACATCAACTCCCTGGTAGCCTATTTGAAACTTTTTCGACTATGATATGAAATGTCAAATTTGTATTGAAATTAATATAATTAACCAGCACTTATCTATCCAAAACCTTATCTGGGATTGGTAAGTTTAGCTCTAAACATAACAGGTGCATTTTAAGTGTTATTCCTACTTGTAAAATTACACTCTGCCATCTTTTACTGTTAACTGATAAGCGTCTGCCTAAGCCTTCTGGTAAACACAGCAGTCATGTTATTTTATGTTAAATTATATGTGGATTTATATTTTATCTAAATAATATGTCATGAATGCAAATTAACCTGATTAAGTTATAAAATTTGAGCTTAAATATTTATTCGGCTAATGAATTTGTTCAACCGTCGGCATAAAATGTAATGTGGCGGACGTGTGGGCCCATTGTCACTAATGAATTGGATAACAGTTGGTATTTGTATCAAATTATGGTCTGACTGTGTCTACTAAACGATACTAGATATGTTATGCATTTATCATCGGATACGTTTGGAATGAATTATATTAATTGCTAGTTTCCACCCGCTTGAGACGCCAATAAAAAGTAGTCTTTATGATATCTAGACTAATTTATACACATAACATTGCTGAAGTGCTAATTCAAAAATATAGGTACATATTATTATGCACATTCGAACACACACATCCAGAGCATACGTCTACACACGCTTAATAAAATTAATTAGATATAATTTTACCAACTACAAAATATAATACATGTACGATATTACGGTTGAAAAATCACGATTCTAGTGGGGCTCTAACCTCTGGGTTGTGGTGGTGTGGCCAAAAAAAAGCTTCAATAAAAAGAGATGCATATCCATATGATCAAAAGATACATATCAATTTTATCTTTTCAGTGATATATTTTGCCCATGTCGTATCTAGCGTATTCTATACTATTCATGTCGAATACGTGCTATTGACGATGTTCAATAATGTCAACCACAAAGTTATTGGAAATTTATATTGTCCTAACTTTGTGATTTTAAGTTATTTCTGATTGCAATTGCAAATTCTCGCTCTGATACATGCCGCTGGGATGCCGAGAACCAGTTATTGCGAGATGTAAGCCCGCGATTAAGGTTGTTGAGGTATGATAAGACCTTACTTGCACTCTCTCTCTGAGTACCGTACTAAATGGAGGAGCTTAACCGATTCTCGGAAACGCAAAGTTGTTGATGGATTATATAAACGTACAATTCGATGAATATCTCTATATTTACCGAATATTCAAAGTTACGGACTTCAAAATTATTCTTGGTTATAAGATTAGTATAGTTCAGCATTACAAAGCAAATCATGCGTAGGTCCAAGGCCAGTGTTGTATATTGGTAAAAAGAATACATGCAAAATGCAATGCAAGACCAGCTTATACTGGAAGTTAACAGCTTGATGTGTCGTCGTGTGTACTTTAAAATTAGTTAGTGTTTATCTTACAGTATAAATTAAAAAACGTTGTATGACGTTAGGTAGCTTAACCAGAAATGACCTTAGAGTATACATAAAAAAGCATTTATTATGTACTTATACTCGTAAGTGGTGATTCCACAAAAACAACATAATATTATTTTACCATTTCGCCAACCACTAGTTTGTGGCGTTGAAAGTTTCAAAAGGTCCTACTCTACTTTTACATCTGTTATAATAAATTGGCACTGAACCAGCTTTCTGGCGCTTTGCACTTTGTTTTTGGCACAAGAGTAATTAAGGCGATTAACATCAGAGCAGACTACTAAACAATTCTCCGTAGATCAGTGCAGTTATATTCAGTTTTGATCTCAGCCTCGACAAGTTTTATACCAGGAACAGCTTCCTACAGTCAGAAGTCTGGCAAAAAAGTAAGTAACTATTCAAGCAAATAAGTCTGAATCGCTACATGTATAGCATTAGGTGATCAAAGTTGTAAAGTTCTATGAACTATGTTCGCATAAACGAACGTTCACATAAATAAGTATTACATGACACTTAAGAAATGCCCGCTATCCACAGTGTCCACAAATATCTCGAATGTTATATTATATAATATTTTTGTGCTATTCTATGTCCTCTAATACATTATTTGGAACTGCTTTGCACTGCATATATAAAACTATCGAGAAGAGGTTTGCCAAGAAATTTTACAATACTATTTGTAGTTTATCTAGCCTACGACTTATCGCTTAGCGTTAAACCATTCAACAACGAACTTTACTGATACAAAGCCGAAGTTTCAGGACATTTACAAGGTGTTAGTACAAATTGACTAGTAGTACTATCTCATAACAGGAGATTATTCGTGGAGTGCACAGATTCAGAGCTGGAAGGGGTTCTGCACTAAGCAAGACAGGGAGGGGGTCTGGGAGGGTATTTACCGTGTCATCGGTAGGACCGCGACCAGGCACGAGGACGTAGCCCTAACAAAAGACGGCGTACTGTTGGACGCCGCCGAGTCAGCCGCGCACCTGGCAGTTACCTTTTATCCGGAGGACCTAACAGCAGTGGACGACCAACACCACAAGGACACCCGGGACCTCGCACAGCGGGTAAACGACCGGGTCCATGGTGAAGTACATGACCCGCCGTTTACAGCGCATGAGTTGTTCTCCGCGGTGTCCGGATTCAACCCGAAAAAGGCTCCAGGTGCGGATGGCTTCACGGCGGACATCTGCCGTCAGGCCATTCTCCAGGACCCCGAATCGTTCCTTGCCCTGGCCAACAGGTGCCTCAGCCTTGGCCACTTCCCCAAAAGGTGGAAGGAAGCCACGGTCGTGGTACTGCGGAAGCCGGGCAAGGACGACTATCGGAGCGCCAAGGCATACAGGCCAATAGGCCTGTTGCCAGTATTGGGAAAAGTCCTGGAGAAAATGGTGGTAGCGAGGCTCCAGTGGCACCTTGTACCGAGGCTCAGTACTCGCCAGTACGGCTTTATGCCCCAGAGAAGCACCGAAGACGCCCTCTATACTCTAGTGAACCAGATCAGAGCTGAGATCAAACTCAAGAAGCTTGTAACACTGGTTTCGCTGGATATAGAGGGGGCCTTCGACAGTGCATGGTGGCCGGCCATTAAAGTCAGACTGGCTGAGGAAAGCTGCCCGGTCAACATCAGAAGGCTGCTGGATAGCTACCTCGACGGCAGATGCGTCAACTTAAGATACGCCGGCGCGGAACACCGGCGCGATACACAGAAGGGCTGCGTCCAAGGCTCAATAAGTGGTCCTATTCTATGGAATATCCTCATAGACCCCCTCCTTAAGGGTCTCCACCAACAGGGCGTCACCTGTCAGGCGTTCGCGGATGACGTGGTGATGCTGTTCGCCGAGTCCACGGCTTCAGAGGTGCAGCGACGTGCCAATGCCGCCCTTGAATTTGTTCAGGGGTGGGGAGTAAAAAACAAGCTTAAGTTTGCGCCCCATAAGACCTGCGCCATGCTTCTAACAAAGAAGCTGAAGCATGACACCCCACACCTGAGCATGGGCGGGGTCGACATTGGCATGTCCCGAGAGCTGAAGATTTTAGGGCTGACCATTGACGACAAGCTGACTTTTAACAGCCATGTCAGCAATGTCTGTCGGAAGGCCCTAAATATCTACAAACAGCTCTCGAGAGCAGCTAAAATTAGCTGGGGCCTGCACCCCGAAGTCGTGCGCACCATCTACACGGCGACAGTGGAGCCCGTCATCACCTACGCCGCCGCGGCATGGGCACCCGCCTCCGAGAAGCTTGGTGTCCGCAAGCATCTCAACGCTGTACAACGAGGATTCGCTCAGAAGATCTGCAAATCCTACCGCACCGTTTCGCTTCATTCGGCTCTGCTACTGGCCGGGTTACTGCCTCTCGACCTTCGTATACAGGAAGCAGCCGCTCTGTACGAAGCGCGAAAAGGGTCGACCCGGCTAGTGCTTGGAGACCGAGAAGTGGAGCGTGTGGTGGGATTTGCGGAACTGCCCCACCCTGCGCTGCGTATGGCCATAAGTTTCCAGTGTCTGGACGACCAAAGCCTGGTAGACCAACATAACGTGCAGTCGCTCCGTATTTTTACGGACGGCAGCAAGCTACAGGGCAAAGTCGGTGCCGCGCTGTCCCTGTGGGACAGCCGGTCCGAACTTAGAAGCCGAAAACTGTGCTTGCCTGCGTACTGCACAGTCTACCAGGCTGAACTTCTGGCCATATGCAGAGCAACCAGCGAATTCCTCAAGTGCAGTGGAGGGAGCTGCGGCATCTACAGCGACTCGCGGGCGGCGCTGCAGACGGTGACGAACCCGACGACCCTGCATCCCCTCGCAATCGAGGCGCGCCGTAACCTCAGCGTGGCCTTGAATCGAGGCAAAGATGTTACTTTGTACTGGATCAAGGCCCACGCCGGCATCGATGGGAACGAGCGCGCCGACGAGTTAGCAAAGGAGGCAGCGCTTTCGAGCCGGAGGAAGCCTGACTACGATCTGTGTCCGGTTTCGTTCGTCAAGCAGGAACTACGTAGTGATTCCCTTGACGAGTGGAGCCGGCGCTATGAGTCGGGTCAGACGGCCTCCGGAACGAAAGTGTTCCTCCCTAGCGCGAGGGATGCATACCGCTTGGTGCGGAAACTCCAACCGCAAGGCGTTCTTACGCAGATCCTGACGGGACACGGGGGGTTCTCCCAATACTTGCATCGTTTCAAGTGTCGGGAGAGCCCGTCGTGCATATGCGACCCCGCCAAGGAAGAGGGAGTGGAACACATCCTGTTCGAGTGCCCTGTGTTCTGCTCCCAACGCCACGACCTCCAACAACACCTGGAGATCAAACTCGAGGCATCTGCAGCACCCAGCCTCCTGGAAAATAAAAAGACACGGCAATTATTCATAGAATACGCTGAAAAGATATGTACAATTGTGATAGAGAGGAACAAATAGTCTGTTGTCTGTTCCTCTCTATCACAAATAAAAAATTTAAACTAAAACCAAAAATATAATAAATATAGATAAAATAAATAATACATAAAAATAAAATACTGCCGCACTATTCCTCTTGTTACTCAAGGGACAAAAGTTAGAGTTTTAAACCTATAAAAAAAAAAAAAAAAAAAAAAAAAACAGGAGATTATTCTACGTAAACAACTCTTGTTATGAGATGGTACTAACACTAATATGAGAACTTACCCAAAAGAAATGTAGGTAACTACACTTCTGTTGTGTACATAAACGATTTATCCAATCCTATCCTATTTATTTACTTCTTATGCTAATATTATCATCACTATATTATCATCACTTACTATTAGTGAAATTATACTACTACGAGCATACTCGAAAAAATAAACAATTAAAACGGATAAAATACAATTTAATAGGTATGTATATGCATAAGATTACTTACGCTAATTATGTGGTATCGAAGAAGCCTACTAACCACTCTAACCAGTTATGCTGCCCATGAGTCTGGTCTGGATGATAGACTACGGTAACGTTACTCTTCCATAATCAGTCGGCAAGTCGGCAAAACGGAAATGTTCCTCGGAAAGATTATTTATTCTTTTATTTATTTATTTATTTATTTATTTATTTATTTATTTATTTATTTATTTATTTATTTATTTATTTATTTATTTATTTATTTATTTATTTATTTATTTATTTATTTATTTATTTATTTATTTATTTATTTATTTATTTATTTATTTATTTATTTATTTATTTATTTATTTATTTATTTATTTATTTATTTATTTATTTATTTATTTATTTATTTATTTATTTATTTATTTATTTATTTATTTATTTATTTATTTATTTATTTATTTATTTATTTATTTATTTATTTATTTATTTATTTATTTATTTATTTATTTATTTATTTATTTATTTATTTATTTATTTATTTATTTATTTATTTATTTATTTATTTATTTATTTATTTATTTATTTATTTATTTATTTATTTATTTATTTACTTACTTACTTACTTACTTACTTACTTACTTATTTATTTATTTATTTATTTATTTATTTATTTATTTATTTATTTATTTATTTATTTATTTATTTATTTATTTATTTATTTATTTATTTATTTATTTATTTATTTATTTATTTATTTATTTATTTATTTATTTATTTATTTATTTATTTATTTATTTATTTATTTATTTATTTATTTATTTATTTATTTATTTATTTATTTATTTATTTATTTATTTATTTATTTATTTATTTATTTATTTATTTATTTATTTATTTATTTATTTATTTATTTATTTATTTATTTATTGTAACGCCAAAACAACAACATCAATGCACCGATGCTACTCCCGCGCGCGCCGAGTCACCTAGCAAGTCCCCACCACTGCAACGTGCGACGCGTCGAGCCCGCCGCGCGCATATATCTGGAGTGTCAGTGAAAAGTGATATATCTCGAATTATATAATTTTTAATATTATTTCATGTAGTAGATCTATACAAAATTACCTAATTTTGAGTCTTATCCCCGTATCTCTAAGGTTTATAATAACCAAGTAAATTTGGTGCATAATGATGTAACTTAAGACTTTTTATCATTTTTAATGTGTAAAAAAATATATTTTAAATCATATTAAATTTAACCAATAAGTTTTTTTAATTTCTTTTGTGTATGATACTACAAATTTAATTACCCACTTTAACACAATATAAACATAAAATTTGAATTAGTACATTGTAATATAACTACACTTCAATTGATATACATATCAGAATTAAGTTACATTATTTTGTGGAAAATGATACAATTTTATTCATTACATAAAAAAACGATTACATCTTTATGAAAATGTGTGAATAATGATACAACTTTTATTAAATCAATGTACACGATAATTTATTATAACAACTATAATATGACGAGTGATTTAATTAGATTTGTATCATTATAAACACAACATCAGCACCGGTGTAAAATGATTTTATCATAGTTGTACCTAAAAACTATGCATTTATTGGAATATTTTTATCATCTAAAATTAGTGAAAAATGATACAAATCAAAGGCGCGGTACTTACCAAATGGACGCCTCCCGCGTTCCTCTTCCCGCGTTGAAATGTGTGAACGAGATGGCTATAGTGATACAGAAACAAATGAGTGAATAAGGAATAACGCGGAGCTTCGTTGCCTGCTCACGCGGTCGTCTCGTCAGTCTCGCTCAGATATTCTTTACAAGCGGACAATGCATAAGGTAAGTAATTTGTATCACTTTACACCAAAAGGCGGATTATTTTATTTACTTTGTTAAATCTTATACATAAGAGTTTTAAATTATAATAATGCTATTTAGTTTAGGTTAATTTAATGACACACTATTTTATTAGTTTAAACATTATGGTTCAATTAAATTTAATTATAAAGTCACTTTTTAAAGAAGTATGTATAATTTAATGCTACTAATATTATGTACGTATTACATCAGTTTCTGTGTTTCTTTAGTAGCTAAACTGATTTGAATTAAATATAGTTCACACTATATTTAATTCAAATCAGTTCCGAAGATGGACATAGCCCCCATTATCAATACTTAAGGGGTAAAAAGTGGGTTCAGTTAAGTTTATGTCTAAATTAGGTAAATATTTTCACCATGACTACCTCGTTGGTCTAGCGATATAAATTGTGTACCGCGCACCGCGAGGTCTCGGGTTCGAAATTTTCAATAGCAGCACGGAGTTGGAGTTGTGCCCGGTGGATGGCGATAGGCTCAGTCCCTATCCCATGGGACTTAAACATAACAGGTGAAGTGTGGGTGTTAAACAATACACCTCTGCCACACCCTTTTGGGTAATATAGGCGTGATATTATGTTTATGTTTATGTTATGTATTTTCACCATTATTTAAGTTTCAATATTTTTACAGTCAGCAAAAGCTCGAATAAATAGGATTATGCAGAGCGTACGAGATGAAGAGAAAGATACTATAATGGAAGAAGGATCTAGTATTTTGGAAAATCAAATTGAAGGGAAGGCGGAAGAATTGAATACTGGAGTCCAAGAATATCAAGAGTTTGAGAACCCAGATACAAGTTTAAATTTATCTGACAAAGAAAATGAAATAATATGTATGACGTTAGACGCAATCGACGTAGAAGAACCATCAGGTGATACAAATATAGAACTTGCGTCAAAATGTCCCGAACCTTTATCACCTAGAATGTTTGACTACAGTTCGGGTAGCAGCGATGACTATATACCGAATACTAGCACAGATGATTCTTCTGACAATAGTCTTTCTAGTCGACTACGACCACGTCCTAATAAATGCCTCCGAAAAAATATCAGAATTTCAGAAAGTTCTTCGGATACATCTGTAGTACAACCAGAACCAGGACCTAGCTGTTCTGGTGCAAACTTGTATAAAAAACGTAAATCGGCTAAAGAGAGAAGAGCTGACAGACAGGAGAGACTCTTTTTAAGAAATTCGGGGAAAAGCTACGTTACAAAATTGGGTAAACTAAAACATGGCAGAACTTTAGCTCCGTTAACAGACTGCCGCATGAAATGTAACAATCGTATACCTCATAATATTAGAGAAGTCATTTTTAAAGAGTATTGGCTTTTAGGTTCGTATGATGAACGAGCTAAGTATACAGAGCGATTAATAAAAATTAATAAAAAGAAAACGCACACCTTGGGGGCGAAGCTTAAACGGGAATACAGTAATACTTATAAAATTATACATTTTAGTGATGAATATAAAATATGTAAAGGTTGCCTATTAAAAACTCTTGGTGAGAGTAATCGGTTCTTACAGACTGTTTGTGAAAAAATAATTAAATATGGGCGGGTACTTAAAAGTGAAAAGGGACGAGCTGCCAGTTACAAAAAAATTTCAGAAGCTCGACTTAAGGAAGTTGAAGAACACATTAATAAATTTCCCGCCTATGAGAGTCACTATTCTCGAGCCAAATCTTCTAGAAAGTATCTAAGTGCAGATCTCTGCATAGTTAAGATGTATCAACTTTACTGTGATGAAAATAGTAACCCTGTTTCTAAATCTGTCTATGCCAAAGTTTTCCAGGATATGAACTTATCTTTTAAAAAACCAAGCATTGATACTTGTAATAAATGTAACCAACTACAAAATAAACTAAAATATACAAAAGAAGCTGAAGAGATTACTAATTTACAGGAACTGTTACTAAAACACCAGGAGGATTATGAGAATGCATACAATGAAAAACGTAAAGACAAAGAAATTGCTAAAAATGATAATTTACATACTTGTGTAGTAGCCTTCGATTTGCAACAGTGCTTACCAACTCCTATGTTAAATACACAATCAGCTTTTTATAAAAGACAATTATGGGTGTACAATCTCACTGTTCATGACTTTATGTCAAATAACGCATACTGTTACATGTGGCCTGAATCAAGTGGTGGCAGAGGCGCTAATCAAATTGCGTCATGTTTATACGATTTTATTACAGTACGATTACCGTTACTGCATCCTACTGCAAATAAGTTAATTATGTATTCTGATTCATGTTCTGGGCAGAATAAAAACTCAATAGTTAGTACGTCATTGCTAGTAGCTGTAAAAGATTCTACGCAACTGTCTGATATAGAACACAAGTTCCTAATTCCCGGCCACACTCATATGGAGGTTGATAGTGATCACGCACTTATCGAAAGAGTAAAAAAACGAACATCTATGAACATTCACCATCCTCGTGATTGGTGTCAGTTAGTAAGAACAGCCTCTAATAGAAGTAACAAATTTTCCGTTATTGAAATGACAGAAAAAGATTTTTATGACTTTGCCCTTTTTTCTAAAAATAACCTGTTAGTAAAAAAAGTAAATGATGCCGGAGAAAAATTTGTTTGGTCTGATGTCCGTGTGATGAAATTTACGAAAGGTCAATTTCCTGCCTTTGAATATAAAGAGAAATTCATAGGTGATTACAAATTAATGTCATACAAGAAGAAAAATAAAGACTATAGTCTTGTTAATATAGACGCCATACCGAAATGTTACAAAGGGCCAGTTCCTATTAGTACCCAAAAGAAAAAAGACTTACTGTCGCTTTTGGATTATATTGATCCAGGAGTTCATGAATTTTATCACAACTTAATAACAAACACTCATGTGCGTGACGTAGATCCTGATATTATTACATCTGAATGAAGGTACAAAAAAGCGTACTAATCTGTTGTTTGATTGAAGTTTTATTTGATTTATAAGAAAAATGGACATTCCTTTTTAAACCTTTTCAGATTCTGAAATGTTCTCTTGTTTAGTTTTCATTAAAAAATTATACTTAAATTTTAGAAAGTATTAGTACTTAATATTGTTTTGACTGATTTAAAGAATTACCTAAGAATATAAATGATAAATATTGTGATATCTAAAATAGGGGCTACTTAAAATAAGTATTGTTACATTTTAAAGTTGCATTTTATTAAGTGTTATTGATAATATTAAGTGATACATACAATATGACTCAAGTTAGTTATTAAGATTTAATGTACCTAGGCTGATTATTATTACAGGTACTTAGATTCTAAAGATTTTGTTTGTTTTTCATACACATTTGATACAGATTAATATTGATAATTATTATTAAACACACTTTATACCAAATCTTGTATTGTTTCATTAAGCCCGCAATAGTACTACCTTCATAGATCTTATTATAGTAATATCAATATACACTAAAATATTTTCAGTTGTATCAACCTAACCATACTTTGTATCAAAGTACACATCATAATTTTATGAACTCTAAAAGTGTCTAATGATACAAGTATATTTTATCTAATTTATTTATAATTAAACACTCAATACTAATTGCCACTTATCAAATTAGCAGATTCAATTTTATTTCATTTGACTTGTTCATTTGTATAAATAGTAACAGAAGAATATAAGAAAGTTGTACCATTTGTCATTAAACCTGTAAACAATGTGTTAAGTGAGTCAAGTACATTTATATCAATAACAACTAAAAAAATTAACAAATATTTGGCGTGTTTAGTGATATAATCGTATATTTTTATAAATTATAAAAAAACTATGCATATTATCCCTCAACTCCTACTATGAAAATATTCGCCATCGTGGTGTTTATTAATTGCACAAACATTTTTTTATTTTAATGCAGTCTAATAAGGGTGATAATTTTTCAAAACATTAAACTTGATTTTCTCAAAACTATGATTTTCAAATTGTATCACTTTTCACTGACACTCCAGATATAAAGGCCACCGAGCCATGAGATCGTGGAAGGCCGAACTTAAAAGTCTAAGAGCTAGTGATACCAAAATTTTAAGTTATAGTCCAATTTTTTTTTTATCTAGTCTAGGAGCCGTTAGATTATTTGAACATTATAGTTTAGGAGCTAGTCAGATCAGGGATTTCAAAATAGACTTTTATAAAATTTTGCCTAGACGTAGCCGCCGAACCAAAGATATGGCGAACGTCAGTTTTAGCGACGATCAATTCCGCGATCTATTGGAAGTCTTGGCAAGAAGGGGTAGTCCTCAAAAAACGGGCAGTTTTGCTTCCTGCACTGCTCGCTTTAATGGGTCCCGCGACATAACCACAGTAGAAGCATTTTTGTCAACAATTTGCACCTTTAAGAAGATCGAAGAGATTGACGACACTAATGCTATCGAAGGTCTTACGCTGTTACTAACTGAAGACGCAGCAACCTGGTGGCTCGGAGTTAGAGATAGTACTAAAACCTGGCAAGAGGCAGTGTCTTTACTGCGGTTGACGTTTGCTCCAAAAAGACCGGCATACAAGGTGTATGATGAGCTCATAAGCAACAAGCAGAATTCTCCTGTTGGTACTGAGCTGTTCGTTGCCAAGAAGCGCGCACTGTTGGCTGAGTTACCTCCTCCTTCTCTATCACAATCGCAAGGTTTGGACATCCTGTACGCTTCACTACACATAAGTGTAAGGGACCGCATACCCAGGGACTCCGTGAAGACCTTTGACGAGTTTTTGGTAAAGGCACGGCAGCTTGAAGAGGTTGTTGCGGAAAAAACGACGCCTTGTTTGGAAGAACCAACACCAACCAGGAAAACGAGATGCACCTACTGTCGCGCATTTGGGCACGGTGAGAACGAATGTCGGAAGAAAGCAGCAAAAGCTCAAGCTCCTCCAGAATTGTCCAACCCTACAAAACTCGCGGACACACCCTTGCCCAGTACAAGACCTACACCAGGACATAAAGTCACATGCTATGGCTGCGGAGAACCTGGAGTAGTACGCAGCAAGTGCCCAAAATGCACTAAGCCTAAAGTTGGAGCAGTAGATGTGGGTTTTTACGCGTTAAGCCCCACAGTTGCGTCTGGTGCCCGATCAAGGCCAACAGTCAACATCACCATCTGTGGTGTAGGAGGAACAGCGCACATTGACACAGGTGCGAAGCTAAGCGTTGCATCAACGGTGCTGTACAGGATCCTTGCAAAGAAGGGCGTCCAGTTCAGGGCCGAAAATGCCACGGTCACTCTTGCCGATGGTTTCCGGCGGAGGCAACAAGTACATACTGCTGTAATACCAGTGACATTATGTGGAAGAATTGTCCCCACAACATTTATCGTGTTTCCTGAATCACAC
The DNA here is from genome assembly GCA_905147285.1 of Hypena proboscidalis. Taxonomy (NCBI): domain Eukaryota; kingdom Metazoa; phylum Arthropoda; class Insecta; order Lepidoptera; family Erebidae; genus Hypena; species Hypena proboscidalis. The sequence goes on along the minus strand of LR990126.1, from coordinate 8,481,958 downwards.
GACAACCGAACCCTCTTAGGAGTGGATTTCATTCAGGATGCGAACATGGTCATCAATCTGCCACAACTTCTTTTCCACTTCCTGGATGAACCGAGCCGGAAGTACGACCTCATTAGTGAGGAAGAAGATGATACATCCGTTTCCACGGTGCAGGCAGAATCAAAGGAGGAATCCATATTTGCCAAACTAGCAAAGATGACATCACTCGACCCAGTGCTGAGCCCAATGATGATGACACCATCTCCATTGCAAGAAACCAGCACATCCGAGGACTTCACGATGGCGGATTCCTATGGACCACCGCCACTAATCGACTTTTACACTCCACCTCCGTCACCTACTGGTGTAGCACCTGCACTATCGGGTTATTCGCCAAGGTTCGTCGGTTCATTATTCCGGGACGCGCAGTCAAGCATCAGCAATGCGGAGAACACACTGTCGCCGCGTAGAAATGCCTTGTTCACACCGAACATTGATATCGCAATAGTCGGGATAGAAGGCGGCAATCTGGATGCTGAAAAGTCTGTCCAACTTAAAGAACAGACGCAAGTGACAACGCAATATGAGCGGTTTTGGTGCAGGGAGAGAGCGCAGATGAACTCATGCAACTGTCTCAGTACAGGTTTCACCCCGGCTTATCTCACATTTGGTAGGGAATTGAGGACGTATGACGATGTTAATCACGACCTTCGTCAAATTGTATTGTCTGAGAATTTTGTTCCCGAAATAACTCCTAAACTTGTTTTGTTAGCAGAAGCTTTCAAGAAAGCCAAAGAAGTACAGGAACAAAAGGAAGAAACACGGAAGACCAATGTGGATGATCGGCGGCGCCCCGCTCCTGCCTACCTCCCTGGTGACCTCGTCATGGTGGCTGCCCATGTCCAGAGTAACGCAGCTTGTTACCAGACATCGAAGCTAGCTCCACGCCGCGATGGTCCCTATGTAATCCGGCGGCAGCACGGGCCCTGCTCTTATGAAATGGATCACCCAGAAGACCGTCGCACTCCTTTGGGTATTTATCATTCTTCCGCACTGAGCCTTTATAAAGGCTCAGCCCTCCAACCACCTAATCCAAAAAGACTTTTGCGCAGACGCGGCAGACCCCAGAAGCAACCAGCCCCAGAAGAAACTACTGGTCTCCTCGCCGGGTCGTCTTCGGGACCAGAGGGAGAGACTGTAACGCCAAAACAACAACATCAATGCACCGATGCTACTCCCGCGCGCGCCGAGTCACCTAGCAAGTCCCCACCACTGCAACGTGCGACGCGTCGAGCCCGCCGCGCGCATATATAAAGGCCACCGAGCCATGAGATCGTGGAAGGCCGCGTTCGGTACAGACGAGCGCACTACTCTGCATCGACCTAGGTCGGTCTAAGTACTGCCCCGTCTTGTCGGATGCTGCCTTTACTGTCGTGTATTGTTTGTAACATTGTACTGGCTTCGCTAGCGGACCTAACGATTTACATATAGTACACGGCAGTAAAGGCAGCATCCGACAAGACGGGGCAGTACTTAGACCGACCTAGGTCGATGCAGAGTAGTGCGCTCGTCTGTACCGAACGCGGCCTTCCACGATCTCATGGCTCGGTGGCCTTTATATATGCGCGCGGCGGGCTCGACGCGTCGCACGTTGCAGTGGTGGGGACTTGCTAGGTGACTCGGCGCGCGCGGGAGTAGCATCGGTGCATTGATGTTGTTGTTTTGGCGTTACAGTTACTTACATTATTTATTTATTTATTTATTTATTTATTTATTTAGTTATTTATTTATTTATTTATTTATTTATTTATTTATTTATTTATTTATTACAACCTTACGACTATCATTACAGGCTAGATCATTAGTCAATAATTAATATATTGTAATAGGTGCTACATTATTTGTGCCGCTTTGAAATATAAAGAACAAAATATTATCGTTTTCTCTCAGAGTACCTCCTAGGACCGTAGCATTAAGGGCGAGCTTTAGACTTTGCGGATAGATCTTATCCAACACATGAAATATATTTAACCTTTCATGAATGAACACACTAGTCACTTTGATTTATAGTTTATATGCCTATTTTGCCTCCTAAAGTTTATCTTACACTTCTAAAACTGCGGCATTTTTTTATATTTAAGTATAATGGGAATAATGGGATGGTAAAATTAAATGACAATTATTCAGAGCTCTTAGTACGATTCATAGATCATCCACTTAGACGGAGGAAACTTCAAAGACATGTCGAGGAAGGTCTTTGTGGAAGAGTATTCCTTAATATGTATTAAAGTGGGAACTTAGTCCTAAACTGCAAAGGCACATTCAGCTGTGCCTAACTTTTAACAAGTGCTCTATGGTAAGATTTAACTGCGGTTTCAAATAGAAATAGAAATCATTTATTTGGTATAAACATGGTTACATAATGTGGTAATACAGTAGTAGTAGTAGGTAGTACAGTTTTATGTTTTTACCCTGTAATGTGCTGTATGCTGCAAATACATTATTATGCATATATTTAATATTATAGTATACATAATTTTATATAGTAGTGTTGCAAAATACCAGATATAATTATAATATAATTAAGTACCTTAGAAATACTTTTATTTAAATACTTTATCTTGTAAGATATTTCCATTATTTTAAAAACACTATTTACAAATTGTTTCTTAATTATTCCTATTTATTTAAAATTAAAACTTAAATTTTCTATCTATCACCTACATTTATTCAGTTTATATTAAGTAGCATTTAAGCAATACAATGATGATATTAACAAACATTACTCCTAATTATATGCTCCTAGCTAATGTATAGTAGCACTTATCTACTAGCCACTTTTTTAGTTCACGCATAAATTTAGAAGAGGCATTTCTCTTAAAGCTTTTGGTTTTTGGTTATAAATTTGTAAGACATACAGCTACAATTTCTCTTGTATAAAGTGGTTGACATTGAATTAACTTTATTATTGGCTATTTCAAACAAATAAGGGTGTTTTTTAACAAAAATACAAATTTTAAATATGTACATACAGGTTATAGTCATTTATCTAATATTTTAAATAGTGGCCTACAAAAATCTAGTGTAGCTGTACCACAAATTGCTCTTGTACACTTTTTGTGAGATAAAGGCTTAATTTATGTCGGTTGAGTTGGCCCATAACAAAAGACCATACCTCAGCACTGAACCAACATATTTGTGGTACACTAATCGGGCAGTGGTTTCAGTCGACAACCTACGTATTCTTTTTAGTGCGTAAACAAAACAATTGATATGTGTGGAAACTAGTTTAACCTGGCCTTTCTACTTCATATGCTTGTCTAGAATTAGAACTAAGAATATAGTTTCATTTACCTCCTGAATGCCTGATTTTGATAGCTTATTTTTAATTTTATTTTTGGTTAAATGTGCAGTAAGATTATTTGTATGCAGCCTTGTAATGGATCATGTAGTCGTGGGTGAGTTTGTCAAACGAAAAGATCGTAAAGTGCTTACATCCCACACACGTTATTCTATTTACACAAGTTATTTTATCTTCATATGTTTCAATCTAATCAAACATATGAAGATAAATTAAAAGCATGCGCTTTTGTATTATGGGCGAGCAGAAAGCGTTAATTGTAATAGATAATTGTAAAAAGTTCCATTCACAATACAATAAACTATCCTTAACGCTAACAAAAAACTGCCGGTACTGAGAATAAATTAAATACTATACGTCTCTATTTTTCTTAAATCAAATCCTAACAATGCATGTCTGTCGGTATAAGTTCGTTGGCACTGTAGGTAACCGATTTGAATTTGCGTTGTTTGCAGTTCGTTGATGTCGACACGCTGACTCTCAATTTGTGAACAAGCGAGGTATACGCAACCCTTACCTTTTTTCGAAAATAGGATATAATACTTTGTCCATTCATTTATTTTCTTTTTGACAACTGACGCTTATGGATTGTCTTTTTTTTTCGGAATGCCGTCTTTTAATGAACACACACCGTAGAACAAAAATTCTAAATTCTCAGAAACAGTTCCAATTTTGATGATTTTTGTTTCATTTATTAGGATTTTATACCCAAAAACTATATAATCAAAAACATTTTGTCATTCATTTTTATATGATATAATGGAGAAAAAGAGTTTTGTGCTTAGAATAATGAGTACTTTCTTGACAAATGTAGTTCAGGGTCGTTCAGATGGATTTCGGCAATATTATTGTAAATATGCATGGAATTGGATGACGTTTTCATAGTTGTGTACCTGAAGGTCTAACTTAAAAATTAGTATAATGTTTTTCTTAGTATTTTATCCCAAAGAAGGTAAATTAAAAATTTTAAGTTTACATTGGAGGTTTGTCATTTTAGAAACAAAATGCTTGAAATTCTGCTCATATCTACCTTACATGACATTAATGAACTGTAAGATAGAATTCAATATTGCATAAAATTCTACACATGGTTTCCCTACACGATTTAAATAATCAATAAGATAGGTTTTTGTAAATACAACTCCCTAAGAAAGGAAATTTGGGGTTGAAAGTGTAAGTGGGAAGTCCCAGTTTTGTAGGAAATGGCATGGCAATATCGAATTGCATGCGGACGAAGTCGCGTGCAACAGCTATTACAAATGAAACAAATCAAATAATCTTCTTCTTCTTCTTCTTCAATTCATTCATTCAATATTATTTATTACAATGATTCATTGGACTCTTCTTAAAAATACCGTTAATTTAATTATAATTATTAAACTAGAAATATTTCAGTGATTTCAATCAATATAAAGTTTTTAAATAATCGATTATTATTTCAAATCGGTCAACAACCAGTAACGTGTGAAGGCGTCACTAATTTTGAAATGTTGTAAAGAAAATAAACGATTGGACAAGATATAGGTATCTATATTTTTATTTATTACCTACGACCGGATAGCGTAATTGATAGTGCAACGGTCTGCTACGCAGAGGTCACGGGTTCGATTCTCGTTTAAGACAGGGTGATTCTGTGTACAATAAGTATCTACGTATTTACAATAGCATAAATACATGTATTAGTACCAGTTATTTTAGTACCCACAATACAAGCTCAGCTTAGTTTAGGACTAAGTAGATAACGTTGTGTGATATTTATTTATTGCGTTTGGAACCCTGAATTTGCGTCATCCTCGATTGTCAAAGGATTTTTTTTAACACAATTACACTTTTCTAGAAGAAAGAACGCAAAATAAAGATTACTGTGAAGTTAATAAAACCATTTCATGTTTATACAAACAGCTAAAAGCATTAAGGTCATTATTAACAATACATGTAGCCCTACGGAACGGCCTGACCTACTAAACAACACCCTTAATAATTAAGAAGGATCTGTCTTAACAAAAAGTACTCCTACTCTGCCTCCTCTACATAAAAATATAAAGGAAAAGTAAATCAGACCAAAGTAGCCAATCCATTAAAAAAAGGAAGTAAATTAAAATCTAAATGTAAACCAATTGCCTCTTAAGTAATTAATATTCAATAAGAATTAACGTTGGAGTAGAAATTACTTCAGGAACGATAAAATAAAACCTTTAATTAACGTATAAATTAGATGTTATGGCGACGGAATAGGGTGATTAGCAATATACATTGTAATTGCTGTTAAGGCCTGCAGGTAACGACTTAAGATACAGCTAAACAAGAATTTTATACATATATAGGTATTATGTATACTTTCTTATATATATCCTATATCCTCCTACATTTCTTTGATACTAACCAACAATCATTCCTCAAGTCTTTGGCCAATTACAATAGAGTTGGCTTCGAATTTTTTTTTTTACATCGAGCCGAACTCTACCATCCAGTACGCGGCTAAACAAAACTCTTTGTTAGTCTTTGTCGGATTTGCTAGCCTCTAGCTGACTAGAACTGAACTGTGGTTACTGATCACCCATCTGCGACCGATTGTGGTGAACATTGCTTAATCCCACGTTTGATCGATCTGCGGCTTTAACTTAGCAAGCTCCAATCAGAGCTTTACACACTAACCATTTGTTTGTGATTGTCAATTGTTTAATATAACAAAGAGAACGCAGAATGGCTGATTGCAAACAATATCGCGAATAGTGCAATCAAACCGTGACAATCAAAGCTGTATAACGTGAATGTACCGAACGAGTGCGATATCCAGATAATGCTTTATACAATTTTTATGCAAACACGTCGTTTCATTGTACATATTGTATTTTCATACGTTGTTGTAAGCGGTTTTTAGGGTTCGGTATCTGTAAAAGGCACCTTTATAGTTTATTCCACATGGAGGCGTTTCTTATTATAAATTCTAACAAAGCAACAGCAAATTCGCCAAAAATCTCGGCAAATAGCCCCAATTGAATTGGTATGATGCGATTGCACGGCTATCATAATAATATATCACACTACCTGATGTGATGTAAGCTGATGATACTAATATGTATACAGGCTGTCCCATAATTAATGGATAATCCTTTAACTGCTGGTTGGTGGCAACACGTGTAATTGGAAAATGCAAAATTTGTTGAAGAAATATATATTAAGGATTTTTAAATATTGAATATTTTGGATTAGTTGAAAATAAATAATAGTTTAAAAAACTAAAAAAACACGCTTTTAAAGTACTTCTAACTAAAAAGTGAAAAATAATTCCTAATATAAGCTGAAAAAAGCGTGGGGCGCTGTGCCATATTTTTCGTCTATCGAGCAACCCACGCTTTTCTTTTTTAGTTTTTTTAAACTATTACTTATTTTCTACTTTTTAGATTGGTTTATTTATAAGAGCGTTTTTTTAAAAAATAAATTAATTATTTTTTTTTTATCGAATTATTGCATTGTCATCGATCTTTGACAATTGACAACATTTCATTTTTTTAACATATATAAATTATTATTTTAATTGAAACTAGATGTAAAATAAACGGACCCGTATTTTTTCTTTTTGCGAAATTTTATTATTTTCATTAATTATTTCCTTTTTGAAAGTTAGTGCATTCTAAATAGACGTAAGCGCCAAATGATGTCACATATACGGTGGAATAATGATATGCCTTTGCTTATTATTTTTTTTGTTGATGTGTCATATGTCACTAAAATACTTGTTTACAACTTTGTTTGTTTACCTTTATTTTCTTGCATAAAAATCGTATTATTCTCTCTATTCTGCTCTTCATTCATCAACCGTGAAGGTATCAGATGGATTTCAAGCTGCTGATAGCAAGAATTTGCCAAAAGTTAACTACGTTATGGTTTTGGAATATATGGTAGAAAAACGACTGCTACAATGCCGCCGAAACGCGTAGTGCCAAAGCATTATTAGCTTCCAGGGATGTTTACGTAGACACAGCTGTAGGATATGTGTGGAAGTAAAGCGTGATACCAACTCGTGCACCATTAAATGTAGGGTGACACCTGAACTTAAAATAAGAGCCAAGTTGTACATGGTAACTGCTGAAATTGACGAGTCTAAGGAAAATATCATTTCTGTTCAGTGTCATGATTATACTGCGTCTTCAGGAGGGTGCAAACACGCTATCTGCTTTGCCATGTGGCTGATAAAACTGTCAGATGAACCTTCTGTCACATCTACTGCGTGTTATTGGGGTAAACCAAGACAAGCTAGTGCTGGTGATCAGAAGTTTATTTTAGCAAAAATATAGGCAAAAGGAAAATTACCCCTGACAATGTAAATGTTAATATAAGTTTATCCATGTTTACTGAAGAGTGCAACAGGCAGAAGATGAGGACAGGAAATGAAGTACTGTGGTAACCGTCAACCTACTTTGAACTTAATGCTGCAGTTTGTACACATCCAACAAGACAATACTTACATAATTTTATATGATTCTGCCAGGAAAAGCTCAGTGAAGAAGTATTTAACAGTGTTGCTAAAGCTACAACAAATCAAGTGGATTCCAAACTAAGGCATTCAATGCGTCAAGGTTGAGTGACAGGGTCTAGAATTCATGAAGCTGTCCCTTGCGAAACAGAACAAGGTGTATTAGTGCAAAGCATTTTAGGTGGTTACAAGGTGCCTTAAACAAAAGCCATAAGACGGATTAAAACTTTAAAAAAACATCATTAATATTTTAGAAAAAGATTTTGGAGTTATTGAAAGCACAGGTCTTATTCTTATACCCCCTATTATTGGTGTTTCACCAGATGGGCTTTGTGCAGACTTTGTTATAGAAATATAGTACCCTATTAGCAAAAACACTATCAAAAATTACATCAAGGATGGCAAACTTAAAGAAAAATGTAAAGCTCAAATAATGGTACAAATGCATGCTGCAAACAAACCTATGGTCTTATTTTGTATTGCTGATCCAGATTATGAGAAGAACAAGCTAATCCACAAATACTAGGTTGAGTATGATCAAGATTAAACAGCAAAGATTGTGCAAGAAGCTGAACATTTTTGGAAGCGATTTATATTTGAAAATATTTTAGAAAGTGCTAAATAAATTTTGATTATTTATTTATGTTTATTTTTGTGTTCTTCAATGTATACAATTGTATTTTAGTTATACAGTGTATGTGTAGCTATGTAACTGCTTCGCTCACACATGTCATAACTTTTTCTCTCATGTTAAAAACAAATAAATACTTTTATTAATACTTGTTTTTGGGTGATATGGGGTTGATGTTATGTTATATTACATGTATGTTAGTTTTTATAAACAAAATATGAAACAGCAATCATAAATAAAAAGATACTTGTACAATATTTTAAATAATTTATTTTCACATGACCCAGGTCTTGTCCACATCTAAACATTACTGATGAGAACATAAAAGTAAATTAATTTTTTTAATAACATTATAACATTAAACTAAATGATCCCCAAGGTTTTACTTTTCCAGTCCCGTTTCTGAAATGTTCCCAGTTTTTGCTACTTATTTCATCACTGCTGCGTTCCTTTGAGTTGTAGTGTAATGTTATGTAGTCTATTGCTTCTTTACACACATATAGAACTCGTTTCGAACAAACTACATCCAATGCATTACACTAATCTTTCGTGTTTGAGTTGGCGTCTTTAGATTTGTTTTTACATGTTCGTACAAAACAATATTTTAAATCCATCGTAGGTGTATATTCGTCACTTGGATTCAGTTCGATTTAGGAAGAATAATAGTTGCAATCAATAAATATTGCTTATATTTTCATGATTGCGAAATATGTGTTCATCGTTAGTTGACAGGCAACTGACAATACTGACATTACAACTGTCATTTTCGATTACTCTTCATTCTGTCGTAGCATGGGCAAAGGTAATACTTTATTAAGCCGTATATGTGACGTCACGACGCATTTTTTCGTTTTTATTTTTTTTCTCCAAAACTACTGATCCAAAAAAATTAAAAAAAATGTTTTTGTACTCCGGATAGAATAATAAAGAAACGGTATTTTTGTTTTAGACACTTTCAAATTTTGAAATGTTGTCAATTGTGCAAACTCTGTCCGTTTAAAGTGGGTCAAAATCGAGTCCAAAGGAGTCGGTTACATACATACATACATACATACATACATACATACAGGTGAAGCTAATATAAGCGTGTCAAAAAAGCCACCATCGTCCACTCTTTTTGATGCCATGTTTATCCCCTTTGGCCGTCAAGGAAACCGAAGTTTCGTAACCGGTTTCCATGAAGGCTTTTTTATACGTCTACGTAACTAGTATACATGAAGGCATTTTTTATACTGCTATGTAACTGGTTTCGAAGAACAATTATCCAATGTCCCTTAAGCCGCCTACGAAACTGACAACGAAAGATGAAACGAAGAAAAAAAATAGTAGATGCTAATAATAGTACCTACTTTCTTTTTATCATTTTATATTTAATACAACTGGGATATATGCATATTGAATGGAATTGGTCGGTCGGTCCCATATCTTTTTCAAGTGTTTCTTAGTATAATTTGCTAAGCATAGCTAAATGCTTTAAAGATAATCAATTAGAAGTTAATTATTAGAGAGATACAAATAACAAGGTCAACATGACTTTAGAAAATAGACGTAGATACTTAGAATCGATGTTCCTATACGACATATGTCATAATAGGATATACGATTGTACTTTATTAGTTACTCAAATCAGTATCTTACCCTAAATAAATGAAATAAATAATGCACTGTTTGAATGTATCAAATATAGTGGTTAGTGATTCTGTATGTGTTGTTGATATTTAATGAAAGCACCTTCCTTTTTAATGTAAAGTAAAAAAAAAAAGTAATATTATATAATAAAATTGAAAATTAGCCATGCCTGTACATACATTGAAGATATGTAAGAAAATTAAAATTTCACGCAGACCAAGGGTAAAAGCTAATTCATAATATCCGTACATATTTTATAAGCGTTTTAAAAAGGTATAAATTAAAAGATTTGCATCACTTTTTAAAAAAGTTTTATAAATACCAATGTTTGTTTCTTACATTTGACATTTTAACCCCAAAAACAAGAAATACCAACCCGCACTTGATCAGTGCTTTAGTTGTTGTATATGCGTCAGTTATTAAATTGAGACTAGGCCCGTGCCCAGCTGGTGCCCAGCTGTGGGATGTGTATGAATTAATGCAGAGACTACAACTATTATTTATTATAAGACTAGGTATGCGCCCATCACCTCCAGGTCTCCGGTTGTGTTAGTGTCATCAAATTGTAGCACGTCGTTTGAATTGTGCTCGGCGAATGGCGATAGGCAGGCCCCATGTCACATGGGACCTAAAAATTACAGGTGAAATGTGCGTGTTCCCTTCTGGGAAATACATAATAGGCGTGATGTAATGTTTGGTATGTATTAATAAAATGTATGTTATATTAATACAACCGAGACTGAGGGCTTCACGTGCTCTTCGAGGATAAAGAACTTATTAGATATGTGAAGATGGCCAACGACTGACCGCAGTAAGTTTGTTTAACATGACGATTGATTGATCGTTCAGAGTTAGTCACGTGTTTACAGACAAAAGGGTGTTTAATACATCATAATATTTGCTTTCTTAATCACTGACCTATATTACCCAGAAGAGTACTGCAGAGGTGTGTAACACCCACACTAAACCTGTTTTGTTTAGGTCCCATGGGATAGGGGGTGAGTTTTTCTCCATCTATTGGGCACAAATTTAACTTCGTGCTGCTATTAAGATTTTTCTGACAGAAAATGCCAAATAATACTTTCTTGACGCGGCAATTACGACGATACGCTAAACATTAGACCAACGAGGCAGTTTACTTACTAAATATTTGGTTAAAAAATACCACAATATTTGATACATTCGAAACGCTTTTAGTAGTTTATTACCAACAAAGTTCTTAATAACTGAAATAATTAAACGGTTTCATTAAAGCCTCTTACTTATTATTGCTATTTATGCTTATAACAACCAAATTAATGTGCAGTACATTAGTTGAAATTCAGTAGTGTTATTTTGTCAATTTATATAAAAATAATATTAGCAGCCCTGTATATAATACATGTCCTGCTGGGCTCGGAGCTTTTCTCAGGCGTGCAGGTTTCCTCACGATGTTTGCCTTCACCTAAGGTCAAGCGACAATTTATATGATAAATATGTACACACATATCTTCGAAAAGACACAGAGGTGTATGCCGTGAGTTCAAACCCGAGTCCTTTGACTTCGCAGTGTTATGGTTTCCCGATCGGCTATCGCTGCTATTTTATATAATTCAATGCAGTTTGTGTGAATTGGAATACTGCGTAAATATAAAATTCTGGCTGACCGAACATTAAAGCCACGAAAGTCTTAAGTCAGACTATAGCACCTATTATTGTACAATCATTATGAAAACGTGCATATTCAACACGTTTTATTCACTAAGCTGTCTAATGTCACAAAGCTTTCCACAGTGACAAATCAGTCTGAATACTGTCGTGTCTCTAATCTGCGCTCAGTAATACTTTTCTTTTAACAAGTATTGTTAGTGCAATGAAACACTAACAATCAACCGTTTGTCTTTTCCTAGAACGTGTAATACGTGTAATACAAGTGTAACTCCGTAGCACTAGTAGCACACGTAGTAGGTACTTAGCGATTTTATATAACATAATGTTCATTTCTGATCCGTCGTAAAGCGACGGTCTACAAAAATTTACGTCAATTGACGACGTTTGTCACTAGCGCATCAATTACTGATTCAAATACTGCAAATTATTTATATCCAGCGCGGTAACGAAACCATATCGCGTTTCAGAATACCTAACAACGCCATCTAGAGAGCGTTGAGGTAACCAATTGTTCAAACAAATCTAAGCTTTTGCAGAATAGGTGGTACTTTGGTGGCCCCGAGGTTTGCTATTTTTTATAATTTTTGTAAGCACCATTACCAAATAACCTGTATATTAGGGCAATAGTTACATACTCAATACGAGGTTTTGAATAATAATATGCCATTCAACTTCCACAGATATTATAATATTATGTAACAAACACATAAACATTGTGATTGAAGTCCTAGGTAAGATTGAATAAATGAATAAGCGTAATTGTTTTTGGTTCAGAAGACATATATATTATACAAATAAATAAAACAGAGCTCTTCACTTATATGTAGTCCCACGAATTTATCACTTGTACCAATCACGATTCCTTTTTCATAACTTTGAGACCATTTTACCCTTAACAATTTTTAATTTGTATTATATATTATATTTTATTTTATATTTGTACGGTGGTGCTGTTAAGGACTTCCAGATAGTTACGGATGTACTAACCGAGTTTAAAAAAATCGATTGTCCTCCAAGACACCCGGCTTATTTCGAGAAATATATTTTTTGTCTGAATAAATATAGGTATACGTTGACTACGTTGTATATTACTATACTATACTAGACGTTGAATATTACTTATGTTCCGCCTTATCTATACAGAGAAAGGACTTCAGGTGCTTATATTCAAAGAATTATCCCCGAACTACTAACCATAGAGGAGTTGTACCTTCCAGCATCAGGTCAGAAATATGAAATGCTAACTGCTAGATGCGAGTATAAGTAGCTTTAGATAAAATACAAAAGACAGTATAGAGGCCTTTCAAATTTCAGTACTGTCCTCCTGTTCTCTAGGATCCCATCATCAAATCGTGACCTGAAGTATACTGTTTCAGAGAAGATTTTTTTAAATCGGTTCAGGCGTCTTCGAGTAATCAGCAAACAATTGCAAAAGCAAACAAACTATAAAATAACAATTTAATTGGGAATCTCCTTTTTTATAGTCGGTTAAAAATAAGATTACTCCGCAGTTTTTAAGACTAAACATTTATTTATATGTTTGGTTTTCACTAATGAACAATATGCTAAGCGCTTTTGAACCCGAGACCTTGTACATACATAATAATAATTATGCGGATATAATATTTATTCATAACGCATAGCAGTTGGGCTATATACCTAAATGTACCTAAATAATTTCGTTGGACTGAAAAATTGGTAAAAAATATTTTACATTGTGGTTTATTAATTAGTTACCTAGTAAATATAATTATAACAATATCTATGAATACTACAATAGTAATATCACTATAATATAAAGCATGTCCTTTTTAACCGACTTCAAAAAAAGGAGGAGGTTCTCAATTCGATTCGTATATATGTTGCTTTTTTATGTTTGTTCACGGATAGCTTCGTCGTTTATGAACTGATTTTGATGATTCTTTTTTTGTTGGACAGGAGATAATTCCAAAGGGGTCCCATTGTCAGCATGTCGTGATCTGATGATGAGATCTCAGAGAAATCGAGGGCAACCCTCGTATTTTTAACCGAATTAAAAAAAAAGGAGGAGGTTCTCAATTCGGTTGTATTTTTTTTTTTTAATGTTTGTTCGCCGATTACTCAAAGACGCCCGGACCAATTTGAGAAATTCTTTTTTGTTTGTAAGGATATACTTGTCATGTGGTCCCATTTTTTCAAATCACGTTCTGATGATGGGATCCTAGAGAAATCGAGGGAAACCCTCAAATTTAAAAGGCTTATATATTGTTTTTTGTATATTATCTAAAGCTACTCGGATATTTGCATCTAGTAGTCAGCATTTTATGTTGCTGAGCTGATGCTGGAAGGTACAACTCCTCAACGGTTAGGAGTACGGGGATAATTCTTTAATATAGGCTCCTTGAGGCCGTTTACTGTATTCTTTCAAGTAATACACAGATGAGGCGAGACTTTGAATATTACTTATGTATTTACTTACTCTTTTGTATTGTATCATGTATGATTTATAGTATTCATAATATGAGGTCATGATTTGATGATGGGATCCTAGAGAAATCATGGGTAACCCTCAAATTTCAAAGGCATCTATATTGTTTTTCGTATATAACCTAAAACTACTTAGATATTTGCATCTAGCAGTCAGCATTTTAAGTTGCTGAGCTGATGCTGGAAGTTACAATTCCTTAACGCTTAGGAGTACGGGGATAATTCTTTTAATATAGGCACCTTAAATAAGTTTTCCGTCTCAAGTAACCGTCGTCTCCTCATTCGAGAAACATTCTTGCTCGATCTACCATCACTTAAAATCGTAAAATAAAATATTTTTTAACAAAAAAAACCGACTTCAAAAAGTAGGTAAACTAAAAAGCAAAAAATAAATTTACTTCGCTCAAAATAATACGTTTTTTCCTTTAGTTAAATAGAAATTATTAAATAATTATTTTATTATTCTGAAGTCGGTGCCAAGTAAACAATAACTCTGTATAGATAATATCAATCTTTCTAACAACTATTTTCTGACTGAATATTAGTTATATTTCTGTGGTAAGTACCAATACTAGGCGACCGCGTACTAGCACAACTACGCCTCCCTTTATTGTGTGTACTGTAATTTGATATTGTAGAAAGGTTATTATAGCTTTTACTTGGCACCGACTTCAGAATTATAAAATAATAATTTAATAATTTCTATTTAACTAAATGAAAAACGTATTATTTTGTGCGAAGTAAATTTATTTTTTGCTTTTTAGTTTACCTACTTTTTGAAGTCGGTTTTTTTGTACTTTCACATGTACAGTCGAAAACATACCGGTAACAGCAGATTTAGATTTATTTTTTATTTTTTGTCATTTAGGTTTGTACTGAGTAAATTATTTACATTTCTGTATATATAGTGAACCACATAGGTGAAAAGAAGAGACTTAGCCCATTAGAGAGCTTATACTTCACGGAAGCGAAGTATCAATAAGGTTAAATGTAAAATAAACCCGTAGAAAGTAACTACCTATATTATGAGTTAAATAAACAATTACAATGTTTCAAAGGAACGCAACATATTAGTGCAATATTATTGTTTGTCTGAAATATAATAGTACCTTATCTAAAACTTAACGCGATAATATTTCGATACCTGGGTTAATTGCACAAGCAAAAAAATACACGGCAGACCTGAGAATGGTAGTGCAATGTGCTATTTTTTTATTTTATATATTTTTTCTCAAAATATAAGTACTTCTCTACCTTGACAAAAAAAAACATTGATTTCTACCCTATACTATACCAAAAAAAAATTACAAAGTGTCATTTTATCATCACGGTGACTTGTCCTGAACCCAAAATACCTTCCCCTGCAAATATTTTCGTACTATGGATTTAAATCGGTTGTTTTATCATTAAATTATAATATATTCGATCAAATAAAACCATTTTTGTTTGTTTATCTTCTTTCTCATGGATTTGACAGGCACTCAACTTTTGTCTGGAAAAAAGTTATCATTTCAGAGGACAGCAAGTTTTAGTAGAATAGCCACGTCAACATTGCGTTGTTATGCCCTTCTCACCTTTCCTCACTTCGGATCAGGCCGACTCAAGCTCTAGGGGCAAACGCACCAGTCCCAACGTCTTGCGGTTTCCCGCCAAAAAAGTAAGTTTATCATTACAGTAATATGGGGACAAAAATAGGATCATTTCGGTGGCTGTTATAACTCGTGCTAGATTCGTTTAATTTGTCTAAAATTTCAATGGCACTTAAAATATATAGATAGTATTGAATTTAAAAAAGCCCACCGAAATGACACCGAAATATGTTATTCTTTTTTAAAAAACTTTTTTCTTCTTGTTTATCAATCTTGGAATTGTTCAAGTTTGTTTTAAGAATTCTACTTCTGAATAGATCTATGTACCATCTACTATTTTACTAAGTTTTCATTAAAAAAGTACTAAGCTTGATAAACTTTTTTTACATAAAGTTAGAACCCTTACGGTGTAAAAACAATGTTGACCTGTGTGCCTTTCACGAAAAAATATATACAACTGTTCTATGTAATACTTTAAAATAAATTTGCTTGTTTGAACCAACACCCATTATATTTAACGGAAAGTTTGAAAATAATAATTATTGGCGGTACAATCCAATCGATTTATGGATGGATGTAATTAATTAAAAATATTTATTTTCAAAATATTCTCCATCTTATGCCAAGGCGCTCACACGCAATAATATTTGTCATCCAAGTGACACAGTTTTATTAGCACAGGCAATCCACAAGCTGGCTAACTCTAAGACCATCTCCAAGTGAATTGGTACTGTATGGTAATTGATGCTTTATAATTGCGTTTCGGTAGGCCTAAGCTAATTTCCTAAACAAAATTGTATTACAAGAGATTGCTGCAATTAGATTATTTCCTAAAATAACTATAGAAAACTGTGACTTAAATAAGTTAACTTGTAGAATACGCAATTATGTTCTTATTCTTTTTTGCTTAAAAAAAAATTAAATTGCTATTTAGAATCTCCTGAACTATTCCAAGTAATTTCGAGTCTGCTAACATACACTCATGGACAAATTTAGGGGAACGCAAACAAAAAGTCATATAACACAAAAATAAAAGGTTTATTTATGTTTAATACGGTTTCATTTGAATATCTTTAATTAAATTAACTTTTTTAAGTACAGAAATGTTCAATTTACTGATAAAAATAAACAAAATACTGAAGTTATCTGTTATTGACGAAATTTGGAGGAAACGGTGAACTTTCATCTTATCATGAAATTTATCAAATGGCTGGTTTCTTCTCTAATGTAAGGTAACACCAACACTCCTAGGCACATTCAATATTTCGTGTTACCTCCTCTCGCTGTTAAAACTGCCTCTATTCGTCTGGGCATACTTTTTATTAATTCGTCAATGTGTCTTTGTGGCATTTGATCCCATTCTTCTACCAAGGCGGTTTTGAGTTCCCTTAAGTTGGTTATTGCAGGAATTCTTTTTTTTATTTGTCTTCCCAGCGTATCCCAGACATGTTCAATCGGGTTTAAGTCTGGTGAGCGGGCTGGCCATTCCAAAACCCTGATTTCGAACCCTTAGGTATCTCGAAACTATGGCGGCAGTGTGTGGCCGAGCATTATCATGCATTAATAGAAAATTATCTCCTACGTATGGGACAAAAGGTATCACAATTTGTTCTAAAATGTCAGTTACGTATCGTGCTGCTGTTAGAGATCCATTTTCTACGATGTGGAGCTCCGTACGTCCACCTAAGGAAATGCCGCCCCATACCATCACTGACCCTCCACCGTAAGGTTCTCTTCCGACAATGTTACACTGTGCATATCTTTCTCCTGGTCATCTCCACACTTTGACCCTTCCATCGTCTGGCTTAAGGCAAAATCTGGACTCGTCAGTGAACAATACTCTTCCCCAGTCATCGTCATTCCAATCACGGTGAACGCGAGCAAAGTTATTCCGAGCTACACGATGGCCTGTGGTAAGAAGAGGCCCTCTGGCAGGTACAAACGCCCCTATTCCAACTGCTTTTAGTCTTCTTCTTACCGTTTTAGTGCTAACTGCCGCATTTCGGACTTCTTGGAGCCTTGCTCTTACCTCAGAAGACGTCGAGGTACGGTTTCTTAGCACACTGCTTACGATAAATCTATCGTCTCTAGCTGTGGTCTTCTTTTTTCTCCCTTGTCCTCTGCGTCTCGTGTATTCGCCTGCCTGCCGGTATCGTTTTACATTGCGAAAAATAACAGATTTGGAAACTCGCAACATTTGAGCCACTTGATTGTAAGTGTAACCTTGTTCGATTAAAGTTACAGCTTTGGACACTTGAGCTACGCTGAGATCCGGCATTATCAATTCAATCTTTTGAAAAAGTCTCAAGTAACATGAATATTTTTTGTGAAAAAAAAAAACCTATTACAAAAATTTTCAAACACGACAATTAGCTCTAATTGTTCTCTTACAGCGCACATTGATTAAAATTAACACGTAGAGTAAAAAAACAAATGAAACTCTGAAACAAAAGACTATAAAATCTTTTTCTTTAAATAACACAAATGCTGTTATAGGTGGCCAGTGCGTAAGGAGAATAAAATAAAAATAATCGAACTTTTTTTTGCGTTCCTCTAAATTTGTCCATGAGTGTATTTATTACGGAGCTGATCAGAGAATACTTATCACCACGCGAGAAGACTAAACTTGAATTGCAAGCACATTTTTTAGCTAAAAAAGTCAATTGCAACTTTAGTTTGGTTTAATATCAGATTCCTTAATTCAATCTAAGTAGTGTAAAAGGTTTCATTCAGTGTCATAAAAACTCCAGAACTCACCCGTAACATCTTCTAGTACATCCAGAATTACACAACCTAAAAATTCTCTAAAGCTTGAAACAAGTATACCTACAATGTCCAAATTTTCCAATCTGTAATCAAGATCATGACTTGTCTAAATGTAACAAATTTGTGTCATCGTCAGTAACGGACAGGTGGCAGTTTATGTAAGAAAACAAACATAGTCATTATTTATTATTTATTTATTTTAGTTCAAACATCACAAACTTTTGCATAACACAGAAATGTTGTCGGCTAATATGATCAACGTAAATCAATCTTATAGCGATTTAATAGCAGCCCTGTATCTAATACATGTCCCACTGCTGAGTTTGGGCCTCGTCTCATGATGAGAAGGGTTAGGTCATAGTCCACCATGCTGGCCAAGTGCGGATTGGTAGACTTCACACGACCTCAAGTACTTTTGATGCACTCTCAGGCATGCAGGTTTCCTCACGATGTATGCCTTCACCGTTAGCGAGCGATAATTTATTTGATAAATACACACATATCTTCAAAAAGACGAATCTTAACGGTTTATTGACAAAGGTGTGTGCCGTGGGTTCGAATACGAGACCTTTGACTTAGCAGTCCTACGGTCTCCCACTCGGCTATCGCTGCTATCTTATACTATGATAGCGATTAAAGACCTGTAATTCCCAATGACATTCAATTTGACCCTTGCAGCAACTACGAATTGATTGTCCACACGACTTCTTTATACGAAACGCATAATCACGTAACATTTTAGACCTACTTACTTAAAATTAAAGCAGTCACGGAGTCAGGACCTCTGGGTGACTTTGATACCTACGCTTAATTACGGCGGTTCTACGGCTACATTCGTCGTCCCGAGTTCTCTGTTAAAGTTGATTGCATTAGTAGATAAGGCGAAAAAGTTAAAGTGCAGTATGTTGATTTTAATATTAAGGGTTGTCAGGTTGGTTGATATTTTCAAAAACCAAAGTGATCGATCTTTTGATAACTTAGTGTTGTTAACACAGTGCATCAAGTTCGACAACGTTAATCATATGTGTTATAAAAAACGAAACCAAAAATAATTATTAGAATATACAATTGGCACCTTTCTTTGTCAAAATCCACTTGCAAAAGTAGTAGGTCTCAACCGTTGCCATCGAGACCAGTCTCGATTGGATTTTATTCGGGGTCAGTTCTAGAAAGACTAAAGCAATCCATTTGGTCAATCACATTTTTTCTGTCGGAGAAAATTATTCTGGGTTGTTTGATTTCAATCTAGCTGTACAAAATTCATATTCCTGATAGCTATAGTCTTGTTATGTATAGGTTCAAAAATTTATAAGGAAAGATGAACAAGGAATGCAGTACAATATGCAGGCCATGTTTGATAAGAGTTATGCCGAAGGTCCCGTTAGTTGCCATTGCTCCAACTTTAAGGTGTGGTACACCTACAACATTTTAGTGTAACCTACCCTAACAAACCCGGAAAATTTAGAACTATATACGACGCAGCCGCAGGCCCCGACTTTCTAAATTACATTTTGGATATCTTTTTTCGGTTTCGTGAAGACAAAGTTGGACTCTCTGCAGATCCGAGTAAAAATACGCAGGGTGGATAGGAACGCTCAACGTTTTATTTGGCGTAATCCACCTCATGAACCAATCAAAATTTTTAGAATGTCATCAATTATATTTGGAGCCGGAGACAGTTGTGAACGAACTTCGCCATATCTTTTAAGAAAGAAAAGAAGAAAAAATAAATAAAATACTATATTAAGAAAATAAAATACACAATAACCAATAACACCAGAATATAACAAAAGCATAAAGGACACTGAAAAGGAACTTATGTTTATCTAAAACAACTATAAAAATATACATAACAAAAGAAAAAGGCCCGATTGGAAAAGGGAACAGACACAATAATATTAAGTTATTATCCTCTGAAGATAAATGTTTTGTTTTATTTAATAATATCCATTAATAAGTAAAACAATTATAGAGATTTTACCGTGATGTTATGGGACACCCTGTAGGTACATTATTATTTTTTTTGTTGTACATTCTAACATGTAATTTAAACAAAGAAATATCCATAGCATATTTTTTATAATTCCAACGAGTAAAACATTACGAGATATTGGAATATGATAGTGTACATATACAATTAATTACAATAAGACGAAGCATTTTAAAGTTGGAGCAAAAGCAGCTTTGCTACAGTATAATACTATTTATAAAACAAAGCTGATACTTTTGTAAGTCCATCTCAACAATAAAAGTACGCCTTTGTTTAGTTTCTGCAGAGTGCAGTGATGTATATATTTATAGCTATTTTATATACTAACTTTGTCCGCGCGGAATGTTATAAAAAGTAGATAATATAAGTATCCAATCCAGGCTAATATTTGCTGATGGACCGATTTAGCATTAAACTACATTATGTTCCATCATTATGTTCATCTATAAAAGCTTATTTTTACTATACCATAACTGATAAAGAAGTTTGTTCAGAATTAGTAACAGACTACTTGATAACCAGAAAATACATACAGAAATACCAGATAATACCGGTGCATATTAGGCTTAATCAAAATCTGAAACCTTAATTGAATGACATGCTGGGTTCTGGCTGGAATTGCTCTAAAATGTTCACAGAGCCGCTGACTTGGCTTGGAGAGAGCAGGCGTTGATAAAGATATTAGACACCCAATGTACCGGATCTCTATGACTCGAGAGCCGTAACAGTTGCCTGCATTGCATCTACATCCATCTTAACCTATTTCATTACATCTAAACCTATTTCATGGTCTACTTCTTAAGCCACATGCGACATGTGGCAATCATAATGACACCGGACCAGATCTTGCATGAACTAATTCGTCCCAAATTTATGTTCTTACTACTACTACTACTACTACAACCGGCATAATTTACCAAATTGAACATAAAAAGCCTAAAAGATTTCGGACCAATATTAAGGATACGGATGCCAACTATGAAAGTGGTGCTAAATAAAACGATGGACTATCTTATTTTTCCATAAAATTTGATATCGAATGATAAGTTAAGGTTACCAGTAATTATACACACACACACTCTATATTCTACGGAAGCGGAGCGCTATAATTTAAATAGGAGGCTGCAGCAGCTTAGTTAACTTAACGAATTCCACGCGGACGAAGTCGCGTGCAACAACGTTTATAGTAAATAAACGCCTAATAAGGATCTAAAGCAAAAATACCAACGCAACCTGTTGAAAACTCTTTTGATATTACTACTTTGTTTTTTGAATTTTTTTTTTAGAATACTTGTTGAATCTGTATTACGAGCCTGGGAGCGGTCCCAAGTTTGTACGGATAACAATGACGATCGTCTCAGCAGACTCATGCAGTTCTTGAAACGTGAAGTGGAGTCAGAGGAGCGGATCTAGCTCGCTCGTAACGGAATAGCGACGGGTGATAATAGCTCGATTAGCGTTCCCACTCGGCCTACTGCTTCATGTCTGGTGTCTACGGAGGACTCAAGTAAGAAAAAATCTTGTATTTGGTGTGAAATGGCATCGCACAATAGCTTAGAGTGCTACAAAGCCAATAAAATGTCATACGAGGCTAGGAAGGATGTTTTAACAAAAAAAGCAGGATGCTTTATATGTTTAAAGACGGGACATAATTCGAGAAGGTGTAAAAACATCACAAAATGCCTTTTTTGTTCTAAACATCATTCAATATTGATGTGCCCCGACGTCATGTCTAACAAAACTACTAACGTGGACGTCAAAACTGGGACGTCAATCATAACTACTGATAGCGCGCGAGTTGAATGCAGAGCTTAGGAATGCGGTAGTGCTGTGACCTAATCATAATTATTGATGACCACAATGAGTAATGAATGTCGATAAATTTACACAATGTTATAAGTTTAATTTTATTTTTTACACTAGGTTAACATGATGAAAAAAAATCAATATCATAATTATCACACGTTTTTAATAATCATTTCACAAAACGGAATAAAAAAAAAATTATCAGATTCAGATATGGTTAAATCGGTGTCACTATCCTCGCCGTCGCTGACCTCAATGACGAATCGATCTATGGTATCTTCAATTGATCCATCTCTTTGCCAATAATTTTCTTCTAAAATTATGACGTGATCATCGAAGCCACGCCAATCTTCCTCTGTAACCTGAGAAACCGCCGCCAGCTCCGTAACTTTTAACCTTTTTAGGGATAGCGGGGGGAGATGCTCCCGCTCTTTACCTCAGACCCCGACTGCATTCAACTCGCGCGCTATCTGTAACAACGTGGCCCAGAATACTTGTACTACTCTGTTACAAACGTTTCAGGTTAAAATTATTAACAATAACAAAAGCGTTACGGTGCGGGCTTTTATTGATTCGGGTGCACAGAGATCGTATATACGGCGCGATATAATAGAAGACTTGGGTCTTCCGGTCAGTACGGATATTATGTCAAACTGCCTATTCGGCGGCATCGAAACTAAAAAGCAACCTTTTAAGTCGTACGAGTTTAGTGTCGCAAGCATATACAAGCAGTTTAAGTACAAAATAACCGCGCTTGACAAGTCAACTATCTGCAGGTATATTCCTCGATTAACTTTGAACCATGCTATGATTAACGAACTGCAAAAGCATAACATTACGTTGAGCGACATCGGTCACGATGATGCGCCAGACATCGGTTTACTAATTGGCGCAGACTACGCAGGCTTGCTGCTCACGGATAGCTTCGTACGGTTCGATAACAATGTCGTAGCGATCAAAACTAAATTGGGTTGGACACTACAAGGACCCATAATGAACGCATGCAGTGTAGTGAAGAATGTAGTTTCAGCAAACTTGCAATTGACAAACGTTAAAGATTGGCGTCACTTACCGGGTAACATGAATCCTGCTGACTTACCATCAAGGGGCTGCAACGCTAAACACCTTCTTAAAAGTAAATGGTGGGAGGGACCCGCGTGGCTAAAAGCAAAAGAATGCAAATGGCCTATATCTCAGTTCGAAGTAAACGAGCTAGAGGGCTATCGAGAGCGTTTCCGAAATGAATCCTTGGCGATGCTCGTTCAGAGGGGCAAGGAGAGGTGCACTCAACCTCTAAAGGTAGGCGATGTTGTATAGATAGAATCTGATACAAAACGTATTAAGTGGCCTTTAGGAGTGGTGACAAAATTGTTCGATGGCATAGACGGCAATGCCAGAGTGGCGAAGGTGCGCACAGCATACGGCGATTATACTCGGGCTCACCAACGTCTGTACCCGCTGGAGATACAACAAAGTGGTTTGAGGAGTTTGGACTCCGTCCCAACGGTGGGAGGATGTTGAAAACTCTTTTGATATTACTACTTTGATTTTTGAATATTTTTTTAGAATGCTTGTTGACTTATCTTAATTAAAATTGTATGTCGGAAAGTCTGGTTTTTGTGATATTCCTAGTTTTTTTATAATATTTCCCACACAACCAGCTTTGACATTTTAGTTATTTGAATAGGAGAAAATATTTCTGTAGACGTGGAAGAAAAGTGTCAAACTCCCGCCTCGGGTGGACTTCAAACGGAAACCCAACTAAATTGAAACTCCACACTCGAGTTTAGTTACATGATCGTCTGTTAACCTACATTATCTGAATAAAGAACTGTTAAACACTTACGATTTTATTTGCAAATCTACTTATTCAATGTCTAATGAGCTCAAAGATGTGTGGAATCTAGATACAAAAAAATACATAGTAATCAGTAAGAACTTGACCTTTAAGCATTTTTTATTACAACACCAAAACTTTAAAAAAATTAAATTATTTCGTAATGTAATTATTTGCTTTTTATGGCATGTGGCATACCGCTTGAAATATAAATAACCAGAAAGTTTTTAAATAACTTGATTTTTTTAATTCGCGGTATTAAGTTGAGTCTTTATACATCTTTTTACGTTTTCAAAAGTTACTCCGTAAATAAAAAGGAGAGATTGTGTTATTTAAAATAAATACTCAATTTTATTGAGAAAAACAACCTTAAACATGAAAACCAGTACAAAATATCGAGGCTATGACGGCATTTTTTTTGTTTTCATATTCAAAAATGAATATGATATTTTTGCTATACTCCAAAAAATAAAATGTGATTGAAATACTAGTTGGTACCAAAAGAGATGACATAATAAACATATTATGTTTGTAGTAATAAAATCAATATATTTCATCTAGTTGTTGATAATTTTATATTTATAATTTTGTATAAAGCGTTACATATAAATTAATATATTTTATAAAATCAGCTTTAAAACGAAAAACAGAACACACTTATTATAAAAATAAATTAAAGTCATTGAAATAAATCTAATAATGAATGACGAGCGTACAGTCGACTCGAGGGTAGCCAGTTCAGTCAAGCTGGTCTAATTTGACGATCAGTCAGATGTACCTTAACCAGTAATGGTGGGTAATTACGTAACAGTGAAATAAATAAGCGTTAATGTTACCTCATGTAAAAATAAATTTCACAAGAGTCAAGTCGATTATAAAATATTATGTTCACAATAAGTAACTAAACTAAACCTTTTTTTCCCTAAATGTTTGTATCTTCTAAACGGCTAAATGGATTTTGATGAAATTTTAAAAACAGGTAACTGACTACAAGGAGCGTAATTTAGGCTATTTTAACGATGTTCATACCACGCAGACGTAACCATGGGAGAAAGTTAGTTGATTTGTTTGCTTGCGCTGATCTCAAGAACTACTGGACAGATTTGATTGTTTTTGCAATAAATAGTGTAATTTTTAAGAATGGTTTAAAAATAAGCCTCACGGGGGCAAAGCAGTTAGTTAAACACGGGTCAAAGCGCGGCAGGAGTTATAACGTGATACAACCAATTCCACGTGGCTAAGTCGCGGGCAAAAGCTAGTACATAAATATTTCAAACTTCTTCTTAAGCTCTTATTGATTATTTTTATAGCATTAAGCGATGCTTAGCAAATTGTACTAAGAAACAGTTTAAAATTATGGAACCGGCAGGATTTGAATCTGCGACTGCACTAAGCTACCATGTCTATTTACTTATTCCTGTCCATCCAAAGGTTGCCTGGAAGAGATCACTTTATAGTGATAAGGCCGCCCATTGTGCATGTTTCAATTAGACTGTGTATCACAATTATGTACATCTTCTTTGTGTACAATAAAGAATTCTCTATCTATCTATCTATCTATCTAAGCTACGGTCGCCTCTTGCCAGGACCATAAATTTCTCAACTGTATGTTACGCCATTACCGTTCATCCATTTGTACCTGCCGGCTTCCCGGTATGCAGCGGTCGCAGGTTCAAATCCTGCCAGCCCCATATTTTTTGCAGCTGTTTCTTAGTATTATGTTCAAGTTATTCAAAACCAGCTTTCTTGTAAAATAAGAGGGAGGCAAGGTCTATGCAATTAGTTATTCATAATTAAAGCTGTAGCTGGTAAAGTTCCCCGTGGCAACAACGAGTCTGGAAGTCCGGCCCTGTAAATGACAAAAGACTACCTTTGCTTTATATTTTAATTAAGCGAGCAAACATTAAATTATATTAATTTAATTCTTTTATTTAGCTCCTTTGAACCTCTTGCCTTGAGCACTGCTAAAGGCACCATACTGATCCTTCCTACTGTAATAAATTCAAAAGTAACTTTGTCTGTTACACCTTCTAGTATAAACAACTAATCCGATCTTGATGAATATTTGCATGAAATTTTTTAAAGCTTGGCAAAGTTCACACGGCTACTCATCGAGCAGAATCGAGCTATACATTTCCAGTATAAGCTGGTATCGCATTGCATGATCAGCATACAAAATGCAAGACCATCTAGATAGTACTACACATACTAGAAAAGTATAGGTTATTAACCGGTTAACTCGGCATAGGCACAGAATATACCACATTAAAGTCTTTTTTTCACCAAAATAAACCAAAGACCACAATATTAATAATAACTTATGAATAAGCATAGCAAAATAACATAGGTAATCTAGCTCAAATTATTTAGAAACTGTGATGTCTCAGAACCTTTATATTGAAAGCTGAACGTATACTTATAATATACAGGGTGGAATTTAGTAATGCCACCTTACCCAAAGAAAACATTCCATGATTTTTGAATAGAACGATAACTGCATTCAAAGATTTCTAGAAATTCGCTTGACACACCCGGGAATTGCACTGAATAAAATCCTCTTATCCTCTACGCCCGTGGCTTATGATACCAATAGTTAATGCAGCTCCTGGTAGTGCAGAAGAACATTACACTGACGTTCATTGTACAACTAGATACTGCATTGAACGATGCATTGATGTCTTGAAAAGTCGTTGGCGGTGTTTGTTGGCACACAGCATTACGATAGTATTGTGGTCGGTAAAATCGTAAATGCGTGCGCTGTGTTTTGCACATAATTGCGAACAAAGCGCGGCTAGAGGACCCTGCACTACAACCAGAGGACCTGATACAGGAAGCTCTCCGCGAAGTGCCCCAGGATATCCCTCCCGAGCACAACAACAGTGACCTGGAGCGAGGCCAAATACAACGTCAATTGCTGGCCAATTGTCTAGCCAGCGAGTTATATGAAAATTATTAAGTTGTAATGTGAAGATATAATAGAAATAAAATTGATTAGTATTATATCTTCACATCACAGTTAAATATTATTATGTAATTATAATTAATTACAATTACATAATAATATTTAACTTATTAATTACGATCGTCCATCATTGTCATTGTGATTCGCCATGTTCCAGGTACATACGTCCATACACGTTTATAAAAACCATGCAGGTCGATTATATTATCTAGCCACGATTTCACGGGTATATTTTTTGTAAATTGTACATTCTTTGTATATTTTATTGTAAATATTAGTACCTACATAGAATATTGCAATTAAAATTCTATATCTTGTGACTTAATTTTTTAAATTTTAAATTGCCTGATTTATTACTAAATCCTGATACAATAAAATTAGCTGCGTTCACGTAATACGGCCGGCAGTGAATGGACAGAGAAAAAAAAATCTTTACATAATTAACAAATATTAAGGCCTAGTTTTACCAGTACCCGATAATTTTTATGCGCCTAGTAAAATATAACTTTTTCGAATATAAAAGTGACACAATTATACATTTAAAACAAGAACACAGTTGTCACTTTCATTTGCTCATGCTATAATAATATGCTTATCTAGAGTCAAAAATGTTCAGGTTAATCCGCGCAATTTTCGAGAAACTAATATATCTATCTCACAAAAATGTAAAAACAACTTAAGTGCTTCGAGGAGCTCGGCTAAGTCGAAGCCGTGCGGACTGAGCAATCTTGCAGAATAAGCAATGCTAACCGCTGTCGGCTGTGGATGGGTGACCATCGTTAACATATAAGCTTTCCTCCATGCCTCAGAAAGCACATTAAGCCGTCGCGTCGGTCCGGTTGCCAATTGAACGTCAATGGCAGTCGTTACAAGTAGTCAGAGGCGAGAAAGTCTGACAAAGTGTATCGTAAAACCTAGTACTGGGTTCTGGAGGTCTGATATTCTGAACAGAAAACAGAAATAAATATATATATATTGATATTCAAGCTGAGTTTAAATTACTATAAAACTTAAGTCTTTAGATTGTTTGCCTCTTAGTCCTAGGTGCCATACAACTGCGACTGGTAGAAGGGCGCAGACGTCGATCTTCCATTACTTAAAATGCATTGTCTTAAGTTAGATATCGAATTATAAGGATTTTTCAATATCTATAGCTATCTACGTGTTGAACTTATATCTGAAGCCTCACGAACTAAGGACGGGCCTTGCAGAGGCTAGTTCAGGGCTAAGGACTGGCGGCGGCGATGGCAAAGGTTGTCTTCTTCTCTCTTCATAATTCTGTTATAGACAAGCAAAAGTGCACTGAGTGTTCAATTTTAACGACCCGAAAGCAACGCTGAACCCGAGTTTTTGAATAAGAGAAATAGAGAGGATAGAGATTGAAAACCGAGTCTAACCGTGAACGCCCATTTCAGAGTTTCATCACATCTATATACTGTATTACGTATAGAGTTTCATCACATCTATATACTGTATTACGTATAAATACCTTAATTGATTAATGTAACGTACAATAATTTATTTTTTCAAAAAAGAAGTAACTTACAGAAGAACTTAAATACAGCTCTTCATCCCCAAAAAATGCTTCGTTCCCAATGATAGCAAGCACTATTTTATCTGTTTCATTCAAAAAAGTACTTCTACCACTGGAATTGCCAGTCACCGTCAGGTCCTTCCATCTTGCTGCCACCCACTCCTTAGCTTTATGTTTTAAGCTAATCCAGTACTGTAAAAATATATACAAAATATCAATTATAAAAATCTACTTAAATTAAAAAATAGTTCTTATAATAACGACATCATAATAATATACGACAATGTCATTATTTCATATTTTAAGTATTTCTATTATTAATTTAGTAGATAAAATGTATGCTTAAGTGGAACATGAGCATGGCAAGGCAAAGAAAAACCATTAAAGCCTTATTTATTTATATTATTTACAAAAAAATATACATAAAAGAGGTTTAGTACTAGGTAACCATGATAATTTTATAGTCAACGAAAACCCTGTAGGTTTTTTGTTGGTTTGCGATTCCATAATACATGTATTATTTCGATTAAGTATTTTAATGCGTTATTTTTGGGACCTTTATTACCTTGCCAGATCAAAAAACTGTGCTAAGACCATCTCGATTTATAATGGCAGACTATAAATAATTATTATTAGAATTACAATGAACCTGAAAAATTTCACGGCAAAGAAAGCCATTACTTTCTAACAAAAGTGAAATGTGGTCAGTAATGGGACGTTAATAAAACTACAAAAATAACGGCACGGCCGAAATATAGCTGCTTTGGGCCACAGTTTTATTAGTTTCAGTAATCAGGGCCTCAGATCTCACAAAAACTCAGCAAGTTGGTCGCATGGGAAATAAATGTCTCTTTTGTGAGCATAACTGGCCTAACTACCTAATTAGAGACATGTAATGTTTCTATGGAACTTCTAAACGGAACAAGGATATTGTAAATGCTGTGTAGTATAAGGAGCTCGTAACTAAGTCAAGCCCGTCTGGGACAATCTATCAAGGCAAAAACGGTTCGTGTGAAAGGGCTCTTTAGACTAGAAGCCAACTCCGATGTAATTGGGAATAGAAGGAGAGAAGGAGGAAATGTTTGGCAGTCTCTACTAAAGTAAATTGAAGTACAAGATAGTGCATTGCATTATACTGATGGGATGTTCGAAGAGCCTAAGCTTGCAAGCAGAGAAACGTATGCATCAATTTGTGTAATGGATTCTTTTAGTCTGAACTCGAATCAATTACACTATCATATTGAATACACTGCATAAGTGTAGGTAATATCAATTTGCGGCGAAGGCAGGCGACTATCGTAGCTCAAAACATCACGCCTGGGTGGGATCATTGGTGTACAACACCCACATTTTACCTGTTATGTTTAGGTTCCTTCTAATAGGGGGTGAGCCTATTGCCATCCACCGGGCACAATACCAACTCTGTGAGAATTTGTTAACGGAAAATTCACAAATAACACTCTGCCAGACCCGGCAATCTAACCTGAGACCTCAGTTGAGAAGAGCATTCTCTAACCACTAGACCATCGAGGTAGTTCTATCGTAACTTAAAAGGAAAAATATCGGCTTAGGTAGGTGACGAGCTTTATTTTTTACCCACTTATTTAAATTATACTACAATTACAACAGTGTTATGGTAATAGGTAAAAATCAATGGATCTATGGATCGCACCGTATTTTTATAAACTTTGCAATTATGATCGTTTAATTCTTTTCAGTGTAAATATATTTTTCATTAATAAAACAATGATTGAAAAGTACATAACATGAGGCGAAAATTAAATACTTGAAAGGCGTGTGACGTGCAAGTGACGTTACAAGGTTGCAATGCAGAAATTGTATTTGTATAATTTCAGTTTTATGATGGTGCAAATTTAATTTGTCTGCTTTAAACCGGCAGAAACTTTAATATATAAATACGGTAAGACATTAGTCAAGGACATCCTGTTTTAATTAAATAGTAGTGTTTCGTGATTCAGAAACATTTATTTGTGTGAAGTAATTATACTTACTTAACATGCTACACGTGGGTGTTTCATAATTGGGGCAAACGGTGCATTAGGTAAACCTTTATTTAGATGGTTATCCAAGCTAGGGTAAGTAAGATTCTTGAGGGCCCCTGCAACACACTCATAAGGTTTGTGGGAGAATCGCCAAAAAACCGTCTTTCTTCGCATCGATCATGCTTCTCGAGCTTAATTTTCAAAATAAAAAATCTTAGTTCATTACAACTTACCTACAATTAAATAAGAATTTAAAACGGTATGAATACTGTCTTCATTTCTATTTTCTTTGCGAGAATGATCGATGCGAAGTAGATAGAGGCAATTCATCCTTTTATACTGAATTCATAACGTTGCATTGAAACTCTCACTCAAACTGTGAAAAACGTAAACAACGTGTTGTGGACGGAGTTGCTTTGTCAGCTTTTTGAGTTATCTAGAGCGAAAGCGGCATTTCTATTAAACATAGCCTTTTATAATTTTATATCGCTCTGTACACACCCTAAAAAGATTTTGCATTTCTATTCCTCGCTTTTTCATACAACTGCGATGACAAGCAAGTACACGGCCCATATACTGTTCGGTAGCTTATAAAAAAACGTGGCTGCATGACTTTTGCAGCCACGTTTTTTTATAAGTGGAAGTTTGATAAGTGGACACGTGGAATTATTATTGCGTATCCACAAAAAGAAAATTTTGTTTAAACCAATACTTTTTTAATGTCGTGAACAACCAACATACTCTTGGGGTGCATGAAAGGAGCCTCCCCGAGTGCCGTACACAGCGATTCCCTACGTTCGGCGCACCCTGGGCAATTCGCGAGTTCTTCAAAGCGAATTGGCTAATCCTTTCACCACGATGGCAAGTCAAAATAAAATTTGACTCAGCCATCGACACGAAGAAGAAGAAGAAGAACATACTCTAAGTACATTTAATGTTTGTACGGGACGAAATATTGAAAGCTTTAGCTTAGCGTAATTACCGAATTCGGTTGATATTGATCAATCGTTAAACATCGATCCATGTCGATCGATTTCAGTGTAATAAATTGCGTTTAACACGTTGGTGAAATTGGCAATTAGTATTTTTACAGTATGGTACCATTTAACAACGCAAGATATTCATTAACGACTGACGAATCAGAACATTCGTCCTCCATTATTTGGTTTTTACTGTGACGTTTCACGAGAAATTGACAACATAATCAATTATTCAATACGGCACACACGCTTTTGCATGTCACCACTTTATTTAAACAACGTCGGTGGTGAATATAAGCTTGCCTGTAGGTCGGTAGGAATGGTAATTATGCTTGTAAGCACACTTGCATGATGATTATCCTGATCTCTGAACGCCCATTATATGGGACTATGTGTGCACAAGTTTCGACAAGGCTGAGAAGAAGAAGACAATGTAGACTTACCTTCTATAAGTGCTTCTATAAGATTTGATAGAATTGGAGTTATTTTAACTTGTATTAACTACTGTAACGCACGGTATACAAACAGAAAAAAATACAAATAAGCATTGTGTGAGTAAGACACTTTTATTTTTTTTAGAACCTTTAATCTATTCCTACTGACTAGAACCTAAAATGCACAAAGTATAATTTTATCATTAAATTAGCAAATTAACAATTAAAAAAAACTCAACATAATTATAGACACAATACATAACAAGGACATTTACATCAGCCAGTTAATGTTGGGTCGCATCTAAATAATGTACGAATAGAGTGTTTATGAGCAGTCATGTACGCACGGTATATTTGCTTCACGCGTTCGTAATATGCAAACAGCACGCGGATGAAAATGCGTGGAAAAGCGAGGTGAGGGAGTGGCGTTCCAACATTACTTTCCTATAATTTCCATCGTGATTACAGGGCTTTTGATCGAACACCACTTTAGCCAGTTACTTGAAATTTATCGCCAGACCATCTATCATTTTGACAAGACGGTTTTTATTTGACGGTGCGGTGTTTATGTATAGTAGGTAGGAATTAGTTAAAAGAAAATAATTACTATTAACTATTAAACCTTTATTTACTGAAAATATATTACATAACACACTAATTAAACGTTTTGTTTTAAAGTTCATCAATTTATTATAAATCCAGTTTTACATTTAGGTGACACCGATTTTTTATTTTGCAATATATCTATTGTTTGCTTTTCGATAAATAAATGCTAAAGCTCTTAATAACATTATTATATTAATTATATTAAATGAAATTGATTGAGCATTATTATTGTACAGTATAATTAGGGCTTATTAGTGCCCAATATTATATGCATCTACGTGAAATATGTTACGGTGAATGTGATAAATCGAACAATTCTTAAAAAATACCGGTGATTATAAAGAATTACCAAATGATTTGCGTGTGCGAAATGTGATTATAATATTAAAAATTTCACTTTTGCCGGTAGTTTATTTTGTAAATCTATTCCTTGGTAAGCATTTCGATTCTGACACTCGCCGACCACGTCCGCGGCACGCTCGTTGTGCTCGCTCAGATCGTGCGTTGATTCAAACCAAACCTAACCTTCCCATAGGACTAGCACTTAAGAATCTCTACCCATTGCTCATTCGAGCTATAGTGATAGCTCGAATGACCAGGAAGACGCTTATCGATAGTCATTTTTGAAAATGTATTACATTTATCGGTACTGTGGTTATATTTATAACTAGCTGTTAATCGCGACTTCGTCCGCGTGGATGTCGTTTTATGAACAAAAATTGCTGAAGGTAACAATGTCAAAATAACAATAGTAGGTACAACTCACAACTCATGTACTTACTTACCTATCTATTACCAAACCAACCAAAAAAAATTACGAAAAACTCGGATATATTTGTGCAAGATGGGTGATTTATATAATTAGAATTGGTTGAACTAATATCATTGATCAGTTTTGGCGGTACTATATATCTGGTTATTTTGTCTGTAACTATATATAAGAAGCCGACTGTACCTACTTCGAAACTACTTCACATATATAAATAATAGATATTGCGACACGTGCGTCCGTGACAGCCCGTAGAGTTTAGCGTAATGTTAAATATCTTAAGACCTTCATTGAGACTTAGACTATCAAACTCAAAGGTAATTATCAAAATTCGCCCAGTAGTTTTTAAACTTAGCGCTTTCAAATAAACAAAGTATGTGCCGAAATTTCTTCTGCGTGGTAGGTACATCAATAAAAAAACTAAATAACAGAAAATAAAATACCTACCTACCTTAATAAACCTATTTCTGATAATAACTAATCGGACGGCGGGGTGGGTAGTGTACCTGCCTGCGACGCCGAGGTCGCGGGTTCGATTCCCGCTTAGGACAAATCTTTGTGTGCATGAACATGGAGGTTTGTCTTAGTCTGGGTGTTTCTATGTATAATAAGTATGTATTTATTACTAAAGAAAAGTATATATGTATTAGTATCAGTTATTCTAGTAACCATAGTACAAGCTCTGCTTAGTTTGGGACTAGTTGTTTTATTTATTTATTTATTTATTCAAATGCTCATTGCACTAACAGTTACTACCAATGCGTACAATAAGTTAGGTATACAATAATTAGGTACTAAAGACAAAATTACTTATAGTTAAAAAAGAATGTGACACAAATATTCAAAAATTTTGCCAATTTCATTTCAAAAATATCAACATCTGGATGCTGAGCAATCAAGGCGTTGATCAGTGTGTAAGTTGTGTGATATTTATTATTAAACTCAATAAATAAGCAAAATCCCTATAAACTAATATCTATACGAATGTCTAATCCTACCTAACAATATTACTATACACTACGTACAATATCAAATATACTAACTATACTTTAAAATTAAAATCTATACAGTACGACTAACAAAAAATAAACCTTTGGGTTTATCTTTATAAGTCGTACCGCAAATAATAAGTTTGTTTTTTATGGTATATAATATACTGGGTACTTTTCCGGGATAAAAAGTACCCAGTGTGGTGCCCAGGATATTAAAGAATAATAATACCAAGTTTCATCGTAATCGAACCGGTAGTTTTTGCGTGATGCCTAAACAAACAGACAGACAGACAATTTTTTTTTAAATCAAATTTTTGGGTTCAATTTAGAATCTCTAATGGGTATGACTGCCGAAAGGGGACCCTCTTTCAGAAGTCAAGAAGAAAAGACCCGTATATGGAAGTACAAAAAATTCGCTATCGATTTGAACCTGCGACCTCTGCATACCGAGCAGCCGGTTCAACCACGTAGCTACGGTCGCTTCTTGCCAGCACCCTAAATTTCTTAACTGTATGTTACTTCATTACGTGACGCCACGTTTATCCATTTGTACCTATCTTAAGTAGGATACAAACCAAATAATTTTTAATAAAAAAAAAACCGACTTCAAAAAGTAGGTAAACTAAAAAGCAAAAAATAAATTTACTTCGCACAAAATAATACGTTTTTTCATTTAGTAAAATAGAAATTATTAAATAATTATTTTATAATTCTGAAGTCGGTGCCAAGTAAATCGGATAATTAAGAACTAATATTCAGTCAGAAAATAGTTGTTAGAAAGATTAGTCTATACAGAGTTATTGTTTACTTTG
Organism: Hypena proboscidalis; assembly: GCA_905147285.1. Classification (NCBI taxonomy): domain Eukaryota; kingdom Metazoa; phylum Arthropoda; class Insecta; order Lepidoptera; family Erebidae; genus Hypena; species Hypena proboscidalis. The sequence goes on along the minus strand of LR990126.1, from coordinate 8,446,685 downwards.
CACCGACTTCAGAATTATAAAATAATTATTTAATAATTTCTATTTTACTAAATGAAAAAATGTGTTATTTTGTGCGAAGTAAATTTATTTTTTGCTTTTTAGTTTACCTACTTTTTGAAGTCGGTTTTTTTTTATTAAAAATTATTTTATTTTACGATTTTAAGTGATGGGTAGACCAGAATGTTTCTCAAATGAGGAGACGACGGTTACTTGAGTCGGAAAACTTATTAATAATAATCCCCGTACTCCTAACCGTTGAGGAGTTGTACCTTCCAGCATCAACTCAGCGACTTAAAATGCAAATATCCAAGAAGTTTTAGGTAATATACGAAAAACAATATAGAAGCCTTTGAAATTTGAGAGTTACCCATGATTTCTCTAGGATCCCATCATCAAATCATGACCTCATATTATGAATGTACATAAGTAATATTCAACGTCTCGCCTCATCTGTGTATAACTTGAAAGAATACAGTAAACGGCCTCAAGGAGCCTATATTTAAAGAATTATCCCCGTACTCCTAACCGTTGAGGAGTTGTACCTTCCAGCATCAGCTCAGTAACATAAAATGCTGACTACTAGATGCAGATATCCGAGTAGCTTTAGATAATATATAAAAAAACAACATAGAAGCCTTTTAAATTTGAGGGTTGCCCTCGATTTCTCTAGGATTCCATCATCAGAACGTGACTTGAAAAAAATGGGACCACATGACAAGTATATCCTATCAAACAAAAAAAGAATTTCTCAAATCGGTCCAGGCGTCTTCGAGTAATCGGCGAACAAACATAAAAAAAAAAACATACAACCGAATTGAGAACCTCCTCCTTTTTTTGAAGTCGGTTAACAAGTTAGAGGAGATAGTCGAAATATTTTTTCACTTTTTCAAAATTTCAGCTTTCCAACACTAACGGTTTTGATGCTATGCCTCGGACAGACAGACAGACGGACATGGCAAAACTATAAGGGTTCCTTGTAGGTACTACGATACCCTAAAAAGCCCATTTTATTTATAGTCTTTTTTTTTAAACTGCAATCGACACCGCTGACAGACACACAGACATAGACGTCAAAGTTTGACACGAAGGGTTCTATAAGTTTGACGTCGATGTCTGTGGCATAGTAGCTCTTAAACGGATCGACCGATTCGGATACGGGTTTATTTTTCAAGAGTCAGTTTTTTGCGGCGGTTCTTAATTATATTTGATTTAAATCGGTTTGCCAAAAAAGCCAAAGACAAAGAAATGGTGGTTAAAGGTAAGGTGTTTGGTTTTGCGTCGGAGTATAAAAAATTAGCTCGGAGTTACAAGAGTTTCTGAAAATGGTATATCTACAATATTTGGATTTTATACATTTCCTGTTACATAATAAAATACAAATTAAAGTTAAACCGAAGGGCACTCAATATCTCAAATACCCAACTGTGATTAGGTAATTACAGTTGGGTGTCAACTTGAGTCACTCCGAAATCGTTATTTGTGGAACAAGAGAGCAAAGTTTGTATTTTCTTTGAGCACTTATTTTAAGTATTATATATTAAGTATATTTGAGCACTTATTTTAAGTAATAAATATTGAGTATATTTAATAAGCGAACGATTCTAGTTTAGAATCTTAAGTCATAGTGAGGCACTGAAAAGCCCGAGATGTGAACAGCTTTGGCATCTCGTCGCACATACAAATTTTCATCTTAGCCGCTCAAAAAGAGGAAAACAGTGAGTAAAACTCGATTTTGCTTCACAAAATGCATTAATTTAAATTGTCTCAAAGCAAAAACGGGCTTCGCTCACTGTTTTCACATAACAAAGAATGCTTTCTCGAGTTGTGGCGGTAAAAACTAAATATACTTCATACTTTTCAACAATCATAAGTCAGTGGCGAACTGGCGATGTCATGAGCGAGCGTTTGTTGACCTTACGACAGAAAAGTTAAATGCAGGAGATCAAGAAGTTTTAAGAGGCTAAAGTAAAAGTTTGACGTTAATTTCCCCGAGACGTTTTTCCTACAACATTTTACTTGCGAAAGCCACATCTTTATCGTTAGACTGGGGTCTTACTGAGAAGAATTTAGAACCTTCGTAGGCACGATAGAAGATCAATAAGTCAGTGGTAACGTAATGCGTTGATTTACGAAAATATAAAACACTCTAAATATTTAGTCTTCTTAATGGGTTGAGTATTTCAGGTTGAAAAAAAATCGGTGTGAAGAAGCTGTCCCTGATGTGTCCCCCACATTAGGCGTACGCGATTCTCGGGGGTGTGAGCGCCGCGCGCACGTCTCGAGCGCTGCGTCGGCTGCGGGTTTTGCTGACGTGCGGCGTGTGTGCAGCAAGCGCGCGGCGTGCACACGACGCTCGCATCGAGTTCTTACTTTACTAGCTTTTGAAATGTTTATACGAAATAAGTATTAAGGTGGCTCATCAATCTACTTTTTTGTTATTTAATAGCAGCGCTGTATCTAATACATGTCCCACTGCTGGGCTCGGGCCTCTTCTCATGATCTCTTCTCAGAAGGGTTAGGCCATAGTCCCCCACGCTGGCCAAGTGCGGATTGGTAGACTTTACACACCTTGAGCACTTTTTAGGCACTCTCAGGCATGCAGGTTTGCTCACGATGTTTACATCACCGTTAGCAGCAGCGATAGCTGAGGGGGCGATCGTAGGACTGCTAAGTCAAAGGTCTCGAGTTCGAACCCACGGCACACACCTCTGTCAATAAGATCTCTAGATAAATGCAGATAAGGTCGTCTTTGGCTTATACCAATCTCGTTTGGTTATTAATAGTTTGGTTATCAACAGTTTTAGCAGATTTTCTTGGCAGCGCAGCGTTGCGAGTTAGTAGGTAGTTATATAATATCTGATAGCCGTTGCTAGTCATTTCAATATCGACGGTACGGACGGTAACAGTACGTTAGAGGTATGGTAACCGTTTTCAGTTTCGTTTTGGTATAGCAGACGCCGATTCAAATGCAAATCGTAAACCGGCCGCCTACCTTCATCACTCTTCTTTCAGAGCCTTCGTTTCTTAATTACCATCACACAGACGACAAAAGTCTTTCAATGTCTAATTTAAGCCGCCTTTTGTATATTTATTGTAATTCAGGCGTAAAAAAAGACCAATGCTCAGATTTCAACCTTAATATCATATTTTAACTTTTTAACATGGACTGTATCTACAATAATGATAAAATTAGTGGCCAGGTTAGACCAGGGCACTAAAGAAGTACCTAAGCTAAATTAAAAGTTAGTTAGTTTAAAAACACATTCCTCTAAAAAGTTTTATATTGTATATGTAAAATTGTACTGACAAAAGTTTAAATGAGATAAAAATAATTTTAATTTTTAAAGCCAGATACTCACTAGCGAGCTGTAAAACGACATTTTGTGTAAGTGTAGGTACATTGTGAGTCGCTCGCGAACCGCTCGCAAATCACGTACTATATATACACACTATGTTTTTCTTGTTTGCAGTCGATGCAACGGTTACGGCTTAGACTAAGAAATCACAAGTTCATAAAACGGTTTTTCCCGCGCTCGCAACGGCTGCGGGCGGTACTGTATGAAAAACCGCGCAGGATTAGCCGGATCGTGAAAACCTAATTTGTTTTATATATTAATATCTGCATTCAACAGAGCCTGTGGACTCGCAACCGAACTCGGGCGCGAGCGAAAGCCGCGTTGTTGGTTCTTAGCCTTTATAGATTGCTAGTGAAGTCGTGTCTCCTGCGATCAAGACTAACAAAACATTGACCGATATATCATTCAATTACAATGTGTAGAGATCAAGTAGATGAGAGGCGAAATGAAGCAATTTCATTGTTGGATTTTCGCTTACTTTCGTTAGAATATAATAAAATCCGTAAATGATGCGTTATTCCTGCTCGTGGTAGACACGGATAGGATAGGATACAAACAATTCGGTTACATAGACATATACGGGAAAAGACATGGACGGGCGTTATAACATTTTATAATACTTTGTGGTCAGAACCAAATTAACACAAATTACTAGAATCTCAAGACTGGTTGTTATACAACTCAACTTCGAACAAAGCTTCATTAAGATTTCAAAAGTTGGTAAAATCATCAGTTTTATTTAAATGATATTAATTATCTTGGAACCTCCAAGTGTTTGACTTAAGTCAAACTTGTTAAGACTATCGATGAAGTTACGCGGTTCTTGACTTAAGTAAAGAACTTAACGTCTGTGCTCACTGCACTGTTCAGTAATTAAAGTGACTGAAAGTATCTCGACGACTTTTGGTGTTTCAACTTGGGAAGATAATTCAATTTAACATTTTTAAATGTCTGTACGGCTGTTTTTATAATAGGCAAGGATTGTACGAATCCATACGGTGCATTCTTGTCGTGCAATGATGGACTGCATTCGTGTAATGGCTTGCGAGCTCCAGTTAGAGTTAGGATACTCAGAAGAAATCTGTATGTTTGGAACTCATCGTGCGACGCGAACGCAACGTGACATCGTACGATCCTTGCGAATAAACTGATCATATAATAATAAAAATATATTCGGTTTAAGATACATCGGCAATCCTAACTTATATTTTAAATGAGTAACTCTGTCTGTTACGCTTTCACTGTTAAACAACTTGACAGATCTTGATCAAAATTGGTATGAACACACAGAAGCTAGTAAACTACAAATTCAGCAAAGGTTCATTTCTTACCTGCTGGTATGACGCAAAATTCTCGATGTATTTCTATTCAAATGAAAACCTTGAAATAAAATTTGCAACTAGATTTGATGCCACTTGCTATAAGCAGAAAAAATACTTACTTGAGCAAAATTCATTAAAAGCTTCGATAAATCACAAAAAATGTAGGTACCCTGTGATAAAAGTCCGATAGTTGTTTCTTTTATTTGATTTTATTTTAATGGAATGAAAAATGAAAAGTATAATTAAAAGATGAAATTAAACTAGGATCTCCTCCCTATTTTCGCAAGTATCCATACAGACACTATGAGGGAAACTGGCAGACTTTCTATCAGCCAATAAAAAGTCAGTAGTCTGTGGAAGCTATCAATGACAATGCACTACCAAAATAAAATTAAAAAAGGCGCGCACGGAGGATTCCTTACTATTATAAAAATCAATAAAACAGCAAAATAATTATGTCCGTTGTATGGGAGCCCCCTTAAATATTGATTATACTTTTAATTAATTATTATATTTTTAAGTAATTATACAGGGTGTTTGGTACATTGTTAGCCAAATTGAATTAGCTAAATAATTACATTGTGAATTACATTTTGGAGCTCGATTTCTGTCGCTCTGATTTTTGTAGACAAGAGTTAAGAATATTTCGTAGAAAGTACATAAACCTTTGAAAATAATGACTTGTATGAAGTTTTCAATGTTCAATATAGATATTAGTTTTTTGGGTCCATAATTATTATGTTTTAACGGCTGACCACGGAACCATATTGCGCGTGGCCCGACACACAATTGGCCAGTTGTTTTCGGTTTAATTAATAAGATATTGCCGAAAAAATACCATATTCAGCTTGTGATTCGAAAATAAAAAATTATCGCAGATATAGCCTCGATTTTTTTTTAGTTTTTGTCAAAATTAGGACGTGACTAAATTTATTTTGTTATTGTTGGAATTAATCTACGTATTATTATCTAGAATTTTATTATTGACATGCATGAATTTCTATTATTTGTTTTTTTTTTTATATATTTATTTTTATGTACTAATAATTGCTGACTCTCGACATATTTCTTTCTTGTTATACTATGGATTTTTAATCTGAAATAAACGTTTTATTATTATTATTTTCATTAAATGTTTGTGTTGCTCACTAACGTTAAGAACTACACACACTCTTCTTTTTATTTACGGACAAACTTTTGAAAATGTTAAAAGATAATTAAGGTTAATTTTTATATCGCCATTGAAAAAAGTAAAAATGATTGCGATCTTCTAGTTTGTATTAACATTATCTATTCTTTTGTCTTTTTAACAGTATAAGATGCTATGATAAACTAATAGCTGAAGATGGTATTTTTCTCCGGAATATTCTAAATAAATAAAATAAAAACGGCTAAGGAGAAAAGTGAGTAAGCTAAAAGCTAAAACTGTAGCTCTGTAGGTTTATTGAGCCTGTCGAGCAAAAATAAAATCACATTTGTTGTTATGGCAGCAACAGCTATACGTTATCTGTGAAAATTTCATTCGTCTAGCTGTCACGATTCATGAGATACAGCCTGGTGACAGACAGACAAAAGGACACCGAAGTATTAGAATTAGGGTTCCGTTTTTACCTTTTGAGTACGTAGTACTAATATAAGTTACCATTTTAACCACATGCATATTATATGCCTACTTTTAATTGCATCCAACGAAAACATTATGTAGTTATTCTTATAGTATATTTTCTTTAAAGAAAATAAATTTTGTTATTATTTTTCTTTCAAAAAGAGGATAACGAAATGGCTCAGCTTTAACGGCACCAACGGACGAAAGCATCAAACAAATTTCCGCCTCTTATATTTATACCCCTTTAAATGAAAGTTTTCAAAAAGTTTTTAACATGTTAAGCTATTTACGCTGTAGAAAATGTTTGGGTTAATTTACGAAAATTAATTTTGCTTTATACGAAATTCACGTAGAGGAAGTAACAGCATTCAACGCAATTTCCTCATGGGTCTACATTCACTGCTTATTTTTTGGGAAGTTTGCATCACATTTTACATTTTTACGGCTCAAAACTTATTCAAATTAAAAAATATCTCTAAAATAACGAATGACATGATTTAGACATATTTAAATGATGCTAGCAATGCTAAACAATGATTGTTCTATGTGCTTTAAAACAAATAAATTAAACAGAAGTTTGTTTCTTGACCTTTAGTCAAAATTTGAAAATTGAGAACTTCAGTAGAAGGTTCAAGTTGTCTCTACTCGTTGGTGTTTTGTTTGTGATACTTCTGTTAAACACTACACTTAACATATCTTATCATTTACTAGGTACATAAATATATAGGTACTAGGAATCCCATAGTCTCTAATTGGCTTATTGCTCAAATGCACTCTCAGAACTGCTGACATACCAATTTTATAAGAAGGATAAGCGTATTTAAACAAATTACTGTATGCACATTTCTCTATGAACACAGTTATTTTGTTTTTAAGATCATAATTCAACCGTTTATATATAACAGTATTCATAGGCGGCAGGTTAAGATAGCACAGACGACCGCCGTATTTCCTACTTCTGTAATCAGAAATTTAACTTTAATATTATTGAGTCAATATCTCTTTCTTTTTAGGGTTCCGTAGTACCTACAAGGAACCCTTATAATTTCGCCATATCCGTCTGTCTGTCCACGGCATAGCGACGAAACCGTTGGTGCTAGAAAACTGAAATTTTGCATAAACATGTATGTTAACTAAACAAAGAAAGTCGTAGAGTAAAATTTGGAAAAATATTTTTTTTTCAGGTAGCTCCCCTACATGTAAAGTAGGGATGTTTTTTTTTTTTGTCGCCCATCCCATAGTGTGGGGTATTGTTAGATAGGACTTTTAAAAACGTTTAGGGGTTGCTAAGACAGTTTTTTGATTTAGGGATCCGGTTGCGAGATAATTAACTTTACAGAGCAAATTTTTGTTCGAGTAGGGCGTCCCCCCCCCTCTAAAAGCTAAACTACTGGATCCTAAAATCTGAAAAAAATTGTGTCGGTAGTACATGTAATGAACTTTAAAGGAAAACTATAGCGGATAAGGTCACTTCATTAGTTCAAGAGGAATAGGGGTCCGAAATGTCAGATGCAGTTACTCAGAATATTTCGTTCAAAATTCTTGAAACATAATTCATCAAAATTCAAATTCAAATCATTTATTTTCATAGGCCCCAGGAGGCGCTTGAACACGTCAAAACATTACAAAAAATGATATAAAAGTAAATAATAAATAATACTAAATTATACTAATTACAATGATTTGAATAACCGAGGCTCAGATTAATTTTAATCAAACTGTTTAGAATCGAATTAAAATCAATCTAAGTACCAGCTCCGATGGGTATTGCATTATGAGAAGAGCTGGTGAGAAACTCATGTGCACCATCTTTTAAAATGAAAAATATAACAATATAAAAGTACATAAAAAAATCACATAAGAAGAGCAATTCATTTCCAAATACTATTATCATTTATGTAGTCTGAAATACTATAGTAAGCTTTTTGACATAGTTTAGTTTTAACATATTTTTTAAATTTACCTATCGATAATTCTATTGCGTCTAAAGGAAGTTTATTGTAAAAGCGTATACATTGACCTGGAAACGAGTTAGAGATTTTATGGAGCCTAGTAGTGGGCACAGCGAGTTTGTTTTTGTTCCTTAGATTTAATTTATGGAGATCACTATTTTTCTTAAATTTCGTTTGGTTTTTGTGAACGTACATTAAATTTTCGTAAATGTATTGAGAATGTAAAGTCATAATATGTATCTCTTTAAATTTATTTCTTAGTGTCTCCTTGGGACTCATCATATAGATAGCTCGAATAGCTCGTTTCTGGAGCACAAATATTGAATCTATATCCGCGGCACTACCCCAGAGCAATAAACCATATGACATTATGCTGTGAAAATAGCTAAAATAAACTAAACGCGCAGTGTCAACATCGGTCAGTTGACGAATTGTTTTTACATAAATAAACATACATAATACATATATAAAATCACGCTTTTATCCCACGGGGGTAGGCAGAGACGATGGAACGCCATGTGCTTCGCTCCTTACATACTTCTTTCGCTTCCTTAACATTCATACATCTCGTCATACGTGCTAGCTGGTTTCGTGTACTACAAACATTTCCTATCTGAAGGACGCTATTTATCTGGTTACTTTAACTTAATTAGTTCTAGAGTAATTGGGGTCCAAAGTGTAAAATGCAGTTACTTAGAATAATTCGTGCAAATTACAAAAACCTTTGAAAGTAATGACTTGTATGAAGATGTTACTTGTTTAATACAGATAGTAAATCCCTTTTAAGTCGAAATATGTTGTTACGACTAGCTACGGAAGCCTACTGCGCGTGGCCCGACACGCACTTGGCCGGTTTTTTAATCGTCGTTTTCTCTTACAGGTGAGACGGTGTTGCTGCCGCCCTCAAACTCGTTATTAAGAGCTCTACTGCCATGAATATAAGTATTTCCGTCGAATACCGATATGACGGCGTTAGATACTGAAAAATGTTCTTTTAAAGCCGGGTCCGGATTTTTTAAACCTAACCAACTAAATCAAACAATCGTATTTGTTTGATTTTGGATGGATTAGCGAACGCTAAATAATCATAATATGTTAGAGCCGCGCTTTAGATTGCCGGCAAACGCCAACGAACGACAAGTCCGTCATAGTGTGTATTTTTTTTTAAATGACCATATTTTAAGTATGGCACTATTTTACTTTTTTCTGATTACTGTTATAACTTACCGTATAACCCGATTTCAGCTTGATGTCCTAAACTGGGACACCCTATATGAGTGCCGCATGCTTAACGGTGCCCTTCGCGTCAATATTTGAACCGATGATCCACGTAAAAGGTATACTGTCATAAGGGGTAATCCGTAAATTAATTATATATAATAAATCTCATTTTGAGGTCCTCAACTCCTAGAGTAACGCAACTTTACATTTAGAGTTTATAAAATTAAAATAGCAGTCCGTAGATAGGATTGGGAATTACCGCAGAAGGATCAGATTGACGCCAGGCCATACTGCCGTAAAGTGCGTTAATTATTAATGCTATTTTACTACGCTCATCTACTCTTTCTGTAAATTTTTAATATCAGTGGGCGCCGTGATATAACACCAGAACTGTGTTTGAGTGCTTTATAGTATGGAAATCTAGATTTCTTCTGGCGTAATTTATGATGGTCCCTTACAACTACGTATAGCTCCTTAATTCTTATCACGATTAATTTAATTGACACGTGACATCAGTGTCATGCGTCAATTACTGTGATATTAATTATGCTGACCCAATTCTATCAGGTGTACTTTAGAAGGCTATGTATGATTCCTTATCAATTAAGCAGCAAAGTAACGGTGAAGACGTGCAGTGCGCCATGGCACAGGCCTCGAATGTAAATTGCAGTGATTTACGCCATGCAATGTCCAGGTAACTCCGTCACCGTCGCTCACCGACTATCCGGTGGCGAAAACGGCGCGGCAGTTGTACTTTGTTAGCATTTTATTTTTAAAATTTTGGAATCGCCCTAATGTAATTTGAACTTTTATGTTCAGGTTGTGTGTATTATTTATGTATGTTAACAGATTTTTTCGCCATAAAACAAATCTTTTGACACCGCATTCATTAAAATCTGTTCAATAGTTTAGGCGCGATGGTAGAACATACAAACATAAAAAAAGTTTACCCTTCCCTGGCGAAGCTAACAGCTTTTAAACTTGGTTTATTCATAATTTTTTCGATAGCTCCTTCATTTGGTAATTATACATTCAGGACAATAATATATGGCATTTATCGTAAAGAATAAAATGAAATATCAGGATTGTATATGTACAAGCTTTTTAATTACGCATGTGGCGACGCACGCATTGCTGCGAGTAGGGCAGTTAATTAACACTGCGATGCACATTAATATGTTCATAAAACTACATACTTAGCTTATAGTGCGTGTCGGATGTCAGGTAAATTGCGTACATTATCATGCTTAGGACTGCGTGCAAGTCTGCCTTGTTGGTATGCGGCCATTCACTCTATAGCAGCACAGAGTTAGAATTGTGCCCGGTGGATAACGATAGGCTCACCGACCTCACCGGCTCGCATGGGACCTAAATAAACATCAAATGCACCCTCTTCTAGGTAATATAGGCGTGATTTAATGCAAGTCAATGCAAGTGACTGAAGATGATTTATTTATTTATTTTATTTATTTATTTATCGTACACTCAACTACCATGACAGGAAATTCCCAATGCGATAGTTTATGACATAAGACAAATAGATGAGGAGGACATTATATATGATATTATAATGTCCTCCTTATCGATTTCGATTATTTAAGCAGCGATAGCCGAGTGGGAGACCGTAAGACTGCGAAGTCAAAGGTCTCGGGTTCGAACCTACGGCACACTGTCTATAAATTGATTAGATTCGTCTTTTCGAAGATATATGTGTGTATTTATCATATAAATTGTCGCTCGCTAACGGTGAAGGAAAACATCGTGAGGAAACCTGCATGCCTGAGAGTGCCTTAAATGTGTTCGAGGGTGTGTAAAGTCTACCAATTCGCACTTGGCCAGCGTGGTGGACTATGGCCTAACCCTTCTCATCTTGAGAAGAGGCCCGAGCCCAGCAGTGGGACATGTATTTAGATACAGGGCTGCTATTATTATGCTATTAATCGTTTTCGATTGCGACGAACCCTTTGCTTATTCTATATTTTATCATGAGGCCTGACGTGGAGTCCGCGCAAAACTTATTATTATATTTTTCTCCATTCAGCTCTCTCAGCCGTCTTCTTCTATACATATAAAATCGTTCTCCCGACTGACTGACTTATTCATCAACGCAGAGCCAAATGGACTAGAGCTACCCAAGTAGCACAAAACTGCATTATAAGATGTCACAAGAGGTAACATCGGTAACTTTAGCACTTATGAAGAGTTATTACAGTACACTCGACCTACAATAGGTGAAAAGTGAGCTTTCACCTGAATAAGAACGTTATTATGCGTCACGGAGACCACACTGTAACGCTTGCAGCGTTAATATAGGTAACATCAACAGCATTATACAGCTTTAGCAGTTTAAAGGATTTTTGTGGACTTTAACTAAGCTATATTCTGAATTGAAGACCACAAGTGTACCCTTAGATCACTTGCATTTTAAGAAAGAACACGTGAGCTACTATAATGTAATCAGTTATTCTGTGGCTTCAAATAACAAAGATATAATGCCTTTTGTTGCACAAAGTGGATTTTGTGTAATGTTAATCAGCTTGTTACAAGCAATCGTATAAAAGCTCTTATAAAGCCCACATGATCACTATGGGTGAACTTATTATATGCTATGTTAAAGCAATCTGCTCTATATTAGCTCACATATTACCCATAACCTCCTTTGAGCTGAATACTTGTACTATCGTTGACAATTACTCTACTAGTGCCGTTAAATAAGACCTTGAAGACTTCTTTATTCAGCGCTTCGTATGTAGTACGTACTATACTAATCGCATCGTTTAATAAAATATTGTTTAGAACGGAAGGGGTTCCGTATCCGAAAATGTTGGTGTAAAAGCACGTGCAAATTTAGATGGACAATACTCTTCAAGTATACAGCGTATAGTATATAGTGATAACGTATTGTGCAGTAATGACAATGAATATAGATGGGCAGATAGATCTAACTATTCTGCAAGTTCAGACAGTGACATTGTATGTCGTGATAAAAATGATAAAAAAGAAAAAAATCGAGAAAATATAAGAAAATGGGCCATTGAAAAAATATTGCACACACAGCTTTAAAGGATCTGTCAAAAACTATCAATAAATTTACTTTAAAGACAATTCGAAGTGTCAAAAAATGTGTTTTAAATATTGTAAAAAACGGTTGAAGAATAAATAAAAATTCAATTTAATCCTTGTTTTATTTTTCATCCGCGGATCCCTAAAATTACTTCAAAGTTCACTGATGATTACCTACAGTTATTTGCATACATGTTACCCACTATCAAGCTTTACATGAATCTGTAGCTGACTTGTGTAACACAAGAACCACTCGTAACAGCTCGTTACTGATTTATGTACCACGAGTGGACACTTAAACAGCTCATGCCGTTTGATTATGGTTAATACGGTACACATTGCTTGTCTGCCATTTTTTAGATTATAACCTATGTAAACAATATAATTTACAATTTGTTTTTGTTTAGTCAACGAAGATAACAACAGAATTTGAATAGAAAATGTAATGATTGTATACGTAAACAGCTCATTGTCAAATTACAAAGGAAAAAAAAAGACTTATTTTTTTTATAATTATATCATCAACCTATTTTAAACTATAATTTTCGAGTAAACAGTGATATTTTGAGAGCGCGTGAAAATTTTCGCCTATAATTATATAGTATTTGACAATAAACTATCTTTCCCATTTGAATTTCATGGATATGGAGGAAAAACAAAGTTGTATTTATCGATAACATACATTAGCCTAATATTTCCCACAAACACTTTACAAAATGGTTCACACAAAATATTAATAAGTAATAGGGTGAAAATTATTCACAATAATACCACTTGTGAATTGTCAGTTCCATAATAAAGTTACTACTATCCTGGAGTGTATTTTGTGCTGAAAAATAGGTAAAAAGTACTCTATTATTCAGCCCTTGTGGCGTATAAAAGGTAACACATACCCTGTTAATCAGTCCTTATTCAACTGTTGGGGCGACTGTTACCTTTATTAATGCTCATATAACGCTGATATAGTGCAACCATCTACATTATTCAGCTAATAGCTGATTAATTTGTGCCCAAATCAGAGTTATATCAGCTGAGTAGGCGCCTCTAACGCTCTTATTCAGAAGGTAATTCAGCTGAAGATTCCATTGTGAACAGTGATTCAGCTACTATTCAGCACTTCTGTGCTACTTGGGTAGAAACTTAAAATTATGTATGAAGTTTCCTTAAAATTCTAACGTTGCAGAAACTATTTTCCAAAGCCTGTATTTTGGTAGACAGTGCTCAGTCGTGGAAATATATCGTGACGCAGAAGTAGGTAACTGTTAAGTGTGAATGTTGTTGTCTAATAATTAAATTAATTAATTAATTAATTAATATGAGTCTAATTATTTAATAAATAAATTAATTTATAAATATGAGGTAAAATATGTTATGCAGATGGCTTCGCCTATGTTTTGATTGCCGAGAGACTTAAGAGAGTATAGGCAAAGGCTCTTATAAAGCCACCAATATTCAGCAGCATACAGTAGTATTGGTAGCACAAGTGCTTTGCGACGTGGAACTTTGTGTTTACCAGGTAAATTTTTCAGTCTCTAGAGTTTGAGATGGTTATTTTGCTGAAATCTATATATATATATCTATGCTATATAATATAGATACTAGGTAGGTATGTTATATGTATGTAAATTTTATTATAAGGCGGCAGTATGCGTTTTGTTATTTTTTTTAATGCGTAAATCTCTGGCACTTCGATAAGGCTTTTTTACATTGTTTTACCCCATGACAGTACAGTCAAAACCGCAGGAAGCAGCTAGTTATAATATTTCCAAATTTCAGGGGTGTTTTCGGTAGTCGATGTCGCTTTGCTTAAGTACATCCCGTGATTTATACATAATATATCTTAGCGTAGTCCTTGTTTAGCCGTATCGCACAAAATATAAAAAAAACTTCAGAAATTAATATGTGCAGTGATAGATATGTATTACATAGTGACATACCATGAGGAGCTTTTATTGAAGCGCATTTTTTTAAAATATTTAAATGTAGTATAAATTGTTTTAAAAAATAAAATCTTCTTTCAGTAAAATCTTTTATCTTCAATATTGAAGACACTTCCTCTCCATGTAGAATGTCCGTGGGAGACCCTTCCCGTATACTTCTAAACAGTGTGTGGCTGATATAAGGTTATTGGTATCGTCTCTCAACAGTACAGTGCAATGCAAAACGTAGAACTATTTTTATATAAAATCTTGTTCTAGTATAGACTGCAAAGCATCTATTCTATCACTACATTTTATTTCCCATTTTCCGTTTAGAAGTTTCATAGTAACATTACGTGTCTCTAATTAGCTAGTTAGGCCAGTTATGCTCACAAAAGAGACATGTATTTCCCTGGCGACCAACCAAGTTTTTGTGAGATCTGAGGATCTGATTACATAAACTAATAAAACTGTGGCGCCCGAAGCTGTTATATTTTTGCTATAACGTTATTTTTGTGGTTTTGTTGCCGTCCTTATACTGATTACATTTTATGGCAGCTTAAAAAGTGGCCAATGTAGATTACTTTTGTTAAAAAGTAATGGCTTTCTTTTTATAACACTGAGACAACGCAGAAATTATCGATTCAAACAGCTGAACAATTGGCTGTTATAATATTACCATGTTGGGCGGCTAATATAACTTTCACTTAAAATCTTCTGTTAAATGTATGTGCTTATTAAAATATGAAATTAAATAGTATAAAATAAAACATTCAAACTACATACGTTAGTTTGTATCCCGCTGCTGAAAGTATTCTGTTTAAATTTTTTTCACCGTACTTTGATAAAACGCGTACGGGCAAATACTCGTTCTGTGCCGTCTAAAATTTTGTTTGTGTTTGATGTCGGTTCATATTCAAAGCAGTTTTAATCAAACCCAGCCGTACTGTTTTGACGCACGAAAGCCTATTAACAAGAATTCACCATCTATTCACTCGGGCCTCAGCGTATCAGTTGCACTGCAGACAATAGCCGCCACGCTAGACTTGGAAATTGCTGCTGCTGCTGCTTTATATCTTTGTGCTGTAAGTTACTATAATTATTAGAAAAGCCCAGCCTATCGACGTTCACCCTTTGTTTTCGTTTAGACTTTCATTAGACTAACTTTGAAAAAAACAATGATTTGGCCAATGCTTCCTAGTGTTATTTATTTACTTGCTTTGTGTTGTTGCTTTGCTTTGTGTCAGAAATTATATTTTTTTCTATATTTAAAGGTAGTAAACTCCTTAAATATGAACTGAATAATTGTTGTATCTAGGAAATAAATCCTTAGAAAAAATATATTTGTGTAGCATATGCTGTTCTTGTTATGTCTTATTCCGACAATTTAAGCTTACATGTTCAGTATCGAAAATACAACCACCGTGGCTTTCAATATGTTTAGTTCAAAATAAAATTAAATGTATAATATACTTTTGAAAGATATTTATTGAAAATAATCACATGTAATTTAGAAGACACAAGATGCACGCAAGTGGATTTTTTTTACTGAATTACATTTTTATCTATATTATTATTATATTCAAATATAGTTAACTATGTCGGAATCTCATTAGAATCGAGGAATCCACCGTTTTGAGTGCGAGATACATCGATTACAGAAAAAAGGTGTAGAAATATTCTGGTTTTGGAGAATTTGCCACCATTTCCAGTGAGTGAAGGAATCTTTTAGGGGTTTTCTATTTAGTAAAGTACTAAGCCTTTTTAAATAAAATAATAACTAAAGAAGAAAGTAAAGACGAAGGCAAAGAAAAGAGCTCGAAAAGTAAAAATATTTTATGTTTTTTTTCAAATCCACGAAAAACATGAAAAGTAAAACAAAATGTAATGTAACTAACTAAATAAATGCCCATTTCATTTTTTTGTGACAAAGGCTAGTCTTGAGCAAAGTCTAAGTACGCTTTATGCTTATTATAGGTTATCGCCGATAAAAACACTTCAATAAATCAAGGCCTTATTATAATTAAGGAAACTTTTAAAATATGAGTAGGTTAGTCCAATTAATACGGTGACTATGGAAGTATATAATTACTATACGATTTTGTTGCAAACGTAAACCATAGTATAAATAGTAAGTTATCTTCGAACAAAGGTACATCGCGCCGTTTGTATGTACGCGTAGCGCTTGCCACGCCCCGGGTTCATGTACGTACGCACGCACACTACGCCGCTCGGCCAGTTTCTCGGTCAGCGGTAGAGCGGGCCGTGTCATTACTGTGAGCGGTAGCTGTTTGTTTAAAAAAATAGGTACGGTTACGCGCTGCACTGCAAAATGTCTTCGCGAGTCAATAGATATTATTGTGAAGTTTATGGTTGTTCAAACGACACTATTTCAAACCAAGAATTAACGTTCTTTAAGGTACCCTCTGAACACAAAAGGTGAGTTAATAAAATACGTATTGGTAATAACTACTAAATACTTAATAATAATGTAGGTATGTTTTTTAAACGCCGCCGTGCCGTTGCCTCTTTGGTTTATTTATTTCACAAAATTGATGTTACATTATAAATATGATGCGCAATTTTGTGATGTGTTATTAAATTATTTTTATTTTAACCGATATTAAAAAGGAAGTTCTCATAGTCTGTATGTATGTTGGTCTGCGATTATCTCGCATTTGGCTGGTTTTAATGTAGTTTTTAGAAGAGAACCTATATGTTAACCTGTATGTACTTATAAGATATTAAGTTAGAGTTTTTGTTTTATTTGTACTGTGTTAATCTTAAGGTAAATTTTAGATTAGTAAACTAGATGATTAAGTATATTGTAGATTTGTAGTTATACATCCATTGCATTAGGTTATGTTTACCTGTAATGATGGCTCTGTATTTATGTAAATAAATAAATAAATAAAAAATAAAAAAAATGTTGAGAAAATTCTCGAGGTTTTAGGTATTTTAACCGACTTCAAAAAAAGGAGGTTCTCATTTTAGTTGTAGTTAAAGTTAAAAGAGAGAAGAACATGGTAGTTTTTTTTTACTGTAATGGTAGGTAAAGTATATGCATGTAACTGCCTAGTGTTTACTAATATTATAAATGCGAAAGTTTGTAAAAACTATGGATGTATGTTTGTAACTCTGTCACGCAAATGAATGTGTGTTACTCAATGTTTTTTTTTCTTTTTTAGATGTTTACAATGGCTTCGTCTCATCGACCGTAAGGACTTGATAGGAAAAATTAAAAATTATCATCGTGTATGTGAAGTTCATTTTAGCAAAGAAGTGGTAAAAATAAATACACAACGCAAATTATTGGCAAAAGATTCTGCAATAATTTAAAATATCAATCTGACAAGTGACAACCCTACGCCTCGAGCAAGTTTAGGTATCGTGCGCTCCTAAACGCCGGGAGTTGGCGTACTTATTTATTTTTACTATGCGTAAACTGTCTGTAACAATGTTAACCCATTTATATACCTACTGTTCAAGTTCTGATGTACGTGCCTGTTCGACCAGTAATATTGCCGTAGGGCTCCTACTTGAAACTAGAGAAATACGACTTGGAGAATAATAAATAGTGGATTACCCACATCAATTATTGTTATGAAACTAGCTTTTGACCGCGACTTTGCCCGCGTGGATGTCATTGTATTAATTAACTAACGATATTTCCATGCTATTTACTACAAAATTGAGGAACTACCCTCATAAACTTTCAACCCCAAATTGAACTCCCTGGGAAGTGGAATTTCAAAAAAAAATATATTATTGTTAATTTATGTCGTGTAGTGCAGTAAGAATTTAGTGCAATTTTCTTCAAAATTTACTAACTTCACATATTATAAACTAACAATCCCTAATTCACCAACATCTTAGTGTATCTTGTAGAGGATTTTGTTGTGAGATGAGAACTGTATAGAAACACGTGCGGGGTCTGACGGAATTTTGCAGATCTGAATCTGAGTATGTATTTTCGGACCTGTCCTTAAATAGAGTTTAAATACGGCGACAATGGTACAGCATCAGCATCAGAATGTGTGCGACCAATCTCGCATAGTCGCACAGATTCTGATGGAGATAACTAGATATTATCTTAAATGCACTGTTTCATATTTCGATGTGTGACCACAAGACTAAGCCGGTTACAGACCACGGCCCATACTACCTTAGGCCTCGTCCGGAGGCAGCTTAAACTTTAAGAGGATCAAAAATGGCTTTTAATCGAGAAAGGTTGGTATAGAAAATACGCATATTTTGTTTTTGTCGTTCTTCATATAAGATCGAACAAATCACTAGACGTTGATTTGATACGGATATATAATTTGTCTGTAACATGACGACATCGGTCTTCGCTTCGTCATGCTCCTTTGTATCTGGCATATTAATTATATTTTTTCAGAAAAGTTTTTCTGAACATTTCTCATTTCCTTGTTTTTTCCGGTATTATAACATGAAGGACTTTGTTTACAAAGCGTCCCACGGACATGCCACGTGGAGGAAGATATATTAAATAATATCTTGATAATTGTTGAAGAAGATTTTTTGAAGGTCTAACTTAAAAACAGTTTTAACTACATTAGAAAGTTTTTAATAATATGATTATTAAACCGGGTATCAAACTAGCTCAATTCTGCATTAATAACATTCTGAATTTTGAATGGCAGCAATCGGTTAGCTAAAATACAATTTTTAAGATTTATCACAGCTCATTATAAAAAGATTCTTCAAATTAATTAATTTAAATAATTATAATAGATATGTTTAGGTCCATTGAGAGAAGCATATCGCTAGCCTCCAGGCACAATTCTATCTACGGCTGCGGCACGTAATAAACCCAAATAACATTTTTGCCTGACCCGGTGCTCCAACCCATGATCTCGTGGTGAGAAGCGCATATGCTTACACCAACGAGATAGTAAAAAAAAGAAACTTCGTTAAATATGCATATCTGCGAATAGGAATAGGAGGAACAAGAGGGTTCCGTGTTATAGCATATTTGGACTTAAAACTTAGTATCAGTATAATTATTAACATCTTCATACAAGTCATTATTTTTAAAGATTTTTGAATAAAGCGCTTAATCTATACAAACAGATTTCAACTCGCCTGTTTGAGGCCACACGTTTTCAGAATTATTTTGGCCAGAAGTAGCATTGCCATACAACGTGGGAATGCTGCCAGCATTTTGGGAACGTTATCCACTGGTAGCGGTCTTTTAGATTAGGTTTGTACATAGATTTAGCTTTTAGTCATTTATTTTTAGGATAGTAAATTTTATTTTATTGATTTTTTGATTTTTTAAATTATGTACGAACTACTTCGAATAAATGCATATCTGTTAATTAAGTTACTCACAAAGTTAATTTAGTGGCTAAAGTTTTCCTTTAAAGTGCATTGCATATACCACCACCATGATTTTTTTTTAAGTGATCGAAAATAAAAATAGTTAACATACATATCCATGCAAAATTTCAGATATAATGGTAACGGTTTCGGCGCTATGCCTCGGACATGGCAAAACTATAAGGGTTCCAAGTACTGCGGAACCCTAAAAAACTAAGACGGATCCAGGTACCTACTTCATATTATACGGATATCCGCGGGTGAGAGGTGAGGGAAGAATGGTAATTGTTGCGATTAATGTTGCAGTCATTCATCGCAACAATCAACCGGTCCCAATTAGTTCAATTCAAAATGAAAACTGCACAATTATCGTTGTTTTATATTAAAAAGTACTAAAAAAAAACGGTCAAGCGCGTGTTGTAACCAGCACATTTAGGGTTCCGTGACTAAATTAAATGTAAGTTATTCTAAATAGAAAATGAAATGTTATGTAAAAAATGTAAAAATTATGTTTTTTCACCTAATAAAAATCAAAGGATAAATTGGGTACCATAGTACCATAGTAGCCACCCCAAGACCGCAGCATGATTATTTTATATACGAAAGATATTTTATTAAATTAAGATAGTAGCTTATTAGATAGCATAACGTTATGCTTACTGCCTCGTTGGTCTAGTGGCTAGGTTAGTGGTTTCGGGTTCGATTACCGGGTCGGGCAAAGTGTTATTTGTAAACCTGCCGCTTGGAATTTTCTCACACCCTATCCCATGGTACCTAAACATAACAGGTGAAATGTGGGCGTTGTACACATCTGCCACACCCTTCCGGGTAATATAGGCGTGATGTTATGGTGTTGTTGCTTAACGTTTTGAAATAGTATTCGAAAAGGCTATTATGCCAAAAAATCAATATCCCTAACAACTATTATTAGTTATGTATTTATGCTGAAAAATATTATGCGAAAAATGTTATGGCAAATTAGCGTACTATTATTATGTCAAATGAAAGTATGCTAAGTTAAATTACTGACATTGAAACATTCGTCAGCTAACTGTCATTGAAACTGCTTGTTTAGTATTTATTTCCAGTGTCAAAAAAAAAGAGAAAATAGGGAACGTATTTATTTAAGTATGTATTTCTGCTCAGTAGATATCTATACTCAGGGTCAAAGAGCAATGGAACGGAGTATTCTGGGTTTAAAATTAACTGCCCGGGTTCGGAATACCAAAAAACTGCCATGCTTAAATGGGACTGAGCCGGAAATGTTCGCCGCATATCATTTGACTTATGGGCCAAAACAACATTTGAATGGGTCATATCAAACGAAAGACGTGTACGAGGAAGACCTAGACGGAGATGGCAAACGAGCTGAATCCTTCTAAAGGGATTGGCCTTGTTTGGCTCTAAATTGGAATAGGAGAAAAGAGAGTGCGGAGGCCTATGCCCGGCAGTGGGACACTTCTTCTTCTTCGTCGTGTCGATGGCTAAGTAAAATTTTATTGGTCCAATAAGTGGCCACTGTTATGGCGCTCTCGTCGGCGTTCATGAGCGCCTCTCTTGTGCAGGTGTTAGGGCAGGTGCAGGTTTTGATTTGCCATCGTGGTTTAAGGATTAGCCAAATCGCTTTTAAGAACTCGCGAATTGCCCAGGGTGCGCCGGACGTAGGGAATAGTTGTGTACGTCACTCGGGGAGGCTCCTATCATGCACCCCAAGTGGGACACTACAGGTTAATAATAATATTATATTAAGCACTATCCAAATTTACTACACTACACCACTGAACAATACTGTCTATTTACTTATTATTCCTGTCCCTCCAAAGGTTGCCTGGAAGAGATCACTTAATAGTGAGATGGCCGCTTATTGTACATGTTTAAATTAGACTCTGTATAACAATGAAGTACTTTTTATTTGTGTACGATAAAGATTTCTTTATATTTTTTAAGCAGTCGGTAAGCTACTAAGTAAACAAACAACAATGCTTTTGCATATATTGCGCTGCCAGGTAAGTAGCTTAGGCCTTAAATTCAAGCTATGCTTCATTCAATTCATACCGCAAACAATAGTTGGAATACGTCTTTAAATTATTAAATGGGCATTAATATCTTACTGCATAAAAGATACCAACAAGTGCGCTCTACTTATTCTCTGAAAGACACAATTCTAACGTAATGCACTACTATCGGGTATTTGCATTCATTAGCATAGCAACAGCGCGTGTTGCTTGTCTACAATGATTCGAAGATATACAAGTCTTTGTCTTGCTGTGTGAACAATAAACATGTAAGATGCGAACTGCTGCTACCAATCTTAAAATTGGGCCTTCACATATACAGCGTTTCTCATTTTCATAATAATAATAGCAGCCCTGTATCTAATATATGTCCCACTGCTGGGCTTGGACCTCTTCTCTTGACGAGAAGGGTTAGGCCATAGTCCACCACGCTGACCAAGTGCGGATGGGTAGACTTCACACACCCTTTGTAATGTTAACGTTGCAGATTCGATTTTTAGCATTAATAAATATTTTTTTAATAAAATCTAGAGCATTATTAGTTTCATTGCAAAACCTGTTGTTATTGTATAAATTCAACAGTCAGGGGGATATCAACGGGTTTTAGAGTTATTATTGTTCGATCAAAATAAGAATAGGGATAGTCTTGGTCTATACCCATACATGCAAGTCGTTAGACCAACGAGTGTCTGCCCCGTGAGTAGGCATACCTACTGTGATGCAAATGTGTGTGCCACTAATATTTGTCCTAAACATTTGTTCCTCTTACCCGATGTGGCAAGGATGCATACCGGTGCTGGTTTCCGGGCAGTTATGCCCCTTAACGTATTGTATCAATATATGCAAATACTTAGATTATCATATTCAGTAGCGTTACCGCGCGTCCGGTGCCACAATACAAATAAATTATTGGTCGTATTGTTGTGTCACGAATATTTGCTGTGGAAAGGGTTCAAGGTCATCATTGGTGTAACGGCTTTGTATTTTATCACGTCAACAACATACTTAGATTAAACAGTTCGTTGTGACTGTTGTAATAGATAATAGAATTTCAATTTCAAAATTTAAACTTTGATTCATGTGCTCCATGGTTTTTGGAACGAAGTTCCTTATTGCGCGTTGCGAAAGGGGGCTAGGCGGGAAAAAAAGGAACGAAAAGTTGTAACGACACTTTTCGTAGCAATTCTCGTAGCAGCGTAGTAATTACATGCTACGTTACAGCTACGGTGCTACATCATCAGACAAAACAGAAAAATGCGCATTTTTCTGTGTCTCTCTTTCTCGCTTATAGAAAAAAAGAGGTAAATTAAATTAAAAAAAAAACTATAAAGAAAAAAATTACTAAAATTGAGTTACTAAAAAAAACAAAAAAAAATTCTGTGTCCGTCGCTCCATCTCGCTTAAAGAAAAAGAAATAAAATTAAAAAAATAATAAGACTAGAGTTGAGTTTCTGCAAAAATAGGGGCGCTGGCGCGCTCAGAAAGGTTGCGAAGGCGTACACGATCGCTGTTCTAGTCAGATACCAGGGAATAAATAGCTCAATATCGTGAACATTACTCCTCACTTGGATCTGAAGAACATACTTAAACTCTAAATCGGTGGACCTTATATACAGGACCTTGTAACGAAACCATAGCGCGATCTAATTCGATCCCAACGCCATCTATCGCGCGACTTCGGAACTAATTGGTGCTACAGAAATATGCTGCGCATAGAGAAAGCAAGCGAAATATTTTCATTTTGTCTCTCTATGAATAATAAAGTAACTAAAAAAAAATATTATCATAACTTAAAAAAAAAATACAATTCCCGCCTTTTGTTGAGTGTATACAGGTGTTTTGTACATAATAAATTATTAAAAATAGTTACAATAATGAATCCTGACAGTGTTTCTGCACAAGTTCTGGATATTGCTGATGGATTTAGGTAAGTAGAGATTTTATACACACGATAATAAATGCTTTTGTATTTTAGCAAGTACACATTATAACCTTTCTTTACTATTGTGCTAACCAAGTCATACGCGTTATAATCTCTTCATTATTGTGTGTTTAGCAAGTGTACGCGTCATAACTATATTAAATTCAAAAGCAAATTAATTTTTAATATTACCACAGAATGTTTACTAATTTTGTTATGTACATTTCATGGAATATACGATTAGAACACATCTAATTATGTCATTGGGATTGGTAATGAGATTATTGATAATGAGATCTGATATTATTATATCGCGAGTAAACTTGCGAATACAATTTAAAAGAAAGCAAGATAATCGCAGAAAAATAATGTTAAAGATAAGGTTTGTTATGTGTGGTCATAGAACTATTACTCCTAGAAACCGAATACACGCATGAAATGTAAAGCCACTTTAATTGTGCCGTTTCAGTTCAGTGTAACTCTCTGGTATTTATCAGATTTTCGTTTAGTTTGTCTGTCCGCCAAGCGGTGCATTATAATTTACAATCAATCTGTTTTTAGCCTTACTTTATACTTAAATTCATACAAGCAGTTTATTTATCTAGGCATTATAAGTCTATGCGTGTGTTTGAATGAACCTCGCTTTTGATATTTTGAAATTCGAATAGCGCGAAAGTTTGAAGATAAGAATTATTTTAAAATTAAGTGTGTAAGGCACAGGAAATATTGTTATGTAGCCATTCAGCCTATAGGAGTATTGTGATAATATCTCCACAATGATTTTAAAAGTATCATTCGATTATTTTAAGAGAATGATTAAAGTGATTCTGAATGATCTTGTGTACGCTTGCTACGCTTGATAATTTAATTGTCTTAATGTTTGTTTTTATTTTAATTTGGTTTAAATTTTTGTTACCGTATTTAGTTTATATAGACTGTTTTATTTGTTTAGTGGTTAAGGTCGCATACCTTTTACTGCAATCTCGGATGCGAATCCTGATTTGTTGTTATTGTAATTACCGAACTTCGTTCCATCCGGGTGTCCCTTGACACCTCAGTAGTTTTTTCCAGTTTTCTAACTCGTATATTCCTTGTTTTCTTACATTTGTTTTGAAATACACATAATGTTGTTATTATGTGTATTTCAATAGTGTCGAAGTCATTTAGTAAAATTATTAGTATTACACGATTACGCACCAAATATCAATAAAATAAACCAAATCAAACATTCTTAGAATAAGCATGATAAAGTGAAAAAGCACAAAATACTGAATTTTTTTAATTGATCATGTATTGCCACTGGTTATTTGATAATATCTATCAATCAATTTGACTGTTATATAAGGTTTTTAAGAGCCATGGGGTTACATATTTAATAAAGAATCTGACTACATACGAGTCCCACGGCAGCAATTTTCTTATGGAATATGTGATATTTTCTGAATTAAGTTACAATGCAACGGGTACCAATGTAATTTCGAAGATTTATACTTACTTCTTTCACACGAAAAATCTTTTCAATCTCTACATTCTTAGAAAAATAATATTAAGAAAGAATAATATAAGAATAAATCCATTTTATTCTTTAAAATGCAATATTTGAAATGCGAGCGTAAAATCTTTACTTCACCAAATTGGAAAAATCAAATCAAAAATCTCAAGAACGAAGTTTTTTATTCGATTTTGTTGTTCGCTACATAGTAATAATAATAATAATAATAATTTTTATTTAGTAATAAATGCAAATACAAAGCCACTTAACTAAATTACATAAAATGTAGTGTTGGTACGTTCGGTCGCTTGTGGTGTTCAAAACTAGTGCTAGTTAGTTTGAAAATAGTGCTCAGATTATTTATAAAAAACTTCAACTTAGGCTTGATGTTGTTATGTGTGAACTTAAAGAATAAGCTTTCGATTAACATAACACATTCCAAGAATCAATTTCCCGTGGTACCCTAATTAGTGTTAAAACTATTTTGAACGATGAATTTCAAAGAACATTAATGAATTATGGTAAAGATAGACGATACATAATCATAATATAATTCAAATTGTATTTCCAAGGCAAATAATAAAATGGTCCAGATACCAATTGGGTACCTGGTTAAAAATAAGTTGTAATTATAATTATAATAACTGTGACGAGTAAATGAAAGTTTGTCTGTAATTCATAATAATTATAGTTAGTATAATTATTGAGTTTAAGCGTCGCGAATTTAGAGTAGAATTATTTTTGTATGACGATTCTAAGAGCTTTGTGAAGAAGAGGGTGAGAGAAGCAAAATGAATAGATTTTTGAAAAAAAAATTTGAAAGGGAAAGAAGTGAGTGATAGCGAGACGGCTGTCAGAAGAGAATTGGGGAAGGAAACGTTTTGCGACGACCCAATTAAAATGGTATATGGACAAGAAGAAGATTATTGGTAGGTCATTTCAAACTGTGACCTTGCAGTATACGTTTTAAACAAGTATGACACAATTGCTTTTGTATTATACATTAAATAAATGAAAAGATGCTCTTATTGTGAAAAAATGAAAAGCTCGGCACATTATTAACTTGTTACCCTAATGCTTTAATAAAGATTTATACGTAAAATGAATTGAAATTCGAATAACTTTGAAAGAAACCGAATAAATTTTCATCCAGTAATATAAAAAAAAATGCTTGGTTAATTATGTTACTTATTCAGGTATGCAATGCCTTGTAGCTGTTGATATTTTTTTGTATTACGTATTTGTCGGCCATAATACCCAAAGCCAAATAAAAAAAAACAATAAAACCTCTCGAATTAGTTCGTTTGTTTTTTTACAACTCATCTTCGAATAATGCTCCATGAAGACTGCAAAATTTATTTAGTCAGCAGTAGTATTAGTCAGCAGTTTTATTTAAATTATATTCATTATCCTGGTACTTTTTCTTCCACTGTTTGACTTAAACCAAACTTAACTTTATTTATTTATTTTTATAC